>VZTF01005100.1:220000-331249 GCA_013397755.1 Cnemophilus loriae | reverse complement strand
GAGAGGGGGGAGTGGGTGTACTCTGATAATTGTGGCAGGAGGATTTAACACTCCCCCTCCCCCTATACACACAAAGCCCTCCAAAAAGAAGAAGAAGGAGGGGGGGGACCCAAACCCAACACTTCACCCTTTGGAAATTCGTGCTCAGTCTAAACAATAGGAAGCCCATAATGCAGATTATAACACTCACTGACTCGAATCCATTATCTGCCCTCCACACTGTCTATATATTGATTTCCATATACTTTCTATTGCTCTCAATGACTGAGCAAAGCTCCAGTTAAGAGCCCGCGACACACAGGAGCGCTGCTTGAACTACATCTCACCAACACAAGCCGGAGCCGGTTGTAAACACGAAGCGCTCCTACTTTCCCAGTGTAGCTGTGAACAAGCACACGACCACCCCTCCACCCCCGCAAGGGAGCTGGCGGCCGGGCAGAGCCGGTGCGCTGCCCCGGGGCCCCCTCCCGCCGCGGGGAGCACTCGGATTCCCCCGCGGAGCCACGGCTAGGTGCGCACGCCCGTGTCCAAGGGAGAAATCTTGGGGCCGCTGCTCGGGGTACCCCCGTCCCCAGAGCGCCGGAGCCGCATGCGGGGAAGGGGGTCTGGGTCTCCTCGGGGCGCAGAGCCGGCACCGCCGGGCGGGCAGAGCCGGGGTGCTCAGCTCCCCGCCTGTGGCCCTCCGCCAGCAGCCCGTCTCCCCAAGACCTGAGCTCTTAATGAGGGATGACGGTGGTTTCTTTAACTCTGAGACCCAACAGAGCAGAACTTTCCCAAGGCAGGATCCTCCGGAGGGTAAGTTTGATATTTAGGTTAAGATCACTTCCTCCCGGGCTCCTGTAGTGTGTGTGTGAGTATGTGATTGTGAGGAAGACGAGGAGAGGGAGCAAGCTCAGCTCAAAGTGACCATAAAAGAGAGAGAAGAAACCACCAAGAGGACGACCTGATTTTTTTTGGGAAGTGCTCTTAAAGGGAGGTGGGGTAGGAGCGGGAGGCCGCCGAGGCAGAGACGGGGAGTGCAGTCGAGCTGCTCCTGCGTCTTCGTAACCTTCCTCTGCAGGGCATCGCTCTAAGCGGAGGGCAAGAAGGCATCGAGAGGGTTAAAGTGCCGGGCGAGAAGTAGAAATTTGGAAGGGAATATGTGCTGGGGGGAGGGGGACTAAAGCAGTAATTCTGCTGCTATAAAGACCCCAAATAATCCACTCGGAACCTGTATAGATCGTAGAGATCCGGGACAGCGTCTTAAACGGTCACATCTCCCCCCAACCCCCCACCTTCCCTCCCTCTCTCCCTTTACTTTAATGAAGATTGTTAATTTGCTTCGAGGCAGTGCACTGGGTTGATAAGTCCTCCCCAGCTAATATGTTAAAGTTTAAATACCAGCAGGTGCAAATTCACTCTACTTAAGGCCATAAAAATAATGCCGAAATTCAAGAGCACAAGAAGTCAGCCTTTGTATTGTGATTTATAAAAGGGAAATTGCGCTATACATAGCCAACTATTTACCAAAAAAACCCAACCCCCAAAGCCCTGAAAGTGCTAAACTCTTCTTAATGATGCCGAAGGTGAAGTTGTTTCATATTGGACAAAATGGGAATTATTCTTTGTCATGTAAATCACCCTTCACTTGACCTCAGGTTAGAGGATAATGTTCATTCTTAGTTCACACTAAAACTTATTTAAATTAGAGAGCCTGAAGAATCATCTCACCAAATCCGTGTAATAAACTGAAGAGGACTTAGGGATCTTCATTCAAAAAACCCCATGGGTTAGGAACGTGTACTTTAAAAATTGGTATTTGCCACAAAACTCGAGGATTAGGAGGTTTTTATTTAATAAAGTTATGCTCCTTGGATTTCCTGAGAAATGTGTATATAATTTCGCATAACACGATTAAAAGAAAGGAAAAGATATGAATCAAAGGAGCTATAGATACACAAAAGACCTCCAAGTAACAATTACTGTAATACATATTTTAAAATAGGAAAAGAAATGAAAAGATATTTAACAATTGGGTAAAACAGAAATGAAGGCTTGATAAAGAAGATGCAGCTTGCGGTGCTATTTCATTCGATAAATATACTTTTGGCGTGGAGTGACAGGATGTGTTATTTTGACACAAAATGAAAGCGTTACTGCAGATACAGAGACACAGATATACACGAAGACAGCTGTATACACTCATTTATAAATTAGTGGGTGCACGTGGAAGGAAATCTGAGCGTCTCTACTTTCCAAAGCAACACTGAAAAATATCCCATAGGTGAGGCACTGGGCTGAGGTAGGTTTAATACTGAAGTGCAAGAGATTATTGGAAATCAAATAAAAATTCGACACGCACAGACCTATTAGAGGATTTAGTGGTGAGGAGGGAGAGATTTTCCAGGGCTTTTGTTGCTAATGTTTCAGCGCTAGGCGCTAACTTTAAGAAAAGTGTCAGTAGAATAACAAATTGAGGGCATGAAAGGCCACGGAGAGAAAGCAAGCAAGGATGCTCTTGACTTCTTAGCAGTTGCTTAGAAAGGATCTCGAGCTTAATATGGGGACTCAATCAGCGGAGAGCACAAAGCTGGGGAGAGGGAAGTTGGGCTCAGCACGTGCACTTTGGTCAAGTCGCTCGAGTGAGCACCGGAGGGGGAGCCGCGGGCGCGGAGCCTCCCCGGGCTGCACCCCCAGCCCTCCACGCCTGGCACCGGCGGCCGCGGGCACCGCCTTCCCGCATCCCGGCCCGGGGCTGCCGCCGCGGGTGGGGACGGGGAGCGGGAACACGCACGCTAGGGGTTGTGCTGAACCGGTGCCCCTCTTTCGCCTCTGCGACAGGGCAGGAAAAAGCCGCCCGGCCGGGAGGGGCGCGGGGGGCCGAGATGGGGGACTGGATAGAGCGCAACTTGTCCCTTTACTGGAGCGCCAGCAGTAGATTTTGTTAAAAGACTCTGTTATCAAACTCGGTCTTTCTGCGAGAAACAGACGATTTTAAAGCCCGTCTGTAAAGATTTTTAACAGCTTAACGAAATATCAGAGATAAGGGAAATCTGGAAGATGCTCCCAGGACATCAGACCTTAATGTGCTCCTTCAGCGGCGGAGGGAGCTCCATTCTGTTCCCTGTACGTATTATACTGCAGACAGGATTCGATATATACTCTATTTAATCTTGCTCTGTGACAGAGCTGTTTAAGTGTATACCATGCCTACGTTCTTTGTATCAAGACCAAAAGGATGCATTGTTGAAAGAAAACTATTCAAAATCTTTCATCTGATAGAAACGATCCAGCAACTGTGAGGCAGCCACAGCACAATGGTTCTGTCTGCATAATAGGTATCTCATAAAAATACAGCGTGTCATTGCAACAAAAAGTTAAAAGTCTTAAATGTATCCATCTTATATATTGCATGAAGTCAATAATATTCTAACCTCTCCTGCACCCCGCCATTAAATGGTACACGGCACTTTAAAATCGAGGGCATTGTGATTGAAATCCCAGTCTCTAGCAGAGAAACAGGGGAGCAAGGTAAGTTAGCAAGGACCATTACGGATGTAATGACCTCAGGGTAAATATTCATTAGGAAGAGGGGATTCCTCTTCTAATACCCAGTCTATTTTCTTTGGAATGCAATATCTCGGAGACTGATGTGGTAGCAAGACCCAAGATTTAAAAGGAGATTATTGCCAAGTGTGTTAGGAAGAGTTTGGGAGATCCTTTTTTTTCCCAGACACTTTTCTCAAGTGGGACGTAAATGCCAAGAATAGCTTTTTTTTTTTTTTTAATCATCTTTCTAAATTTATTCGGATAGCTAGAGAAGCTTGCTCCTTGCCTAGCCCCCGGTAGCAGAAAGAAGGGAACATTTAAGCAGCACCGTGAGCAGCCCTGCCTTTCTTTTCCCCTGGTAGGTGCACTTAGACGGCGGCAAGAGAGCCTGCACACCCCCTGGGGACAGAGTTTGCCTCCTGAACTACACTTCTCTTACTGAAGAACAGTAGCTCCGACCTCCAAACCAAGTGGGACTGGCGCTTTTAAGTAGCTGCGAACAGTGCTCCCGTGTCTCAACACGGTCACGTAGGAGATTTGAGCCTTTTAATTTCCAGACACAAGGAATAATTCCCTGGGAGCCCCGGGTTGGTTTAGGTGGTCGGTTGTCGGGTGTTTTGGTCGCGGTTTTTAATTTTTTTTTCCTAATAAGATGGAGAGGGAAGCTGGGTACGATTCCCTTGCAGACACAGAAACATAAAGGGGAGGAAAAAGCCGAGCCGGGGCATATTTGGCTGTAGGGAACCTCCCCGAGAGGCTCTGTTGTCGCCGGCGGGATGGCGGTCGAGGGCTGCGGGCGCTGCCGCCTGCCCGGCCCAGCCCGCGCCCCGGCCCTGCGCGGCAGCCAACGGGCGCGTCGCCTGGTGTGACCTTCAGGGAGCACATTTCAGCTGCTAAACACCGAGAAAAGTGCTTCTCTCGCTCGCAGGCGCCATATTACCGCCGGGAGCCGGGGCTAGGGCGGGGGGAGGGCGGGTGCGCAGTTAGTCTACTTTTACGCAGTTGGTAATTCAGACTGGACGAGCACTCGATGGCTCCATGAAAAAAAAAAAAAAAAAAGTACCTTGGGATTATTCTTTTCTTCTTAGCTCCCCCTGCTATCCCCCCTTTTCCAACTCCCCCCGAGGGGATGCGCTTTGTAACACTGATGCCTGCTCTGGGACCCTACGGAGCATCCTCCCCCTTCCCGCCCGCTGAGAAAAGGGGGTGCGCGGGGGGCGATCCCCGAGAACACGGGATGTCACGGGGTCCCTGCCCAAGACTCCGACACTCGCCTTGCCGGGGGCCCCAGGCACCCCCGAGCAGCGCCCGAGAGCGCCCAGCTTCCCCCATCCTGCTGCTTGTCGGGGAGGGACTGGGAAAACTCCCTAAACCTCGCTCCCTCCGCGCACACCCTGTTTGTGCTGGGAAGGCTATGAGGCTCAAAATAAGAAAATACACCCAAGACCCCTTTCCCCCGCTGCAAAATGATTTCCTAAGCTGTGGATCTGCACTTTGCTGAGCTCTCCTCTCCCTCAGTTCTCACAGACACCTACTCCTTAGTCAACGGTGCTCTTTTGTCTGTCTCCCCACCACCTTTTTTTTTTTTTTAATTGTGACAAAAGCTAACCAACCCCACCCCAAACCCGACAACAACAACAACTTCTGTAGCTGTGCAGAAGTGGAGGAAGCAGCACCGCGACCGCGGCAGGGACACAGAGAAGGGGGACAGAGCTGCTCCTCCCCTGGGCCGCAGGGCCGGTGCCATCCTAAAGGTTCAAGTCCTCTCAGGATTTCGGAACAAAGACAGCCCAGCTCTGCTTTGCCACGCACGAATCTCCATTGTAATCCTGGGCTTATTTTTTTTCCCCCCCTTTCTTCATTTGCCCTGTTTCCCAGCCTGTGGTTCCTGAAGGTCAGATGGAGAGGTCATAACTCTGCATCCCCTATAAATAGATTTTGATATTTAGACAGCTATTGCTACTCGATATTAACTTACAGGATAATGGCGAGAGATACCGTATGCACTGAACCTGTTATTCACGAGTGAGCAGCATCTGTCGAATACAATTCTCGTCTTTTTGCCCTATTTGGCTGTAGCACACATCAATAGGGCGAAGGATGTCTTGAGGCTGGGATAGGGACGGGGAGCAGGACGGCTCTGCGGGGGCACAGTTGCAAGTACAGTGTTGAAACTATACAAGGACTTAGAGAGCTGAAGTCAAGAGCCAGGTCGGCACAGAGTGCAAGACCAATTCAAGAGCAGCTAGAGGAAAGATTCCAGCGGGCTTTTGACACTTCACGTTAAAATATAATGAATGCTGCGGAGGTGGAAGTGTCTTCCCCCCGCACATTCGAAGCCCGATTTCCCCTATTTCTGACCTTTAAAATCATGGTTTCTGGGTAGATCTGAACCAGAGGCTCAGAGCTCACCACTAAACCCTTTTGCTGTTTACAGAGCGTTCAAGAGACGGCAAGGTCTTCAAATGTGGGCAATACTTTGAAGGGAACACTGAGAGTTCTCGTTTCCTTTTCACAGAGCATCCCCTCTTGTGGCTGTTCCCAAATCCTTCTCTGCCTTTCGCCACTTGCGAGGCAGAAAGGCCTTTACACCCGCAGCCTGGGAGTGTACAGTCCTGGGTGCCGGCACTTTTCTCGGCGGTGCGATTGAAATGAAATTCACGGCCGGGACTCCGGCTGAGGCTTTAGAGCAAACCCACGCGCAGCCGGGTGCCCGCCGGGATGCGCCGAGCGGAGACCGCCAGCGCTCTGGGAACTGGTGGAACTGGCGGGCAGCGGCGGTCCCCACGCGGGGGCGGCTCGGGGTGGCCAAGTCCCCGCGGGACGCGGAGAGGAGTCCGGCCAGGCTGAAAATACCATTTCTCCCTCGTTGTGCTGGCTCACGCGTGGGTCCTGCTTCTTCTGCAAAAGAGATTCCCCTTATCACTGTCCAGACCACAGCGCTAGAAACTAGTTGTGATTAAGATCTTACGTAGCAGGACGGGAAAGTACGCAAGCGTTTCCGTCTACTTACCTGGGCATGGGAGGGGAGGGGGGTGGTCGTGAAAGGCGCCGATTGTGTGTGAATTTTGAGGTTAAAAAGAGGTAACCTGGGGAAGGAGAGGGAGGAAAGGCACTGAGTGGATTCATTTAATCAATAAAGTGTCTGGAAATTTGTCGAGATATGATTCTCCCGTTTGCTCGTTTAACTTGCCCTTTCATGCTCACGTGTGACATCTGGTACTGTGGGTGTACAAGTGCGTTTTGGGGGTGGTGTGGGCTTTATTTTGGGAAAAGGGATAATTGCCAAGGAAGAGACACAAAAGAGGCAGTTTTAAGATGCTGCGACATCCTAAAGCCTTGTGGGTTTACAATCAGTTCAGCTGCAGTGAAACAAACTTGCCGTCAGAAGTTTACCGACGCACAGGAAGGAGGAGCGCGTCTCGCCGCCCGGCCGGGGACCCGCGGGCTTTGTTCCGCGGGGAACGAAGCCACGGGAGCTGCCACCGGCGCCCCGCTGTCCCCGGCCGGCAGGGACACCGGGTGGAGGGCTGGCGGAGCACTCTCCCGGCTGGGCAGGTGTCCTCTTGCGGGCCGGCCCGAGGCAGAGGTGACCGCCCTTCGGCCGCCGAGAGAGGCGGCAGCGCTTGTGCCAAGAGCCCGGCAGAAGACGCAGACGCGACTTTTCTGGGTGTTTTTATGGCTTGCCTGAGAGGGAAGGTGCCGTCTCTTTCCCCCCCTCGGCCTCCTCCGCCCATCTCTTCTCCCCGGGAGCTCCGGAGGGTGCCGGGAGCGGCCCGGCGCTGCACAGCCCCGGGCACACAGGGGCGGTGCGCGGGGCCGGCGCAGCCCCCCCGGAGCGGCAGCCCGAGGGCTGCAGGGCGAAGATCTTGTGCTCCCTCCATCTCGGGGCTCTCTCTGACCTGATGAGCTGCTTAGGGCGAGCTCTTACGGTAGTTGTTCCCGCAAGAAAAATCCGAGTTATTGTGAGGTGCAGTCCCCATACATTTTTAACCATAGTGATTACTAAATTAATAGCAGGCCCTAAGACAGATGTCAAAACGTCTTGAAAATGTTTATCTGTGAATAATTGAGAAGGTGGTAAGACGCATTATCTGATTGTATAATGAAATATGTATGAGGAACAGCTGTTTGCAATAGTCACCTCCCGTTGTTTCATTAGCCTAGAGCCTCCTCTTTAAAGAAGCGCTTCCCTGAAGTTGGCCATTCAGCGTCCGCCGCTTCCACCGGCGCCGGCGGCCGAGCCGTGCCCGCCGGAGCCGCAGCGGGGAAGGGGTAACCCGGTATTGTCCCTAGGCCGGTCCACGGGCTCTCCCCGTGGCATTTCTCGCTGGTGGTCTGCTCCTAGGGTGGGAGGGAAGAGGCGCTGATGGGGTCCGAAGATGTCTTGCCAGACAATCTCAACCTGAAGAGGATGCCCTGAGAGGAAGGATCCTAGGTGCTCGTCTTGGAAGCACAGCAAACAGACATTTATTAAGATTTCATGCCGAGCAGCGACAGCCTCCTCGACTGCTTAGCGCTGACATAAACTTCCAGACGTCGAGCATATGCTGTTGCACAGCATTGTTTATGTGTGGTACCAGATGTTGCTTTGCATCCTATTGTCTGGAGACGATGTTTAGTTCAGGTTAAAATATCTTTACTTAAACTGCTCAGTTGGCCATTGTGTGAGCATTAGTGAAGTGTCATGGAGAGGTAATGGGAAGTCCGGGGAGGTTAGCTCTCCGAGCGTGGCCAGAAGGTCCCTGGTTCACGGTGGGGTTACAGCCACCACTGTCATCTTTTGTTTTCCCTCCTCAGAGAACCCTTGTCCTTCCTCTAAAAGGATGTGCCCCGCTCTCATTCCCTTCGGAGTTTTCTCCACCGTTTCATGAAACGTCCCGATGTTTGTTTTTCTAGTTCCCCTAAATCGCCCGAAAGAGGAAGGGAAAGCACGATCCTGCGTCACCGCCACCCCAGGCCGGGCCGGTCCAGGCGGAGCGGGGCGGCCCCACGCCCCCGCCCGGGGATGCTGGCGCCGGGGGGAAATCGGTCCGGGGTGCAGAGTTCACGCTCGAGCCAGGCCTGCGGCTCCCTCCCCACAAAATGCCCGGCCGAGCCTCCTTCCCTCCCTCCCTCTCTCCCTCCGTTCCCAGCTGGGCGAGCGAAGGGGCGGCAGGGCGAGCGGGCCGGGGGCAGCTCCCTCCCGCCGCCCGGGGGGAAGCGGCCCGCCTGGAGCCTTTTCTTCCCTTTAACCCTGCAGTTTGGGCCGGCCGAGGCAGCTGACCTGTGGCAAGACTTTTGCTCCGGGAGAGAGGGGAAAAAAGCTATAGACTTTAATCGGATTTCTCCCCAAACACTTCTGGTATGTTGTTGTTATGCATCTATATGGAGATCATTATTTATAAATGAGCGAGTACGATCAGTCGCAAAGACTTTAAGAGCCCGGATTTGTGTCATTAAGTTGAGGGCGGGGTGGAGTGACTTAGCGGGGCACCGAGGTGGTGGCGAGTGGGCGAGCCGGACGTCACCTGCCGCCCCGCTTTCCCTTTAGCCACCCTGTCACCTCAGGCGAGATCCCCGCTCCGGAGGCGGTGCAGGCCTGGCCGCAGCCAGGACAGCCCGTGGCTGCGGGCCGTGCCCCCGCCAGCTCCGTGTTCTCTCCCTGCAGTCCTGCCTAACACAATGGACGCAGACTTCCCTGTAAACCAGGTGCCCCGCTCAGAGTAGAGAAGACGTGAGAACATTTTCCAGCATCAGCAGCAGCAGCAGCAGCAGCAGCAGCAGGTTTTATTGGTCACTGTAGCCCCTATCTCCTCTGCTCCCCGACATTTGTGAAGCCACTTCAGGGCACAGTTAACATCTCTCTAAATGCTCGGATTAAACGAAAAGCTGCATTGTGTATTTCAGCATTGAAAGCGGAGGTTTTGCAAAGTGATGCACCATATAATGTAGATGTGTTTGTGTGATTTTCGGCATTTTTGCCCGTGCATAATCCCTTATGCCTTTTATTATAGTCCTACACATTACGGTTCATCTGTAAAGATACTGCTTCAGAGGGACCTGTTGCACACAGTGATGGTAATTAGTAACCTTGGAAACAGTTTTAAATAAATATTATAACAATGATGTCAACTGTTTTTATTCATCATACTGTAATGGGGTCTCAATATTATTGTGCCTGTAGAGGACAGTGTTTAAGAAACAGTTATGAGGTTCCATTTTACTTATCATAATGCGAGTTATCAGTTTTTACCTTGTCCTTAAGTAAACACGATTGTGGTTCTAAGTAGTATAAAGATTTTCAAACTGCCGAGGACTCTGTAAACTTTAATTTTCTGAATGAGGTAGATATTATTATGAATTAGGCTTATCAGGCTCCAAGTACCCTTATGAAGAACATTGTAGTCTTCCAGAGAAATACCTCAGAATAAGTACTGCTTAGAAACCGTAATGAGCAATGTTAGCAGTGGCTATACCATTAGCCTTCTGCACAGGCTCTCCCCTCTATTAAAGCTTACAGAAAATGCTCACAAGCTGAAAGCAAAATTAAATATAATTGCTTTTATTTACCTATTGCTTTTATATAATTAAAACATTTTTAGTTACATTTATCAAACAGCATCCACTTCGAGTATTACCTGCCACATCTATTAATCCATTTTTCTGTATTAACTACACCACCATTAGCTATTAAAATATGGATATATACACATATATATTACCTATATTGTCTTTGTCAAGATATGTTTTAGCTCTCATTAACAAAAAAATATTCTTGTGGAAGAATCTCTGAAGCATGTTTTTCATGCACATTTATTAATCACAGTTGTCAAGAATTAGATATGCACAGATTGCAAATGAAAAGAAAATATTATATGCGAAATGAAATATACAGTAGAATCGAGTATAACTACTTTTCCTCCCTAAAATAAAAAATTTACAGAGTGAAAAACTGAGCTATTAAGCTTACTTAAAAGATGGCTTTGTTGGTTTAATTATACTGTAGTTATTTTATAAATATGTTTCAAAGGAGGCTTGCCATATTGAATGTCAATGAAGCCTGTAAAGAAAAGACTTACAAAAGCTAATGCATACCAAATACCAAATTTTAGTCATTAGCATTCCTATTTATTACAAACTAGAGGAACCTATTAACAGACAAGAATTTGTGTTTAGCTAGCATTACAATGTTTAGCCACTAAAATAAAAAAGGGCAAAAAATTATAATCTTCTTCTCCTGCCCTTTAGAACTATATGTTCCTTTTACTCAGAAAGACAAATGTCTTCAATCAAAAAATCTGATAATAGAAACTGCAATTCTTCATTATTACCATCTGTACCAAAGCAAAACCTGTACTGTTTTATTCAGGTTAAATTTCTACTTTTTTCAAAGGACCAGGGCTGTCTGATCGAGCAATTCGAATATTTTGCACATACCTTAACATTTGCAGTGCAAGGACTTCTGGCCATGGGGAAGCACGGGTTGGCTTTGGGCTGATTCAGGCCTACAGGGTCAAGCCTGGAGGCTGCCAGGCCTGATCCAACATCAGTGGGCACTTCTCTATCACATTCAGTAGTTTAGATCAAGTCTGGGGTGTGGATAGCGGCTTTCATGCTTAGGATGGAGGAAGGAAGGACTAAACCATTCACGAGGTTAAGCAGGCTGCTAACCAGAAGTTTCTTTTCAGTGCTTGTCGCAAAATCAGGATATTTATTCTTGTGCTGCCTATTTGTTCAAGAATTTATTTAAAACCTCTTGGCCAAGCATTTCTACTTTTCAAATACCCTTTAAGAAATTGTATTTTTGTCTCTTTTGAAGACAAGTGTGTGCAAATATACTACATCTCAGAATTTCTAAAAAAAAAAAATGTTAAGCATGTAACATATTAAATTTCAACTATGAATGATAAATAGGCTTTCTTGTGCTTTTCACCAGACTGTACTCCTTCATGTAAAAAGAGAAGGTTTTGGGGACACTGATATTCATGATGAAGTAACAAACTGATAGATCTTTTCCCTTTTGTTGCATCCCACACTGTCCTTGCCTTCTCAGCTTGTGAGCATCACTCCTAGAGACTCTGTTGTGTCTATTCAAATTGACAGAGAGATTCAAAACAAGACCAAAGAAGCAGCACACCATCTACAGAACTTCTGGATGACAGATGCTGTCAAATGCCTGTTTTGCCTCAAAGATTACTTCAGTTTTCAAAGAACTGGGGGGAGGGGAGCGGGGAGCGGTTCAGGAAAGTTCAACCCATCTGTTTAATCTTTGTTTTCCGATTTTCATTTTTAATTTCTAAACCAGGCTTTGCACTTAATTTAATAAAGGGTTTGGTTTGACTAATAAGGATCACTTTTGATTTTGATTTCGCAAGAATAGAGTGAAGATTAGTACAAAGAAAATTCACTGTATAAACATCCTGCCCAAGAAAGGAAGGTTCGCCCTTACTCCATCTACAGGATCTGTAAGTACAAGAAATTTGTTCTCTTCAAAGATTTAAGCTCCCTGGCTTTAAGATGTTACTGTAGGGCTAGTTGTTTATAGCTTTTACATGAACATATGGTGAGAAGTTTGAGTGAAATAGTTCTACAATCAGCATATCTTAGCATGTATGAAATATTTTGAATAACGGAGTTCCTGTGTGACCCCATTTATGTGATCCATGTTGCTGCTTTTCACTAATGAAAACAAAACTGATCTGAAATTTGCATGAGTGTGATGTCTGGGGATAACAGTCTCATGAAATCAAGATGATGCAGACTGTCTCCGATTTTGCTAAGATAAATTAGGATTTGTGAGGAAGAATCTCATGGAAAATTAAATATAAAAGCAGACAGAGTTTCTGAAATTTTAAGAACTCCTGTTTTGTCCTGGGAGATTTTTTCTGAAAGATCTTCAGTTTATTACCGATGAAGAGCAGTGGTTCAAGAGGCTGCAGACAGCTCAGATTAAAACAAGCCTGAAGGAATCTTTATATTGTCTCTCAAGTATTGTAACTTTCACAAGAAGAGCTTTTTCTAGGTCAGTGTGTCTATAATCCAAAATGGAGCTGATCCACAGATCTACAACTCAGATGCTGCTGGGAAGATTGATGTCTTGCAGGTCTTCCACTTACACTCAGACGGCATGAGAGATAGCTACCATTAGAAGTTTTTCAGCAGAAAAGATTTAATTTGCAGTGTTTCTGCCTACCAAACCCAGACTGATTTAACTCTAACTCCTGTTGCTGGAGTGGCAAATGTATTTAAAGGAGAAACAGTAGTAGTTCCGACAATGAAGTTCAGACAAGAAGAAAAAGAGCAGCCCTATGGAAGAAAAAGCAGTGTGATGAATCACTTCTTTGTTCATAATATCCCTTTAATACAAAGCAGAATACAAATGTTTGAACAAAAATGCTTCAGTTGTTGCATTCTCAGCAATGCTCTCTCTTTCTCACTTTAAACCATCCAGAGTCCTTTGTAGCCATATAGAGTATGCGACACAACAATTTGGAAAAGATTCATCTATCAAGTTTAACAGCTTTCTGGTGTAACTTCAGAGAGGTTTATTGCTTATTCATGTGGAAGTGAGTACACCCAACTTGTTTTGCCTGGTTTTGCTACTTTTGCTGGTTTGCAAGGCTGTTCTGGTAGCTGCAAATGGCTTCTCAAGTGACATTTGCTGACATTCAGTGGTGTATATTTATCAGTATTCTTCACCTCTCTTCTACACGTGTAGTCTATTTTATTTTGTTCCTCAAAGCAACCTCCTATCCACTGTCCACGGCCTGAAAATGATAAATGGCACAGTGGCATATTTCCCTAGCTGCACTAAAATGTCACCGTGAAAAATCTTTAATGGACTAAGTGTAGCTTTTCAGGTTATAACTTGTCAGGTTATGGAGAAATTCTAGAGTTTCTCCCTAATCCACCATTCTTTGGAACCACAGCACTGCAGGCAGAGACTAATTATAAGTTACACCAGTCAGAGCAGGACAAAAATAAATGAAGTAAAAGGCTCATTTTATACTTGCTTCCTGCACTTGTGCCATGTTACCTGATGTCCTCTGTTCAGGCTAATGCTGAATGTGCCTTACTGCTTATTATGAACATGCACGTGTGCTGAGATCTAGGTTATTTCAAAGAATTTGCTTATCACTGTAGCACTGGATATATTTATACTGCTCCTACATCTGGAGCTGGCAGCGGAAACCCTCCGGGCTGGCCAAAGTAATGAAATGCATCAAGAAAGAGTCTCTGGTGGCACCTGTGATTAAAATGAACACTAACTGGAAATAGATAGGTGAGAGGACATAGTGTTACTACCCTCTTTTAGTTCAGGTACCAAAACAGGTCAAGAAAGGCTGACTTAGATTTTAAAGCAGCCTCAGAAATACAATGTACCTGCTCCGGACTAAGGGATCTAGAAGACTATCCTGCTTTAGGTTTTCTGTTCCTTTTTCAGCGGTTCTTGATCAACTTTTTGGACAAAATGCTCAAGTCCACAATATATTAGTGTGAGAGAGAATAGTTTTTGAGAACGTTCACCCTAAATCTGACTACAGATGGTACTTTGATGTCACTTTTCCTTAGTTTTCCCTGCCTTTGCAATGAATACTTAAAGGAAACACCTTAGTTCCTCAGAACAAGAGACCTCTAAAAAGAAACCTACTTCCCTGTTCTATGATCATAAAGTATCATTCCCAGATTTCCTCTCATTGAAGAGCTGGAAAGCATGAAAGGAATGAAATGCTAGAACCAACAAGAACATTTTTTTTTGCAGCAAATGGTGAATGGTGCATTTTATCTGACAAAGAGGGCATTTTTGACATTGAGGAACAACAGCACCACTTTAGGTCATGCCATGAGGTAGGAAGTAGCCGAAATTATTTCTATGTGATTTTTCTATTACTTGCATTTAAGTGGTATTTTCTTTATCAGTGAGGACAAAGGGTTGTAAATCTCAAAGTGACATGCAGTATACAATACTAACTTGGTTTTTGATAGGAAGACAGAGTGGAATTGCTTTAGAGTAAAATCTGCTTTCCTCTTCTCCCGTTCCCTATACCAACTTCCACCTTATTACCTATTACTTATTACCTATTACTTATTACTTGCTATTATTACACCTTACACCTTACACCTTATTACTTATTATTCCATGCTATTACATGGCCTGTGCACTCTTATATCCACTTCCAGAGGGTCCATATTTCACTCTTAGGACTTAAGTGTTCACATACTCTGTGATGACTTCCTGCAAGGATGTGACTTTAAATCCCTATGCCTAGAAAATGTGCCCAGTCGGGAAAAACCTCTTTTCTGACTAACTTTAAAATCATGTCAGTCTTTGGAAGTGTCATGAGTCCATCAGCTTTCCCAGTTAACATTTTCCATGCTTATTTACTGTGCAGAGAGATCACCCAGTATTTTGCTTTAGAACAGAGTTTTGACCTCACTTTGTTTTCAAGGCAAAGTTTAGGAGAATAGAAACATCTTCTACTAGAATAGCTGAAAACAACGTCTGGAGGAAGGTTTCAGTATACTAAGGAGGACTTGTGTCTGAAAGGTTTTTTTCCCCCTAGTTAAAACTGTTGGTCTAAGAGAAAATAATACCTCTTCCAGGAGTTTTTATCATATTCTTAGACCATACCACTAAAACAGCTACAGTATTACCATGCTTTGTTTGTCCTGTAGGGGTGAACAAATTAAATTTAAAATGCTTTTGAAATGAAGCCCTATCATGCTTTTAAGGCCTCTGCTAATTATCTGCAGTTGACACTCCCCTGGAAGCCAGCAGAGGCTCTGTGCTTGGATCTAGAAATTCTAAAATTTATAGCTTTTTCCTTAACATTGTTCCTAAAGGACAAACAAAGACTTTTCTCCAGTTCACTCTGCAGCCATCAGTTTACCTTGAGTTCTGTTTACTGCATTTACTCCCTGTCCTCGTGAAAGCCAGATGAGTATGTTCTGCTACCACTATACTCAAGCGTCTCAGGAGCTCTAAAGAGCCTTGGGGTTTTCTACTGCTTCAAGGGCACTTTCTCCCCACGCAGAGGAGAGTAAATTCAGCCACTGACTGGGGTCAGAACATGGCTCTGAGAGTTTAGCTTGCAATGTTCTGGCGCTGCACCGTCCTTCGGAAACACCTCTGCCTGCTCCACAGGAATGAGGCCAGATCAACCTGCCCTTTGCACTTCTCCAGAGACGTTCACTGAAAACTCGCTGGGGCTGAGGAAGCAAACCAGCATCGAGCCTTCATGCAAAACTTGCCAGTTTGGCGCCTATTTTTTCAGCATGGCATTGCAAGGGATTCAGCTTTTCACATCTATTTATTTAGTTTGACTGTTTGTGGCCTTTCAAATGCAACTGTCTTCTGTGTGTCCAAATGCTACAGGGGATGGTTTGGCTTTGTGAAAAGACGGTGGAAAAAAAGAAATAAAGCAGCTTCCCTAAGGGCTTATTCATAAGACACACTGCTGCTTGTGGCTTGTTTCCCATGGAGGACAAAATTTATCCTAGTGTTTGACATACATGAAGATACCACCCCTGCTCTTTGCCAGCATCAAAAGGGAGGATGTACTCAAAGATCTCAAGCTGCATGCAGAGACTATCAACAGCTTCAGATTAGGCACAGCCAACATCACTGGGACCAAACTGGATATTGTATTATTGTCCTTTTTATCATCCATTTTATTCTTGTGTATGTGTGTTCAATAGTTCACTTGGAAAACAAAACACTGAAATAAAAACCACACACATTTTTCATACAGGAGTGGTCTACCTTACAATAAAATCCAAGTACTTCTTTCTAAAAGATATTTTGGAAAGTATCAAAATTACAGTAAGGAAAAGACAATATTCATACTGGCCTTTTCAAAAGCACTTGCCTGATGCCCAATTTTACTCCATTTTAGTAGGAGCAGAGCTAAAGAATGATGACAGTCCAGTGCAATTTCACACCTATAGTCATGGGTAGATTTCTTGGTGAACATTTAGGGTGTTGCAGACCCTCTCTTGTATCCTTGCTAGGTTACAGGCAAAATTGTGGCCAAGTTTCTGCTCTGCTCCCTAATACATATTATGGGTGCAATCATCTCTGTGTAAATCCCTTTGTGGATTTGGGCCTGAGTGTTTTTGAAAATCCCACCCACATGGGACACCCGTAGGTCAAATGAAAAATTGCATAAGCTATTAACTAAAGCTATAGCTTATAAAAAGTTACCCACAAGAAAGGTACACAGGTTAGTGCTGCTCCAGGGCATCCTTAAGTCACACTTCAGCAAGTTATAAAGTTATCTTTGGAGAGCAATCATACCAAGCTGTCAGCCCTGTAAGGATAGATTTATGTGTCTCTGACATGTCAGTTGTCGTCTTTGCCACTTCATTGCGGCTATGATATTTCAGCAGGAGGTAACCACTGCTATTCCCCTGCCTGAAAATCCACAGAACTTTCTTCTGTAAACATTTATTACCCTGGATATTTTCCCATCCCAGGACTGCATCTCTGAATTCATCTGTATCTTTGTTTAACTCTCACTCACAGGTCAGTGCTTGTTTGTCTCAAATTTTTCTCATTTTAATCTGAATTTATGTAGCAGAAGGTTCACGAGCAAACCTATTTCCCCCTAAAAGCTCCACACTTTGCTGGGGTTTTTTTTAGCCATATAATTTAAAAGGACGCAGTTTTTTTAAGGAAGTAATGCAGGTCATCACCCTGCGCTGGAAGATTTACTGTCTTCATCCTGAATGGGGCCCAATTTAGAAGTTTGTTAGTAATCTGTGCTATCAATGCAATATTGTCATTGAGCTTTCCTCCAAGGCTGGACTTGTTTCTCCCTATATTCTCCTGAAATATTGTTCTGCAAGTTGGACAATGACTCGTTCTGGCTGAGTCTAGAGTGAAGGATTAGAGAACGGAAACTCACAAAGTGAGCTTATGTTTAAGGCCTTAATTCTCATCGAAGGTGAGCACAGTGACAATGCCAGGCAGCAGTCTCTGTCCTGACTGCAGTTACCCTGGAGCCTGAACCCTCATCCCAGGTCCACACCCATTCCCAAAGAACTGGTGTTGGGTAGTCAGAAGCTGGAGAGAGAACAGTGCATGGCCCAGTACAAATCTGTAGCCTAAGTGATATGATCCTCCCAATATTCTTAACTTTTGCACAGAATGCCCCCTGGAGACATGTTTACAGAGTTGCCATTTCAGCAAATGACACATTGCATATTCTTTGGAGATGCCACATAGGTAATGCAATCATACCCAGCTCAAAGTGACCATGTGAATCGAACACGACTCAGCTGCTCTCTGGATTACACACACAGGGTATTTTATGCCAGCAGACAGTAAGAGGAGCTGAAGTGAGGCTAGAAAAGGGAGAAAAGACATCTTCCCTTCAGTGCTGCCATTTTGGTATTGCTGCAATGTTCTACACAAGTGGCAGCTTATACTGGTGTATAGTGGAGATCTGCTTCGTAAAATCAGAACTTTTTCCGTAAAAACCAGTCTTTCTCAAGTTTTTCTCTCTTTAGTGTGTTTCACCGAAATTAATACTCAGAAGCTACTAAGGAAATGTTCTAAAAATTGTAGTGGTATCACTTCTGCAAGTTCCTGGTTATTTCCCTTCACTCATTAGGGCATATTAAAACTTACTAGAGCCCCATATCACTTCCACCCTTATTCTGTGCTTTAATGTCCTGTTTTCTTTACTGATTTTTTTAACTATTTCTTTTGAATTACTAATCTGATTATTCCGTTTGCTCACACCGGCCGACTGTGGTCTCCTTCCAACAAGCTGGGGACAACTTGTTTTTTTCTAATTACCAGAAGGCCTTCCTATTTCTCTTTGGAATTCTTCTAAAAATAAATTCTCTTTCTCTTTGTCATTAAGGCTCCTCAAATATTCAGCCATGATTTATTCTGAAGTTGTTTGTCTCCTTTAGACTGTAAGTATTTTACAAGTTAAAATACATCTGATCTCACTGTTAATAGCAGGCAGGGTTCAGAGCAGAATCAAGCGAGTCCGAGAAAATCTACCAACAAATCTTCCCGGCATTCCACTGATGCTCCCGTTCTTCCTTGCGGCCAACATAAGTGCTTTTAGAAGGTTTGTTTTTATACAAAGAAACAAACATGGCCCCCACCAAAAGAACATGTGATCTCCCCATGCATGCTCGGGTTCAAATTCCTGACCTGCTGTCTCTCTAGCTGCAGATGACCGTGTCAATTCACCCACAGCCTGATAGTTATCCTCAGGCAAGGTGCACTCCACAGCTCCTCCTGGAGATGATCTGCTTCCTATAAAAAAGCATTTTTCGGAATCATTATCTGAATTTGCTTCCTCATATATCGGGTGAGCATCCCCACAACTGCACTGCAGAACTGCACTGAAACTGAGCTGCACTTTCTAATGAAAATTCATTTCATTGCAAAATTCCCAATTAGCTCTAATTTGGAAGCCCCAGCTGAGCTCCTGCTGTGAGACACATATCATAAGAGACAGATCTTGCTGTGAAGGGCTGGCAGGTTGGAGAGATGAAGGCTGAGAAGAAAAGCACAATAGAAAGGTGAAATGGCTTCCTCAGAATCATGCAATAGGCCAGTGGCAGTTTTAGGTCTTCTTAGTGCCAGCCACAGCCCATGCTACCTCTCACATCCTGAGCTTACAGACAGACTTAGCTTTCCCCGGTCATCTTTTCTTTAACTAGATTATTCTTGCATGTAGATTAATGCTTGGGTGCACAAGTTTGGCAGTTTTGAACTTTACTTTTTACAAGGCATTTGCGTACATATTTATGGCACCATCAAAATCTTTGAGGTAACATATAACAAGGATGTCACAGTAAAATGCTTAAAAGCCAGACTCTATTGCACCAGAGTAGGCAAGGGGACAAAGAAAATCGAGTATTGTTCTAACTAAAGTCTGTCAGCTGCTCTGAACAAGGTAAGAAATATCATTCGAATTTCACAGTCTGGAAAATCTGGCATAAGATGGTGCACCTGAGCCTGTACAGGCTTGTACCTAAGCCAATGTCATGGTTTGAATTAAACTTTAAGCTTTTTCAAATGCTTCCCTAAGTCTCTAAGACTATGAAAATTTTTAGTTTTAAAGCAATTTTGTTTTTTCTTCTGGCTTTACACTGATTAGGAACAGAATTAGAGACAACTTGTTGTATAGTATAAATAGCATACCACTGCATTTTGTTTATTTTTCCTAGGAGATTTCTGAAACTAAAATTTCTCTTTGAGGACAGCTGGTCCATGCCCCTGAGGAAAAAGATGCTTATGTCAAGGCTGAGGTTAATGATTTTAATTTACAGTTTTTGTGGGAATATTGTTTCGATTCTGCAGATATCTCTGTCTCTCCATTGTTTTAAAAAAGCGACAATACTTAACTAAGGCTTTACATCTTATTACCCCAAAACACGTTTAATTTTGTTTGACTAGATCATGTCAGTATGTTAATAGAATAATTGTTATTCCAAACATGCTTGGTGAACTTGAATAGCAAAGTGAAGTTTATATGTTTAATCAAATATATTCAGTAATTCCAGTGGAAAATGCAGAAGTGTTTTCCGTCAATATTTCCTTGACTTTTGAAATGAGTATACATTACCCAAATTGTCATTCTGGTGGATCCATTTTCTATCCATATCCAAGCAATTGAATTTATTTATATGGCTGTTTACAATGGCTGAAAAGGGAAAAAAACCCACAAGGTTGCATTGGCAACACTTCTTGCTGGAAGTGCTTTTACAGGTATGTGATCAAAGGAAGGAAACATCTTGCAGATTTTCAAGCCATGAGTTGTAAGATGAGTCATAAAACCAGCTGCAATTCCCAAAACCGCATTGTATTTTCGGATGTATTATGAAAAGGCTGCCGTTTCTCTTTTTTGTCTCTCATGCAACATTTCATCTTTCTTTCTGCATGAAATGATGACTTAAAGCTTGTCTAGTTCCTTCAGAGAGTTTCAGAAGAGAAAAAAGAAAGCTTAAAAAATATGTATTGATAAAAGGCCTATCTATAGTGCTGTCTGGTTTAGAAACCAAGCAGGGAACCCTGAGTTGAGAAGTGCCCATGGACTGGTATTGTGCAAGCATGGGAAAGTGGCAGGATAGCGTGGTATGAATGGGAACAGGAGCTCTGGGGAGCAGTGGAGATTCTGAGGGGACACTTGAAGAGACAACACAGAAGTGGGATAGAAAATGGAAGGAGCTGAGCAAGAAAGATGTCGAGGGCACAGGAGCAGAACAGGGAAGTGCAAAGAGCCTGTAAGACCGAGAAGGAGTTCAGGGATCCTATGAGGCTCCTTGCTGCTGTTAACCCAGCTCCCTCTCTGGATAACATTGTGGGAGGATGCCCAAAGGGAATTTGTAGAATGTGGTTTGTAAACTTTCTATCTATTTATCACTAAACTGTCTACATTTTCTTTAAGCAACTTTCTCCAGTAGTGACTGCTTATGGACCCAGCCAGGACAGAACATTTGTGGATGGACTTTTGGTGGGTAGCATGGCTGGCAGAGAGCAGGTGAAGGCAGTGCCCTTGAGCTCAAGTGTATCGTGTTTGCAATTTGTTTCAGGAGTGACCCTGAACCTTCCAGGCCCTGGAAGATTTTCTGTCCTCAGGGAATGTGAGGAAGCGTGGAGACAAATGGAGAGACTTGAAGTATTTCTCCAGGAAGAAAATATGTAAATATTCTTGTATATTGGGTGACGGTTTTTAAAGATTTTGTTAAATAATATGGTTTTATTACTTCTAATAGCAGAAAAACAAGTAGAAAGGAAAACATGAAGTTGTCCTAGGATCAATACACATTGTTGTGTATTTCCTCAGATTATCTTAGCTGGAAACCTAATTTGAGGTAAGACATTCTTCTTTTCAGCCGTATAGCTCTTGTTAAGTTATTATAGAATTAGAGATATGATGATTTTATTGTTAACAAACAGTAAAATATAATCCAATATTTTCACCACATTTAAAAATGCTGTAGAACTGCTGATGGAAGTATGTTATTCTTGCTTCTAGATAATGAGCATCAAAAAAGGTTATTCAATATGAAAATTCACCTTTCCCAATATACATATCTTCAACATCTACAGTGTCCTCAGAGTATTTTGTGTAGCTTCTGTGCTCTGAAAAATCCATGGACAAATTTTCATGGTGATAGTTAGATATAGATACAGATATTTTTCTTTTAGGTGAAAGTGGCAGCTGAACAAAAACCATTCTTTCAACCAAGCAGCAAAGCAGCAGTATAGGGCCAGAGCTGGAAGTCCTTGTGCTGTAAATCCACACCAATTCAACTAAGACCAAGCACTTGTGAATATTAAATTCACACTAGTGTAGCTGAGAGTAGAAATGGCCTTTGTTTTTGAAACCCTTGGAGTCTGAAGTGAAAAAAAAAAGGTGAAGGGTTTAACCTTTAAACCTTTCACTGACCTTTAAGCAGTACTTTGGATTATATCTGCCCTTGTTAATCTGAAGCCACTTGCAAACATAACTGGCATTCCTGTTTTTTAAGTATACGTTACATACATTATAGAATGGGTTAGCAATTCAAAAGTTTGGCTCCTGTTCATTGTGTCTTTATCACCTTTTAAAGTGATGCTTGTATTTGTAAACCAATAGCAAATAACAAATTATAATAACAAATAGTTAGCAGCAAAACAAGAAATGATTTGTGCGGAAGTACATTATTTAAGTCATGGCCAGGCATAGATCTATACTCTTGGAGGTGCAAACCCACGTGTTGATCAAGATATTAAATTTTGCAGATTTCTTGTATTAATGTAGAACTCTATGAGGACCAGCTTTGTTAACACCTCTTTCCATCACAGGTGAATAGAAACTTCTACAACATCTAGTCAGACCATTATTTTTTCTTCGGTTTTTCTTTCTTTCAGATTATTCACATCACTGCTTTGCACACACTTTTTTCTCACATACCTTCCCCATACATATCTTCATTTTGGTCTATTAAATCCAAACTACAGGTACAAATGACATAAAATGAACCATGAATTTATCTTGGACAAGATCTCACTGTTCTCATAATCTAAACAGAGTTTAATTAACACTAGAAATATCTACTGCTTGATATAAATAAAATAGTCTAAAATTGGTGATTGTCATTTCCCCTTTTCATTCACACAATGATTGCAAAATGTCTTGCCATTCACATGGAAATTTGTCTTCTAAGTACATCTGTCTTTAGTGGAAAAATGTCATGGGCAGAGCACAAATTTATGAGAGGATGTATATGTTTAAGGAATAACTGCTATACCAGACTCTGTGTCCATCATTTGGATCAAGAATTTTCCTGCTGGATTGTTGCAGTAACACAGAGGAACTGATGCACTGCCCCTTACATTCAAGCTACTCTTCAAGTGCAGAAATACTGGCCTTAGAAATTGACAAAATTTCAAACAAGTAATTTTGCATTGAAATATGAAATGCTGAGAATTGCTGAGACAATCTAGCACAACAGAGGTATTCAGGCTGGCTCAGTGTGAGAAACACCATCGTAGGTTTAGAAAACTAAATGTATGGGATTTGTTTCCCTGTAAAGTTTTACCAGGACCTGACATTGTAAAGACATGGAGTGTCACAGGCTTTTGAAGAAATAGAGACTTGATAAGCAGAGAGCAAAACACTGAAAGGTCTTGTGATGTAGCTGGTGAAAAGCACCTGTATTTTACGCTGGATATTTATTTGAATATGAAAAGTACTATAAATTTTTTTATCATCTCCTCATCTCTTGCTGTTGCGTGTTGGAGAATGACTAAATCTCAGGAGAGCGATCAGATCTGTAAAAGTTGTCAGTTGTTAAGACAAGGTATTCAGTGCATAAATGAATTATTGTACTGAAGTCCTTTATTGAATATTCTTGTGTCACTGCTTTAGTTAAGTATCAAGAACACAAGCATTTAACAATATTACTTTAAATTCAAAATGCCTTAAAAGGACTGAGATTCAATTTGCAAATGTAACCAAGAATAAAACATGTGCCTTGGATTACATGTCACTTCTTGGGATGTTTTGACATAACACATTCAGGAAATACTTTCCTGTGACAGAAATGATTAAAATAAATTTCAGTTATCTATGACTTCTAACAGAGCCAGTCCAGTTCTTGGTTAGTTTGTTCTCTGCATCACAGCAAGCACCAGCTGACATCCTCACTTGTACATCAGTGTGGAGGCCAACTGCTTAAGGCTAAAGTGCTATTGTGTTCCTCGTGTGAGTAATCCTATTAGCAGCAAGGGAACATAGGCATGGATAAATCGTAAAATGGTCAGAAGTGAGAAAATAACCTGACTTCCTTCTCTTTTCCAAAGATGATCTGTGCAGTTATTTTAGACAGACCTCTTGCGTGATGGTACCAACATCTTCGAAGCCTCCATCTTTTTATCTCCTCTCAGGAGTACCGAAATCACACCAGCTCTTCAGTATGTGTTCAGATGGGCACACTTAGAAAACTACATAAGGAAATCCATTCAATAATCTGTCCTTTTCATTCCCAAAATACTTGTACCAAAATAGAAAATATAAGGATACCTTCAGGGAGGTACTTTTCTCTGTGTCTTTCATGGAAACACACTTACTCAAGAAATTCAGTATATAACGACCACAGAGCATTTTTCCCAGAGAGCAAACAATGTCCATAATGGAAAATATACACCAGAAATTTAATATTAAATTTACTTCTATTAAATACAGTTAAATTAATTGCAGCTTCTCAGTATCAAATTTTAGTTAAAAAGAGTTAATCCAAGTAGACAATTCCTACTACAGAGTAACGCTCAAATTTGCCACTCATATTTGTGGGACCTGCAGAAATCCGAGAATGGCAGCTTTGGGCTTGCTAACAAAATGTCACAATTAAACTTATCCGGGAGGGCAGGTAAGACTGCCTGTTAATAGTAACATTCTCAGAACAGCATGATTAGTTCACTGATCGGATCACCTGCCCATCCATCTAGGCTGGGAGTATGCCAGAAACAAAAAAAGAGTATTGCTTTTTGCAATGCACCTGTTCTTAGCACATGATGAAAGTATTGTGAAGTCAGTGATGGGGCATCCACCAAAACCCTGTTGCTTCATGCTCTGTGACACATTTGCTGCACCAGGAACGAAACAGAGAGAAGGAATTTGGTTGTCATCGTTATGAAATCCAGATTCTATAACTTGCTGATGACATGGACTTCCGTTGTCATTTGGAAGTGATTATATATTCACTGTCTTACTTAATAATTATGGATGTTGCATGACATGGTGTTAACACCCCATCCGAAAATAAAATGAGTACTGACATGTCAAGGACTTGGCTAAAAGGTGTTTTGACTTCTCTCTCATTAGTGCTGGATCTCACTGTTGATCTCTTAATCATTTTAGCTTCATCAGATGAAACAGTAAGATGGGCAGAGGCAGGTTCTGCTTCCTACAGCATCCTGGCACTGCTACCAGCTGCACAAGAGGTAAGGCAACGTTAGAAATGCACTAAGGCAACCCAGGTACCAACTAACCAGTACCCACCACTCCTGCTCAAACCCTCCTGCTTTCCATGGATTATTCCCACATTCAGTGGGTGGCAGAGAACAACAGCTGCTCCAGTCCTTAGGCCATTGGCTAAGGCTTGTGGGACTCATGCATTTGAAACCTTCATGTGGGGAAAAAAAAGTAGAGACTGAAGCACTCACACCCAAGGGAAAAAGCACAGCTACCATACCGGAGGGCACAGCAGGATGTGGATCACCATCACCAAATTTTGTCAGAGAACAACACCTCTTGGACTTTTATGATGTCCCTGAACTGAGAAATGTGGTCTGTGTATAACATTTCAGAGGCAGCCCCTCGGGTGAGGCAGATGTACCCCTGTTCTCTGCATAGGTCACAGAGCGAGTGAGACATGAAGAGGAGGAAAAGGAAGAGGGATGCCTTGCCCTGGTGAGCAGGTGGTCTTCTTAATTTGTATCATAGCAAGTACCCCAGGAATATTAAGTCTGGAAATTGAGGAGTTTTAACTTGCTTAAGGCCCTGAGGGTCTTATGCCCTCATGTACACTTGTGCAGAAAAGAAGAACGTAAGACTTGCAGACCAAAATACAGATACAATTAATGCTGATGTTTGGTAATCAGTTCCCGTCTTCTGCTATGGTCCTTTGGGAAAAAAAAAAAAAAAGAGAGGGAAAGCAACCAAAACTCCCACAATTTAACTTTACTATAAGACCTGACTTCCTCCCCTTAGAAACATTAAAATCCAAGTACATCCCAGTAAAATGTTTTCAGGAGACTGTACTCAGTACATAAAAAGCTAAGCAAATAAACTTCAAACATGAAAGTACCAGATCTTAAAGCTTGGAATTTAAAACTGCAAAGTACACAGAAATAAAACCCTTGCGGACACGCTAAAATGTCTAATTCATTATTATTTCAAAAAAGATTAAAAAATAATTTCTTAACATTAAAGTGCAATCAAGCACTGAAGAAATTATTTAAACTTTCCATAGGAAAAAAGCACACTCTAGAATGCTGCAAGGGTATTGATGGCTATTAAATATTTACTTTTCTCTCTAGCTCACACTAGAAAGAGTAATTTGTATTTGGCAGAAACTGGCTGCAATTACATTAGTCAATCCAAAAGCCCAACTTGCTCATACAAAATGCAAACAAATTAGTTAAAATGGTCTAATTAGCAGACTGTAAAAATGCAAAGCAAGGCTGGCATAAAAATGTGTGCTAGACAAGTATACTTTTACAAAATAAACAGAAAGGCAAATATGAAATAGTCTAATAAATCCTAGCTAAAGGACTATAATGTGAACCCAAATATTTAGGGATTGCATACTTTAAAGAAAAGTTTCTATGGACTCTTAAATATTTTCTTGCAACCCACATTCCATCATGAATACATGATTAATACTACAGCTGAAGTTCTGGGATTTCAGTTCAGCCCTGTGGAGCCGTGTGAGGGCAGGTTATATATACATTTTGTGTGAGAATATACACAAACACAGCTCCTAGTTGAGTTAATCAGAGTGCAAGGTAGCTTTGGAGCACACAAAGAATATAGGATGTGGCCTATGGAAGGAAGGTCAAGTAATTTCTTTACATGTAATGTATTTGTTTTTGTTTCCACAATTAAGATAAATAACTGGAAGCATATGGAAATGTGGAAACAGCTTAGATAAAAGATAAAACACGTTTGTTCTTGTGAAAAGTATAAACTGTGGGCATTGTCTATAAGGACTCAGCTCACTGGTTAAAAAGAATCACTACAAAATCACTACTGTTTTACTCTAGTCACTGACATATTAGACCAGAAGAGGCTTTAGCATCCTTTGCTTCATAACAGTGCTGCAATTTCTTAGTCTGTGGGGTTTTAACTCTCTAGTTTCTAGACTATAGGTGTAATAGTTCATTATGATTCATAACCTATCACATAAAAGAAGCTGTTGTGAGGTGATGATGTGAATTTGTCTCATCTCACCACATGTTCTCCTGTCATTTAGCATAGTGGAAGCCACATTCTTTCTTCTTGCCACCAGACAGATGCAGAGGATGGGTGGCTTTGGCAAAATAGAGATGCATTGAAGAAACAGTAACCATGAACAACCTCCAGCTAAAATATGATGTTACTTGGCACAAAGAGCCTGTGTGCAAAAGCAGTGGAACAGCAGAAGTGTTCTGCCTAGCCTGAAGAAAAGGTCACCCAATAGAAAACAACCCTTGGCAAAAGCAGAGCAGTGGCCACAAGGTGTGGCCATTACGGCCATTACCACTTCTAGCACATAACAGCTGACTCACTCGGTTATTTCACTGAAATGGTTGATTCTGGCACCTTCACTCCCCCATCCTCAGATTGCCTCTCCGTGCCAAAGAGGTTCAGTCCATCACTCTTTCTCACGAAGGGTATTTATGTGGTGGGAAGGATATCTCACTCCACAAGATGCCCCTGCTAGTTTCAGTGCTGTTGGAGGAGTAATGCATTTGTAAGAGCAGAGCCCAGGAGAGAAGGACTGTTATTTGACTTAGTGTTTGACAAACGGCTTTGAGAACAGTAAAGGTAACAAGCTACATCACAGAAATGGTCTTTTCCACTTTCTCCATCGCCAGATAATCCCATCTCACAAAATTTTCCATATACTGAATATCTTGAATCCCACAGATCTCCCTGGTGATGGCTGGATAAAACAAGGATGTTGGATATGGGAGGAAGAAAAGGAATTGCTGGCATCATAAAGGGCAGTTAAGAGAATCAAAGCTTGAAGTATGAGGAAAGAAGTCCCATCATGTGGGAAGGTTCCATCCTGTTGTAAAGAAATTCCACTATGGTGTCCCGGTTGTGTTGCTCCATGTCATGGGTGACAGACGGGAGACAGGATGGCTGCTCTGTCTCTGCTATGCTCGTGCTAAGATACCTAAGTACTGTGGTTGCTGCCTCTTTGAAGGATCCATAGGACTAAAGAGCAAAATTCAGCACAGCTGTCCAGGCTGGTGGCTACAACACTTGGTGTGCTGTGTTTTGTTGCTGCCTCTACAGTCACCTGCAGTAAGCCCAGGTGAGTTAATCAACTTCCCACCTGATGCACGGCTTTGTTCATTCTTCTTTGTATCTGCTGGCAGCTCTGTTATCCCTTAGCTGCCAGATACTAGGAAAGGCTTAGATTCTTGAGATTTTGCAATGTTCCTCCTAGAGTTACTCACTCCTTGCATGCAATCCACAGGAGAGGCAGATGAATCTGAGAGGAGCATGTTCAGCATGGTGCACCTTAACTCACTGGGGCAGATCTCCCCCTCTTTTCATGACATCACCTGGTCAAAAAGCCCAAGAGGGAAAGTGGCATATTTCCTGTTCTCTAAATCTGCTGGGAATAGCAGTGCAGTGTCTAAAC
Organism: Cnemophilus loriae; assembly: GCA_013397755.1. Lineage (NCBI taxonomy): Eukaryota > Metazoa > Chordata > Aves > Passeriformes > Corvidae > Cnemophilus > Cnemophilus loriae. The sequence continues at coordinate 302,863 of VZTF01005100.1, read as the reverse complement.
CAGCCTCATACAGAAGCCAGCCCGATTTCACAGAAAGCTTGACTCCAAACTCTACTTACTCCAGTGAAAGGACTTCCTCCAGACTCAGTGACTTTAGCTCATGCACAAGTTACATCTGGTTGCCTCTATTTTTAGTGAAAGAGAGATGGACAGCTGAATGGGAGAAATGATGCAGATACTGTATCCCTAGTAAGCCTGCATAAAGAGATGTGGGTGGTGAGGAAAAGGTTGAGGCCCTCCAGAAAAGTGGAACAGGAGAAGATGTTGGATGGAAAAGTGAACGCAAAGACACACAGAGGGAAAGTGATAGAGATGAAAACTGAAGCACAAAGGTTGTAAGAACTATAGCAAGAAATAATGTGTAAAAAAACTAAAAAGGCAAATGACAAGGAAGATTAATTGCGTATTTCATTGCCTGAAACAGCGTTAGTAGCTGCAATACGACGGTACAAATCAGAGTTGTTTCATAGGCAAACACAGCATGTTCACCATGGGGAAAAAGAGTGAGGGAACCAAATAAGAAAGAAAGGATAAAAAAAGTCAGTTTTCTCAGTGAAAACAGGGTACTGCTGGAGACCCACGGGAACCTGGGCTGAGATCTGTACTAACACAAAATTATTCAAGGTAGAAAAATGAAAACTTATGTGAAGATTTAAAGAAAAAAAGCCATCTTGATATACACCTCTTGGTAGACATTGAGGTGCTGGAGCGTGTGCAGACAAGGGCAAGGGAGATGAGGAAGGGTCTGGAGCACAAGTCGGCATAGAAATGGCTGAGGGAACTTGGGGTGTTTAGCCTGGACAAAAGGAGGCACAAGGGGGGAATTTATTACTCTACAACTACCTGAAAGGAGGTTGTATCCAGGTGGGGGTCAGTCCCTTTTCCCGAGCAACGAGTGATAGGTCAAGAGGAAACGTTGCACCAGGGGAGGTTTAGATTTAGGATATTAGGAAAAAATTCCTTGTGGAAAGGGTTGTCAAGCAGTGGAACAGGCTGCCTCAAGGAAGTGGTTGAGTCACCGTCCATGGAGGTATTTAGTTGACTTTAGATGTGGCACTTGGGGACATGGTTTAGTGGTCGACTTGGCAGTGCTGGGTTAATGGTTGGACTTGGTGATCCTAAAGATCTTTTCCAACCTAAATAATTCTGTGATTCTATTATTCTACGAGTGTCTGGGTAATAAAATAATAGTCAATATTCTAGTTTAATAATGACAATATGCATAGGAAAAACAAACACATCTACATGGCCACGCTCTCTAAATTCACAATTTCATCTCAGGAAAGACATCTTATCAGGAGAGCCTGATAAGTATGTCAACCCTGTGTTCAGCAGCAGCAAACCCAATTAAGAACATTAGGAAAACACTGGAGAACAGACAAGAAACTATTCTGCTGATATACAGCCTGTGGTGTACAGTCACCTCATCTCAAACACAATATGGGTAAACCTAGAAAAGTACACGGAAAGACAGAGAGAATGGTCAGCTGCATTGATTAGCTTCTGAATGAGGATGTCTTGAACAGTATAAGGCATCTGTGTGGACAAGAAGTGGCTGAGTGTTAACATAGAGTGTCATTTCTTCAGGAGACACAGAGAAGGTAAATATGAAATATTACTGACAATTTATCACAATGCAGGAACAAGTGGTACCCAAGACATTACCAGGGAACAAACCCAATGGAAGAGAGCTTTTTTTTCACAGATTAGGTAGCTGAAGTGTGAGACTCGTTCATGTCCACAAGTTGTTGCAAAGCCTTAAAGATAAGTAAACTGAGTAAAGACTTGGTAAATTCATGGAAGGCAAATCCTGAAACACCTACTGAATGCAAAATCTGGGTCCATAATAGCAGCAAGTGATCAGCCACAGTGTAGTTACTTTGGTTTTCCGGAGACAGAATATTGGGGAAAGTTTTTTTGTTGTTTTGTTGTTTTGTTCCAATCTGAATGATCTTTTTCATAGTCTATGAGATATAAACTAGAAGAGAAGCGCTTTCATCTTTGCAGGGAATACAGAGTAGCTTTAAGGGATCTGAGCTAAGTAGGATGCTGTAGGGTAAAAAGCTTGATTCATTTTTTCCTGAAGAGAAGGCAGCTTCTTTACCTTCTGCTCTGAGGTAGCTCAGGGAACTTGCTGAACTGGTCTCACATCACTTCATGTCCTACTTTCACCAGTCCTCTTTCCTTTGGTGATTTCATTAACATTCTGCTACTTAGAAGAAAATTCATTCTAAAATTACACACACATATAATGGATGATGAAATAAACTCTCGTTCCCTAATTCTAAAACACAACAGTTTTTCCTTTGTTACTGTGGACCAAGCAGATCTAGAATTTGTGAGGTGAGCATAATTTATTCCAGACTCATGCTGTAATTATTTATGTTCTTGAGCCTTTGCAGATGTATAGTCACTAGAGAGCTGTCTGCCGACAGGAGTTTTTATGCATATTCCATCTAAATCAACACTCCAAATGCAACATTGAAGGTGGAGTGAGTTTGTGTGGATTTGTAGCACTCCCTGGAGGACTCTGTGTCTAAAAACCAATAAACATTTCACAGTTCTCGGTAAGTGAAGAATTTAATAATTTTTGATGCATGCAATATTTCTCATTTTAATTTCAGTATTATTCCACAGGTAATAAGTAATTGGAGAATAACTTCTTGCAAGTGAATGATAAAAGTGCAAACAAATCTTTCTATACTTAGCTGCTGCTGTTTTTTCATTATAAACAAAGAAGCAAAACAGAATATTCTGATATGTGATATGTGATATCTGATATTCTGATAAGTGAAATGTATTTCAGACTAATTGAGAAGTTCTGCAAGACATTGATGTATTGTGATCAGAACAGGTAAAAAGAAGACAACATTTATTTTATTACTTTATATATGTTTTCAGGTTTTGTACACCTAATATGAATGTTACAGGTCCAGTTGTGAAAAGTCAGTTCTGCACAATATTCCTTGTTACAAGCTGTAAGCTTCTGTGGACATGAAAATGTCTAATGATTACTCTGAAATCAGTTGATACAAAGGAACGACTGGATATGGGGTCAAGATCTCAAATTTATTCCTTAAACAACAAGATGCTGTTTCTAGAATGAATTGACTATGAAATGTTTCTGAAAGGCTGGTCAGAATCCATCACTGCAGATGCAGAAGTGCAAACATATTGAAGGTATGTGTGGCCAGTGCTTACTGAGGTCTGTGAATAATAAATAATCTAGATAAATAACATTAGTTAGGGTTATGGAAAAAACATCAAATAAATCAAGGCCTCCTGCTCATGCATAAATACAAATCCAGCACTTCTGCATGTTTTTTCTTTGTTTGGGTTCTTTTGGGAAGTTTTTGGTTGGTTGGTTGGTTGGTTTCACTTATGTGTCAGCAGACACGAATTTAATCAACTAAAATTTTTAAAGTTAGAAATGATTTGGAGAAGGGCCACAAAGTGTCTTTAACCCTCCATCACAGTCTTGATATCCACAGTCACTTGGGGCCAGCAGGTTGCATCGTGCATAGGTGCACTGCTATGCAGATTGCACCAGTGCAGCTCTGCAGCTGGCACAAAGCAACAGCAGAGTCCAGACAAAGATCATGTGTGACTACCAATATAAAGTGTTGGAAGTAAAGGAGATTCAAGAGCAAAAGCGAAAAGGTCTATGCTAGTTTATTTTTTTTGCTCATGGGCATTCAGATGTTTATTTTTTAGCAAATTAAATGTATGGATAAAAGCCATTTTTTGATATTGCTATGTGTGATGCATTAGGAAGGAGAAGACAAGTATAATGTGCATTTTTTGTATGTGATTGTCTATGTAAGCAGAATTTCATATGAAAAGAGGAAACACAGGGATTACACGTCACATGCCTGTTACCTTGCATGATCCTGTCCAGCATAGCACGGTTCTATGCTAACAGACTAATTGTGAAACGGTTATTTCAGTATATGAATAAGTGAAATGCACTTATTTAATAATTCTTTATTTTATTTCCAGGAATTTCTGTAATATAACCAATAAAATTTTCTATCAAGTTTCTATTTAAATATGATACTATTCTTTTACATCTTGAGTCTCTTTACATTGCTGCAAATATCAGTATGTGTCCAGTGTGTTTCAAACACAGTTTAACACAGAAGCAGTAGCACTTGGTCCCCTACTCTACAAACAGCATTTTACACTCTGGTGCAGAGAAGAAATTTTAGGGAATCCTTGCACACAATCTGGGCAAAGGGAGGTAAATGTTTAATGTGAGACATAGCTTTCCATCTTTTTCTGTATTCTAAAACATGGGGCAACAGCCAATTGAATAATGTGTAGGCTTTATTAACATATTTTTCACACCAGCTAATCAAGTACTTCAGGAGTACCAATTCATTTGTTGATAAATTTACTGTTACTTTTTAACAGTACTTACAGCTGTGCAAATGGTCACCAGCAACAGTTTTCTGCTTACCTCCAGGTACCTTTCAGGTGAACAAAACTCCCTACAGCAGCCTGTCCTCCCCGTGGGCAGTGACTGGTGTGTCCTGCTCATTTTGAAAGGTTGGATGGTTTTTATCATGAAGGGACACACAGCATTCCTTGTCTTCTGCTGCATGGCACTGGAAGGGACGATGATGCTCTTGGCACCATGGAAGTTGTGCAGTGGCATCAGGATTTCCTGAGCCCATGGAGCCCTCCTGGAGGTAGGTGAGTATTGCCTGCATACTCCAATAGTGTTGGCACATGTTCCAGTGGAAGTGACTGTCACCACAGCAAGAATCACCAACTCCTTTCCCACTGTCTTTCCTTTGGTTGTAGCTTTCGGTTTAAACCAAGGGACTCAAAAACACAGAGCTCACCAACTAACCAGCCACACAGCACGTCCCCCTGCTCAAGGCTTGCACTTGGAATGGGAACAATCATTAAGGAGTTTGAGTGAGTCCTGAGCAAAACAGTGTAGTTGCTGTAGGGAAAGTACTGTATTGGAACAGCCTATTGCCCTTGATAGGATGTCTGAGGAAGCTGTTTGTCTCAGGATGCCAACCACAGCTTCTCCTTCCAACTTGCCACTGGTGTAGAGTTTTCTCTCTGCACCCCTCCTTTCCCCCTCTTTTTTTTTTCTTTGTCATTGTTGATATGTGCTTTAAACTGTGGAGCCTGCTAATAAATTCTCATTCATATGATTTTGGCTTGACATCCTTTCTGCAACACACTGATTCAATCACGCCTACTCTCTCAGCAACTTAGAAAAATGAAACATCATTTCTTGGCCAGAAACTGAAAAGAAATATTAAGATTTTGAGCCAGCAGATGACATTTATTTGTGTATAGAAACACTTGAATGAAAGATAGTAGGAAGCAAGATGTCACCTGGCTGGGACAATGGGTCTGAATCAAGTGCTCAGGTTGGACATGGAAGTAAAAAGTCTCAGCCAAAGCTAGAGGCAATGCAGGGTGTGGTTCAAGTGTCCAAAATGTTATTCTCCCAGCAACATCCATACTTTTCAACCTGGCCCTACAAACTCTGCCACTCTTGTTGCCAGCTGCTCTGCTGCTATTGCAGAACTTCTCAAGGCGTATACCACTTAGGTATCCTTCAGCAAGGAAAGCAACAAATGTGCCCAAGTTGTTTTCTTTACTCAGTGCTGCTTTCATAACTGCAGGTATAGTTATCCAATGACTTCCCAAAAGATTAACCCTGTTGCATGACTTACAACTTGCCACGGTACCTAGCACATTCTAAAAGCTGAAAAGACAAGTTCTACCATGTAGTTGCAGATCTGGTATATCAAGAAATACTTTTCATCACCACAAATAACAGTTGGAAGTCTGGAGTCTGATTCAGACCGTTCAAGGGCTTTTTTCACTAAGTCCAAGGGGGACAAAGTCCTGTCGATGACTCACTTTATGTCATATCTTAGAAGTAGTGGAAAATTTATGTGCAATTCCTTGTATTTTATGCAGACTTTAAAATACAGAGTTAATAGTCTATTTCTTCTTAGATACAGGAACAACTTTTACATAAAAATGGCACGCAAGAAATGTTGTTTTATGATGTTTGAAAACATTATATAGCTCTGGAATTTGAAGTTTTTTCCTTTGAAATGGAATATAGCTGTTCAGTGGCTGAGGATGGCAAGTAAATCAGATACTCCGAGACCTAACAAACATTTGTTCTAAAAGCCACTAAAGCTACTAGATGCTTGGACAGGCCACGTCCCCTCTGAAGCCAATGACAGTTTTGCAAGCGTTCATCACTGGAGATTGAGAGATTCTATTCACCAGCTCTTGGAAGCTGGAGAAGCAGGGTGTTACAAATTACTGTCAATGACTAAAAAGAAAAGTGTCAGTCCCCACTATCTATTTAGTATTCAAGTTAGCTCACCAGTTTGGGACGCAATAATGCAACCTGAAATGTATAATGAAAGTGTGAAACACAAAAAAAATTGTTGGCATCTATTTATTAGTGTGTGCCACTCACCTGAATGGATTCAGAGTTGCAGAAGGTTAAATCCCATGACACAGTGCTTTTGCAGAACACTTCCTTTATTTATAGCAGATTTCACACTTGGCTACCTTATCTCCATTGGCAGAATTCCTGCTTGCCCATAACAAGCCACTTCAGGCACATCAACAAGACCTGAGCCTATATTTAACAGTGAAAGGGTATTTTTGTAACTTTGTTCTCCCGTAGGAAGTCTTGGTGGCACTTTGACTGGTGATTTCTCTGTTACAATTTCCAGTTCACTTCCACTTCTTGATACATTTCAGGAACCACTTGCAAACAAAATCACCCACCAGCATTTCTTATGCCATCAAAATTTTCTGTTGTCTTTTCAAAACAGATGCTAGAGTGTTGCTTCTGCATAGAACCCCCATTTTAGGTCCTTTACTCATCTCGACTCTTTCTAGTGTTAATGCATCTGTGTGCCAATAAGGCTTTTTAAGTCCCCAGAGCTCTTGGTCATCATTCCAGGACTGTCTTTACTGTCTTCAAATTAAGACAGCTAAGAAGATTTTGGTGTGACTCCCCACGGGGACTTCTTGATACAAGACTCAGTTCAAGCTCCAACCCCAAATTATGAATGTGTGTTCATAGTACACACTTACAGAATCAAAACTACATATTTGAGCCACAAACAGGGAGCAAAGTTATGATGGGATTATGCATCCCAAAATATTTGTGTGGTGACTGTCAGGGACCTTCAGGATCCTTTCTGGCATCTTACTGTTGTGCTTCATTTTAAAAGAAATCTTGTATTCTGGCATTGGAGCTGGAAGTAAATACCAGAAGACTTAGGCTTTTTTTTGCCTTAAATTGCAGATCCTCAGCAGTTACTCCTAAAGAAATCTTGGAAGCTAGGATGGGAACTTTCTGTTCCTGAGCAATGTCAAAAGAAAAGTTTGAATATATCTGTAAAAAAAGAAGTTAATGGCAGGGAATATTGTGCCATCTATGTCAAGCTAGACCATTGAAGCCCTTATTTCACTACTACAGTTTATAATTTATTTCAGAAGAGGGTCCTTTCTCATTTATTCCAGCATAGTCAGATGCCAGAAAAATATTTGAGATATACCCAGAATTTTTCTATTAACCTGAAACAAAACTATGGCCTCAGCCCACAAGAATTGCTTCGACTTAACACTGGAACTTAGGTATAGGTTATATAGTCATAAATATGACTGTAATCAGGGAAGTTACATCAGGTGAAGCAGAAACAACACCAGTAAGGAATTCCTGACTACTGGAAAGTTTACTGGACACTCTGTCTGTTACTTTTTTTACTACACTGTGAAACTTTGGAATGAATGGAGTAAGAATGAAATAAAGCTCTTCTATTTACAATTTATGTGAATCAATTTTTAGTGGAAAGGAAAAAATGGAGTGAAGTCTGGGGTTTCTAACAGTCCTGGTTCTCTGCTCCTCTGCCTGTCCTATATGTGAGAATATGGAGGTGCAGCTCATCCCCTTTTAAACGGCCCCATGCAAGTGCAGCCAGATTGGACCTCAGCAAAGAAGGTGTTTTGTACATGTGGTGTTTGCTGCAAAGCAAATTTTTATTACACTCTTTGTTTCTCTAAGCCCTCGTTTCATGCATAGAGGGGTCAATAAAAAAAATCCCACCAAAACAAAAAACCTCACCGTTTCCCCAGTGTCTCCATGGTCAGTATAACTACATTTTAAGTAAAAGCTTCTTCAATCACCTCAGCTAGCTTGCTTACATATAATAGGCACTGCTGAGTAGCACATTTGGTTAATGATTATCTTTTACATATTGATATTAGTACCTGAAGTGGGAACAGCTCATTTCCTGAACACGATTACCATTCTGAAATCTTATGCACACGGGAAAAAAACCAATTCTATAAATTAAACAAGAAGTTCTGAGAACTTATATCCCCCAGTTCACATCCAGATACTAATGCATCTCATTTACTTTGTTGCTATTCCCTTGAGTTATCTGTGTCATGCAGACCAGTCTTGCATGTCATGTTAACCATCCACTGAAAAAAGCTGGAAGTGTGCTTGTAACAGTGCCCTAAGCGAGCATACAAGGTAGGTAGAAGAACATAAAAAATTCATCACTGTTACATTTCAAGTTGCTGGGATATTTTCATTCCAATAGGACAGAACCCATGTCAGCTAAAGATGGAGCTATAATTAAACTGATATGGCATTCACAATTGCCTCGAAACCCGCTGTAGTTGTCATATGTTTCTTTTCCCCATCTTTAAACTATATGGAAATCAATTATCTCAACAAACCAGCTGTAAGGACTGTATGCCAACCACTTACACTTGAAGTGAATAAATTATTTGAAATTCATTATTGATGTGAACAACTCTCCAAGATTTAAAGCACCAGTCCATTTTCTGTGCTGAGATTCACATGGAATTTTAACAAGTTCAGCACTATCCTCCGTCACAAATTTGTACAGCAAACTGTTATGCAAATAGCTAGAGTTCAGGGATTGGCGAGCCGTGCACAGAAAATTATGCTTCAGATGACAAAGTGCCTGTGAGTTAATGGTTCTTTACATTTAGTGACAAATTTGTTCCTGATTTACCCCAGAGTGACAGACACAGGGTAAAAGGGGGACATCGGAGACTGAAAATACCATTTGTGTGTCAAGGATGTTAGCAACCTGGAGTGGTGATAGGCACTGGTGTCTACAGGATATGAAATTGAGTTGATGTGATGTCATTTTGGCTCTACTGTAACCTGGTTATCTCTTGCCAAGACTTCATGTATGATTAGTCAGCTCGGAGAGGACAGCAAGCCTTATCAGGCACACTTCCTGACATTCCTGTCAACTTAAGAAATGTAGTTAAGGAATTTAAGATGAGGTGTCACATCTTCATATCAAATCCCATTGAGTCACCACCTACAAGTTTGAAGACTCCTTCTAGAAATATTAATGAAAGGGAAAAAGGAAGTTTGGGCTGGATTTGACCTTGTAGTGCACTTTGCATGCTACATCCGTCTAAGTTAGTGTCTTTATTATGCATACATTTTCTTTGTATACACAGAAAATAATTGCTACACAGGCTGTGGGGAAAAAAAATTAATTAATACTAATGCAAAAGCATGTTCTGAGTTAGCTGATTTCTAGTCTGTAGAATAAGGCAACCTTTTATGTGCCTGAGCAATTTTAAAAGAAGCTCCTTGTGTAAAAAGCTTGCCATCTCATATATTTAACGAGGACTATATTTGGAATGGTTAATAGACAGAGGAAAATACTAAGCATAACAATATTTTTTCATCTCTTCAAAGGAAAATTTTGTACAATGTAACAGTCACACTGTATACGGACTCTTTCAAGTTTCTTTTCAAAAGCAAGTTAGCAGCATGCTATTTTCATGCCATTACATTTGTCCAACTGCACAATTTGTATTAATAAAGGCAGTTGCATTCACTTCCTTGCAGTGGGGCTCAAAGTTAAAATCCATTGCTAAGTCAAAAAGATTCCTGATATGCTGCAGACCAAAACACTACATAAACAAGGCACAGCAAAGGGTCTGTCTATAGACCACCACCTGGAAGACTGAACATGCACAAGTACCCAATTTTTAAGCCATTGCCAAGGAATTCTTCCAAGAATTTCAGGGCTTGGTAAGGTCCAAAGAGTCTTCTCAGGCAGCATACATCTGCTTCACAACCCTTAAAGAGAGTCCCAAATCCTGACACGTAAGGTGCACATTCCTTCAGTAACAGTTTTTCTGGTTAATAATTATAAATATATCTGTACTGAATAAGTAGCCCAGGAAAAACTGACTACATAGCACACACAATCATGTCTCCTTCATTTAGAGATGATCCTGGTGCTTGCAATGCAGGTCCAGAAGACTTGTAGACTGTGTAAGCACATCTGAGAACAGATACAGAAGACTGTAACCGGCTGCAAGAACCCTGTTAAAAGGAAAATAAAGCTATAATTACATCGTAACCTTTGTTTTTTTCTGTTGAGGAGAGCAGCAATAAACTTCTTTTTGCACCTTGCCTGATTTATTTGGTTGATTTCACCTTTCACCAAAAAAATCACTACTTGGCTGAATAGTCCTACAAGGGCTTTTTTGCTTTTCCAAAACCAGTTTGCGACATTTGAGAATGTGTACCCTGAATTCTTGCTTCCGAATTCAAATGCACTGCTTAATAAAACACAAACAGGAAGAACCAGTGGAAACACTTGGAACAGAGCAAATGACTTAAACCTTTAACTCTGTCACTTTTCTCATGACAACAAAATGCTGAAACAGGAGCATCTGTGACCTGTAGGTTCAGCAAGCTAAGCCCATGAAGCTCCGAAATGTCCTCTGCTTGCCTTGAAGAACTGTCCAGCAGCCAGAACAATTTCTCTTCAAGAAACAAATGGTAAGTCATAAATCTCTTTGTGCACAAGGATAAGCAACATGCCCTTTACCAAACTTCCATGACTATTTCAGAGTAGACAAACACAAACATAAAAGAAAGAAAGGCTTAACACCTCAATTGTCTTGAGCTGAGTTATAGAAACATTTGGTAATTCAGAGAGAAAACATTCATTGCTAGTGTACAGCCTTCAACCTGAAACTATGTAAAACTTTAATTGACTATAGAGGTTATGAATCATCTTCTTAAAGCCTTCTCCTGTGGAACAATAATTTAATTGTGTAGATCTCTCAGTCCATAAACAAGCATGAGAAGAGAGCAATCAACGTATTCTTTAGACTAGAGCATCATTTCCAAATTCTTCAATCTAAATAGGTCCAAGAATACCACTGGATCTCTCCTTCTTGGATCTGACAGCTGGGTTGATTTTAGCTGAAACATTCTGATTTTTCTGGGGAGAGACATCAACTCTTTTAGATGCTGCATATTTTTGTTAATATTATCCTTAAAGGTGATGCTCAACTGCAACCTGCCTTCTCAGTTCCTTGTCACCTACGACATCAATATTTTCACCAGAGAAATGGGTAAGCACAAGGCCACTGTCAACGCCTTCCAGCCCCAGCCCTGGACCAAGACTGAGAAGTAAGAGTTTCCTCACTTCTCTTACCAGTGGGACTCTAGGCATGGTTATACCACCTGCAGTTGTCAAGGTACACTGTTCCACACATGTCTCAAAACCAGCCACCAGTCTAAAATAACCCACTGGTGTGAACACACATCACCCACCTACAGGTGTCTGACTCCCAGGTTTTCATGTCTAATTAAGTAATTAAATCAACAGATGCTCGGCTGGTAAATGATGATGATCTCTCTTTCTGAAATTGTCCCAAAGAAGAAGAAAGAAAGACTGTTGGAAGAGACGGAAGTGTCTCCTGTAGATGTTTCTGTGATGGAGGCAAGCAAAAATCATATTACAGGACAGTGATTAAGATGTAGAAGGTGATGAATATGGGACAAGAAGGTTCAGCAGAACTTCAGTTCAGGTTAAGATTTAATTCACCTAAATGTTAGTGCCTACACATTTGGTGTTTCGACTGTGCATTGTCCAGACTGCCTCCACAGCCAAGAGAAATTGGCAGCTCCAAAAGGCAAAATATCTCCTAGAATGAGAATTATCCAAGACCAGAGGAAGGAATTCCCTCCCAGGGATTGACCATCTGTCTCCTTTGACCACAGAGCATGTTTTAAGGTGTCAGAACAAGCTATTACCCTATACTTCAAGGGTAATTTTTGTATCTGAACATCTGGCTTGGGCTTATCTCTTATTCTTAAAGCAAGACCACTCATTAGAATGGAAATGATACTTCTTAATATTTGCATTTTTAAAAGCACATTTGTGGGATAAAGTAGCTGATGATCAGTGCATAATGCAAGGCCAGTCTGTGGCACTTAGCTTTGCAGGAGACAATATTAAGAGCTTATATCTACTCTAGTCTTATTCTTATTGAGGTCACTGGAAGTTTTACTACAGATGCCAAGGAAAAGAAGCTCAGTCCCAGATAACAGCAGCCATCTAGTCCTTGTCATTGTCTCAAGGGAAGAGACAGTTGCCTTCTAACCTTGCTCTTTTTTAAAAATGTATTTGCCTTTATCACTGGACATTTTGATTTCTATGTAACCCCCCAAATTTTTCTGAAATTGCTTCATCTTCTACCATTAGCCCCAGTGCTTGCTTATGCACTTTACTATGACTTCAAACAGCATTCAAGTTCCAATAAACAAACAAACAATCAAACAAACCACAGAAACAACAAACAAATAAATGAATAAGACATACTGACTTTATCTGTAACTGCAATAGGTCAACAGAGCTTAGCTGTAGTCAATAGGAAGTGTCATGACAGAAAAGAGTCCCTGCTCCAACTGGTCTTTTGTTGATGGTCAGGGACAAAGAAAATAATTTGACTTTCTTTCCAACACACTTGCGCTTCACAGTAATGAGTCAAATATGAATGTTTGCACTGTATTTCACTGAGGTGAGATTAGAAGAAGATGCCAGGAGAGGGGGCCTTCTACATGAGACAGATGAAAAAACAAGAAAGCCAGAGGAAAATGGAAACAAATGGAAAATTTATGGGGATAGGGATGGAGAAATTGAAATGGAATGCTAAAATATGTACAAAGAATCTATTTGGGCAGGAATACATATGGGAATATGGCTTTCTAAATATGCAGCTTTTGCCTTACCAGAATTATTTTAATTGTCAATTATCCCTTTTGAAAATGGGTGGGAGTGCCACACATCTTTACCTAAGAAGAAAAATAAGTTATTATACATTTTATAGTCATAAATTGCCCTGCAAATCCCTGTAATTAAATGGAGCGCTTGCTTTGTAGATTCCAAAAGCTTTGTCATTCTAGCTCCTGCACTTTTCTATGGCAAAGGTTAGCCAGAGCTCTGGCAAAAGGACATTTGTTTTTCCACAGATGGGAAAGGAAAGAATCTCAGGGTTCTGGCCAGACCTTATTATGCTGCTATCCATTCCTGACTCCTGATTTCCTTGAACAAGGTCTTTCAAGGGTGTTTACACCCAACCTATCCCCTCTGGGAATGTCATCATCGTGTGTGTCCTGTAAAACACACTAGTTTTTCTCAAACACAGTCTGGTTCTGCTATTTTTGCTGGGCCTTTGACAATGTGTCATCTCTGAAATGTCATTGCATTAACCTTTTGCTGTGTTTGGGGTGCCAGTGTCAACTGCAGGCGCCTCTGGAAGGATGTGCATTTGATTGGCAAAGACAGGATGATTGACACCGGGTTAGTCTTCTGTCAAAGCTCAAGTGTATCATTGCGTGGCAAAGCTGTTCTGCTCAGTGCCACCCGTCCCCAGCCCCTGCCATGTTGGTGCATTTCAGCCCACTGTCAAAGACAGCTAACAACTGGTGTTGGTGCTGTACGACTGAAAGCAAACCTGCTGGTGATCAGTGACAGAAAAGTCTCTGCTCAGGCCAGTAAAAAACAGTGCATTTCAATTCTATCTGCCCACCTGGCTATCCGAATATTTACACCTACGTGCACCTACATACACCTACTCTCAGTTAGTTGATTCTTCAGTGCAAAACTGTAAGCTTTGAATAATTAATATGTAAAGCCTGATTCTTCAGTCTTTATTTTTTTCTATCTAGGAAGTAAATAGGAGCTTTCCTACATACCAGTCCTACAGATTAAGTCCAGTTATTAGCAACTTTGATTTGGATACCTGCAAAGTTTTAACATGTTCCAGCTTGTCAGCCTTACACTTAACTTTCTGCTTTAAAACTGAAGATATGGCTGAGAGTAATTAAGAAAATATTTAAAGAGGAGGATAATTATTCAAGTAATTTGTCTTTTAAAATTAGCAATATGCTCTTATCTATTGGCCTAAAAACCTATGTGAAATTTCTGTACTGTTCAGAGAAGTCATTCTATCAGGCTCTTAAGTGAGAGGGTTCATTTGCATTCACTGATCATCTCATTACATTTTGCCTGTGGTCCTTCCTGTAATTTCAGTTGGATATGCTATTCTTCTCTCTTAACACCTTGGGCGGCAGGCCACAGTATTAAAAATGTGGTGCTTCTGAGTTGCATCTGCCAGCCAATGAAACAGTGTTTCCTTTCCTGAATATGTGAACCGATGATTAAAAATCTGTGGATTCCTGATTTTCTGCCTTGTATACATTGTCTTCAATGTATTTTTAGAAGATGGGAGGTTTTAGAAGCATCCTAGCTTTAGCTTTTAATATGTGTGCCCATTTTCAATGAGAAGGTTCCTTCTAACACTGGCTGTATTTTTCTTCTTTCCTTTAAGAAAAAAAACATGTTTCATGAAACTTCTTACGGAAACAAATTGACTTCTGGACAAAATGTCAGGAATCCTTACTCAAGATAGCCGTAAAGGCAACAGTGAAATAATCCACTTATGCAAAACACTGTTACTATCTTCTTAATCAGGAAAGTTCTCTTGATTTGGAAAGGATATTAGGCTTTCCCCATCCCAGGGACTCCCACAGATGGAAGTTTTTACTCTATTACAGAGTGAAACTGACGGCTACAAACTTGGTTAATTTGCAATGAAGAGTGCAATTCTGGTTTTGTCTTTCCTTTATTCTTTCTTCTTTTCTACCTCTGGATATCTTCTGCTCATGTTGGCTCCCACCACTTCTCAGCCATACTTGCTGTCTCCTACATTTCCCCAGTTTTTTGTTGACTTTCCATTGCATGCTTCCTATCCATACACCCATCTCTTAAAGACAGTTTCCAACTCTAATTTTGTGTTCTTACTGCACGACAAAAATTTTGCCTAAGAGTATTAAACTACTGCGTCACCTTCTGCTTTAACTCATTCCCGCTGATCCAATACTGAGATGTTTATGACTTCCTTAACCTCACAGAACTGTTCTCAATAAACTCTTTGCTGAGCTTTTCTCATCATGACCTTCATGTATCCTTGGAGAACTTCAGACATCCTCCCCTCATATTTCTCTTTGTTTTTATAGTTCTTTCCTCATGTCTCTCTTTAGCATAATCTTTTTCCTTCAGCCAAATGTGTAACAAGCCTCACTTCAGTGGCAATGGCTCAGAAATTTATCTCTGCTGGGTACCATATCTAAGTATGTACCTACCTTATCTTCAGCCACACAACCCTGTCCCTTAGCCTGTCTCCAACAAGAAAACCAAGATCCTCATATTTCCTTAAATATTTTTCATCTCTTCCACACTACTTGTGCCGCTATTTTCTCTGACACCGAGACTTATAATTGAGGATAGACTTTGACTTCCTCTCCAACCACACATCCAGCCTGCATTATACTTTTGCCACATCTGTCTCCAGGTCATATGTAAAATCTCTCTATTTCTGACAAAATCTCACATCTGAGGGAGCTGGGCCTGTTCAATCTCGAGCAGAGATGGCTCAGAGAAGACCTCATCAAAGTCTATCTGTATCTGAAGCAGGGGTGTCAAGAGGAGTCAGGCTCTTCTCAGTGGTGCCGAGCAATAGGACACGAGGCAATGGGCAGAAACTGATGCACAGGAAGTTCCATCTGAACATGAGGAGAAACTTCTTTACTGTGCGGGTTACTGGGTGCTGGAACAGGTTGTCCAGAGAGGCTGTGGAGTCTTTCTCACTGGAGGTACTCAAGAACTGTCTGGATGCAATCCTGTGCTATGTGCTGTAGGACGACCCTGCTGGATCAGGGAGGCTGGACTGGATGACCTCACTGGTGGTTCCTTTCAGCCTTAGTCATTCAGTGATTCTATGATCAAAAACTCTGAACCATTACCTGCTTTGACACCCACTGCGTCCACCCTCCTCCTCTTTGGTTCCCCTGGCATTCAAATCCCTGCTTCTGCATCACAAGCCAATTGTCACACGGCAAATCCTCCTCACACTTTAGCGTCTTTGTCTTAAATCTCTTCACCAAAGCCCTCCTCCCCCATATCACATTCCAGTTGTCCCAGTCTTTGCTGTCAGAGCCCAACAAATGCCTTCTTAATTCCCCATCTTAATTTTTTTGCATTGCCCACACTGTATCCTATTGACTGCCCACGGCCATTGCCGCCTCTCTTTTTAATATTGCCTCTGAGCAGGCAGTGGGTGCCTGAAATGCTGTCGAGAGTCATTACCCACTTCTACTTCGAGCACAAAAGCAAACAACAATTTGTGGTACGGTTATTTGATACATAAGAATAGTCTATTTACATACTGATAGATGGCTAATTGCTTTCATACTTACCGGTAATAGTTCTATTTTCCTTTTCACACCTCTTTCTCCATTTCACCTGATCGAAGTATCTCTGTCTTGCGACAAGGCCTCTATAGACCTGTAACTTCAGAGAGCATTTCGTAAATTTGAAGCAACTTTGTAATACCATATCATTAGGTAATAAAACCACAAGTATGAGTCATAATTTTTCATGCACTTAATATCTTCCTACATTTTTCACCCCTTCCCAAAGTTCTTCCATAGTATTTTGCCTTAAATAACTACTTCCCTGTTTAAAATATTTATTTAAAAAACCCATCATGAACAGAATAAAAATGTTTGTGGTTATATTTATTAAAGCTATATACTATAGCCTACTTATTACAGGAATTACTACTCTGATCTGTATGTAGTACTTATTAATAGTATAAACACAGATTTGGTCTAAGTTTTTCCATGCAGAGAGCACAGCTCATTAAAAAGCTTATTGAAAAGCTTTTCCACTGACATAAAATTTAACAAACACTGGAGAGAAAGTCTAGTTCACTTTACTGTTCAAAGCAACCGCATGGTGTTTAATTCTCATTTAATGCTGTTTAGAGACATTGATTGAGCACGGCCTTACTGTTTAACAGGGGCATCTCCGAAGGCAACTGCTGTTCAATGCGTTGAGCCTGCAGTTTTGACACGGAACATGTTCGGTGGTTGCCCCCCTGATTTAAGTCGTTTGGAAGGAGTCAGTATGAGCAATGAGGTGCGTAGTGGGAAGGACAATCTCTAGCTCTAACAGTTTATCACTGCTAGATAATTTTTCAGGATTCAAACAGTCTGTCACATCCCAGCTAAGAAGTGACTTGCTTTTACAACGCCATCCATAGGAGTGTAGTGCTGTGCCGATGGTGAAATACACACACAGACGATTAAGGACTGATATCTACGTATAGGGGAAGATATCATCTGTCGAGGCACTAGTAAAGATGAGCTCTGTGATAATCTGACAGACTCAAGATATCTGCGAAGGCTTTCTGGAAATGAAATGTAGTGTGGATGCAGTGGCTCTAAAGAGATCTCAGATAGCCTGTGATTCCAGAGGGAAAGGTCTCTGCCTCTCAGGCATGGCTGTGTAGGGAGCCAAGAATGTGCTTCCCAGAGCAATGGCAGGGGCAGGGGACTTTTTGTAAAGGATTTGGTGGGTTCCTGCTGCTAGCTGTCTTACTACCCAAGTTTTAGGGAGCCCACAGAACTTTCAAGTTCTCTTATTGTTATTTAGATGTGACTAACAGAAACAATTCCTCCTTTTTCCCATTCTCATTCACTGCATATCTGACTGAGGGACAGTACAACGTACTTATACACATCCATCCTAAAACAGTTATTTTGTAAAATACACAATAATTGGAGCTGATGTAATGTACATTTTTTGTTCTAGAACATGATGAAACAGCTTAAAAAATTCTTCTGGTGAATGGTATTAAGTGTTCTGGGGTTTATCGTGTTTTCAGTTTCTCATGTTTTACTAATGTAATAGAAAAAAGCAGGCTTCATGCTATTCCAGAAGAGATTTCCATATAGAATCCCATAAAAAGTTGTTTAAAACATATGATATTTCACAATATGGACAACACTTGCTTCATCAGTCACATGAACCAAATCCACCTACAATATGTTAAACATATCTGAACAGTTCCTTGTCTTGCTTTAGACTAACATTCATACCGCCAGTAATCAAGATATGAAGAAGTTTAAACTAAAGTGTAAATCACAAAATACACAGGCAGTTAAGTGCCATCCTTAAATTAATATCACCTTTCTCATATCAGCTACTCTGGTACTCTACCACTCACTGATGCCCTGCTTGGACAACTCTTGATAGCTAGTTCCAGCAGGATAAGGAGCAGAAGGTTCTTGAGAAGCCAGAAGTACAGAGGAAAGTTGAATATTGCAAAATAAACTTAGGTCTTGGGGTGGTTTTTTTGTCCAAAGCTTTCTTTCCGTAAGATGGGTATCCCCATTCTGTCTCTATCATACTTCAAAGTAAATCACATTTACTTGCGACATTCACTCAGTGTAGGCTCATTGCCTGACTATTGCCCACCTCGTGGCTCACCTTTGCAGAGTGACACTCCTTGAATATATTGCAACATTGTCATTGGTGTTCAAAACTCTTGGTCTAATCCCCTTTTCTCCATACCTCACTTTGCTCAGCCCCCTGTGTCTTCTGCCTTCTGCTACACAGCATGTATGGACTTGCTGCCCCACGCACACACTGCATTGCACTCTGCTCCCCACGCCATCCCAGCCTCTGGACTTGCTGCTTTTGGTTTCTCTAGCTCCTGCATGCCTGTTTGTCAATCCTCTTACTGAAGCTCCACACATCACCCACGATCCATCCATCCATCCATCCCTCCCTCCTTCCATCCCTCCATCCCTCCCGTGCCAATATCCCCCTCTCCCTGCCACCCTGCAGAAAGCAGTGGGTGTCCTTAGCTGCGGTTGCAGTTTCCTGCACAGAGCCTTCCTATCCTGTGCGGCAACCCAGCCCCTGCCTCCCCCACCGCCCCTTGGCATTTGGCACTCAGCTCCAGCTCGGGTTACTGCATATTTCCCATCGGGGAATTAAGCTCTTCGGAGGCAACGCATGCCAAATTTTTTTCACACTAACAGAGAGCTCTCTCTATATGTTTGATCCTCATCAGATAGGACTATAAATACCTGAAATACTGGACAAACTTGTGCGACCATTTTTGGATTACACAGCCTACAGGATTAGACTTCTTGCAAGATTTCCAGAACTTCCTGGTTGGCTGACTGTAAATATTTTAAAAATAACATCTTACAGTATTTCAGTGTTTCTGTTTCCTCTATTGGTCAAAAACAGGAAATGCAGAAGCATGTGAATCTCAGGTTCTACTAAACTTCAGAAAAATAGGTTCAGAGGGAGAGCACTTTAAAAAATAAAGGACCAGATTAGAAGCCAGTTTCTATTTTCACCTAAACCAATTCACCTATCTGCTTTAACCATCCTTCAAAAACAACACCGACCAGAGTATTTTGCATATTTGTAATGTCTCACGGAGATAATAAGCAGAGAGCAGGCTGGTTCCAAAATAGGCTCATGCTCCTTGTGTAACCTGGTGAGTGAACATCCTGACATGCAATTATTTGTTTTCTCTCTCCTTACTAGTGCAAAACATTTGAGTAGCCAGGTTTTAATTTATTTCCATTTACAATGTTACCTAAGGACATTTCTTATCTGAGAAAAGCATTACCATTCGAAAGAGCATTTTCCCTCTTTTAATAGCTGCCTGTCCAGTGCTAGTTACCTTATTGCATATATAAAGTTAGGGCTGTTTCTTCTCATGTGTATCACTGATCAGCACTGAGCTTCATCTGCCATTTTATTGCCACTTCCATAGCTCTAAAAAATGAGCACCTAACCTTTACCTTATCATTTATTCCTCTGAAAATGCATTCTGCAAGTCTATCAGTTAACTCTTTCCCCTCACAGTATCATCATACTACAAGCTGAAGCACAGCACCACCATGGAAGACATTTCCTTGCAATATTTTATCCTATTTTTCCAATTAGACTATTGAACTTTTTTTTTTTTTTAAGCTTTAGAATTAGGTTTTCCTCTTTTTATTCTCACTTTGAAATTTTAAGGCTTACATTTCACAGAACTTGAACCCTCCTGTGCTGCTGCCTTTTCTGACATAGGATCCAGCCTTGGTAAGTTGTGCAATGGGGACAGTGTAACATAAGGACAAAAGAGAATCTCTGCAGCTTGTACATCCATTTTTGGTTGTGGTTATAATTTCACCTTCTTCAAACCAGAGAATATTTAAGATCCGACACTATTTGAGATAATTTTCTGAGGCCTGGTTCAGAAATTACCTATTCTGTACCACCCGCTACAGAAAAAGGACATTACCAAGAATGTGTACAAAACTCAGCTAAAGGTATAACGGAGTTTGAATAGGCCGATGCTCCCTTGGCACTTTTCCTGGAGGTGTTTTGGCACTGGTTGTTGTTTGGTATCAGTTGAAGTTGATTAGTACAGCAATTCACACAGTGCAAGCTGAGGGCATTGCTTTCCAGATGTGCTTTCTCACCTTAGAACAGCTGGCAACTCAGTGACTTCTGAGCAGCAGGTGACACCTCCGTGTTTCAGCAGCTTTCATGGACTGTTTCGAATCAATGTGAACATCCACAATACGCTGTGCAAATGAGTAAGAGCAGTTTATGAACTGAAAGGAGAAAGAGTATCCTTTCACCTTCTTGTACTCCCATTTTTTTATTTCATGTGTTCCCCTTAGCTGTGGCACTGTTCAAGCCCTTGAAAACGCTCCACACTGTTTTTGATTTTAAGCATTTCCATCACATCCCACTTAGTTATCTCCTCCTAGACTGAGAAATTCCTGGTTCCTCCAGCACAAGCATTAAATCATCCTTCCCCTTCCCCTTCNNTTCCCCTTCCCCTTCCCCTTCCTCTTCCCTTTTTTGTCTTGTTCTTCCCTGAGACTGGGGATGAGTGAGCAGGGATCAATGCTGCATAAAGTTTTCGAGATGCTCATACATGCAGGGTTGCTGAGCAGTTGAATGATTATCATGTTATATGTGAAGTTACAGGATTTGAAGTCCATGACAATCATTTTATATTTTTTTAATATTAACTTTTCTTTGGCATTTTATTGCTCAGACACATGGTGTTGCGAAATCCACCCGAAGCTCCTCACATGCAGTTTGTTTTTACATTCCTGAGAAACTCAGACCAACAACAAGCTTTGATACCTTGGCATTCTCTGCTTTTCTAAATAATTTACAAATGACCAATACCTTACAAATAAGTTTCTGTGAGACTTCATTGGAAATATTATTCTGTTTAAAAAATTTACCAGTCATCCACAGACTATGTTTCCTAACCTTTAATCATAAGAGGGTAAAACTCTTTTCCTACCACTTCTTTCATGTCAGCTTAATTCCTTAAGAGCCTCTGGGGAATGATGCTGTTGAAAATGAAAACCAAAAATTTATCAGCTGACCTCCTCCATGCACATTCTCCATGGCTTCTCCAAAGGACTCCAACAGATTTGCAAAGGATGGCTTCCTGACCACGTGTGCAGCGCATACACAGATCCAATTCTGACCCTGTGCCGGGGGAGGCCGATCTGGTGCAGCCAAATGCAGAATCAGACTGTTGAAAACACAACAGAAGATGTTTGCTGCAGTGTTAAAGCAAGTAGGTGCTGATATTTCAGAGGTGAAAATATGTAAGTGTTAGTGCTAGTGTTGCTGTTTGAAAACTGCATTAATTGGACCCTGCTGAAGAGATGTACCCTCGCCAAGAGACAATAGCACTGAACAGTGTTCAATAGTCAAAAAAAATTTACATGGAAATTCAATTCTATTAGATTATCAGGCCTGAATTTTTTTAACAACTTGTTAATCACCCAGATATAGAACTAAATAAAAAGAGCGATCAAAAATGCACAGTATTTAAGTAATCGGCAAAATGTCTTTAAAGGAACCTCACAGAGCTTTAGCAAACTTTTTGCATGTAGATGTTCTCCTCCGGGCATGGTATAAACATCTGAATGTGAATTCAAAGGTTAATATCTTTATAAATATTAAAAGCATCTGCAGAGTTTTGAATGAAATGTGTTTTAAACCACTAGGCAAGGTTTTTTTGAGAAATAGACAATTCTTACATAATTGATGGCAGCAGTTAATATTTGTCTCATTATTATTGTCATTTAATTATAGTGCAATTATCTCCAGTATTTTTTCAATGTAATTTAACAAGTTATATGTAATCTGATAGTATTACAAAATGTGCCATTACACAAGCAATTGACAGCTATGCTGTTTTAAAAACATTGGCTGCCCAACAGCATAATTTATACAGGTGTGGAAGAAAGTCCTAATGCAAAATGCATCTTTGCTAAATCACTGCAAAAAAAAAAGTTAAGGAGAAGGAGCGCTTCAACCACAACTGCATGCTGTTTTAATGGCTTAGGGAGACCAGGAAGTCTGGATTTTATTTGTCATGAATGTTAAGATCAGCAGGGTCATCATCTCAACTTATCTTCCAGTAATGCCTACCTACAAATGTCTTCTAGGGTTCCTTGTGTATCACCTATCACCCTACTAAATAAACAGACAAGTACTGATAGTGATGTTACTGAAGTGTTCAAAAGTTTTGTGTCTACGGTCCAAGCTCCAGCCAGGGAAAAGGTTTCTGGTGACTTTAAAGAACCATAGATCAAGACTTCTTAGAAATCACAGAAAATGTAAGAAACCACATTCAGAGACACAAGTGTTTCTGAGCTAGCCAGAGACACAAGGCCAAATTCAATCCTTACTTCCCAAACCAGCTGCAAACTTACCCTGACGCTGCGCAGAAGGAGCTTTGGTGACAAGAGTTTCATTCTGTGCCAGTACTAAAATACAGATATTCCAAAATTTCTCACAAAGAGCTATTTGAAAAACACTCAAGGTCATTCATAATACCCCATTTTGAAGCTAATGTTTGCATTTGCGCTGTAATAAATAATCCATTTTATTAGAGAAAATATAATACAAAAGCAAAAAATAATTTCAAGTGAAAAATGAATGCCCAACAATGTTAAAATGGATTATTTTGACATTTTTTCCTTTCTTTCTTTTGAACAAAAATGTAGGTAAAATCAAGTTGAATGTTTGCTGTGTAATTTGGTTTCAGCAGAACCATGACTTCTCAAGGAGGCAGTTCCTTACAAATTTTTCTCACCAGTTTTTGGCATCCCTCTTGGCTCACTGATGTCCCTCTGTCCTAGACCACTCTGGACAGTAGCAGCCTTCCAAGTGAGGGCTGGTGCTCCCTGCCTGCCAAGCTCACAGTGATGTGGCTCTGCTTCCTCATCAACATCGGCGCCTTTAGGCCATCACCAAAACTCGCACCCAGAACACCCACTTCTCCTGAGAGAAGAGAGCAGCACTTCACAGTAAAAGAGAAGAGAGAAGCACTTCACAGCAAAAACAGCCTTCTTCAGAAGCAAGACACAACGAAAAACGCCACCCTGATCTTTATGAAAAGCCTGGAGGCTCTCTCATCGTTAACATGTTTAAGAACGTTAGGTAGAACTTCATGTTCCCGTGACTTGCAGGAAAAGGCACTAGTGTCACACTCACCACTAAAAATAACTGACACGTGTAAAAATAAACAAAGCACCACTTTGCCTGGTATCTTTTAACGAGATGAATACTTGTACAGTAGGTGGTAAGCTGAAACAGATCATATTCGATATGAGAACACTAACTTCATGGGGACGGAGACAATAACGCTACACCATCATGTCTCTAGGGTCTAATTTGACTGTAAGATTTGAATAACAATCCTATATCCCACTTGAATTTGAATGTTTTCTGCTCAGTGAGAATGCAGCAGAAACTTCAAAGTTTGTAAAGTATATGCAAAAGCTGCATGCTTACTTGTCTTCTTTGACATCTGGAAGAGTCTCTAAAAATACGGGGCCAGTGTAATCAGGCAACAGCATTTGATCCTTAAATATTGGTCAGGAAATGACCTTTTGAACATCCACATTTCTGTCAGTACTGAGAATGAGCTTTAATTTTTTCACATTAAGGGCTAAACAAAAATTGCTAAAAGTATTCTGTAAATCAGCACGCTAGCCATACATGGTAGAATAGCTCCACACATGCATTTGAAACAGGCATATATCAGATACAGGCCAGTTAATTTTGGAAGTCTTGAGAAGCTTAAAAAAGCATAAAGTGCTGCAATCATTTTGCTTTTGGAGTATATCTCCCTGACTGGATACAGGGAAGCTGTAGTCATAGTTGAGGGGAAACTGGATTCATAGTTTTTTACCAACAGCTTACTGGGGAGTAGGAGAACAATAAAATTAGGCAAATGGAATAGCTGAAAAAAAAATTAAAATAAGAAGAAACAGTTGTAAGTGTAAGCTTATTCAGGGAGTGCTGTCTGTTCTGCCTTTTGCCAGCCTTCTGCAGACGTTCAAATGGAAAGAAACTCTGTGAATGCTGAGTGAGATAACAGCACATAGTCGAACATGTGTTTGAAGTGGGATAGTTTATGTGGAATTTTCAAGTCAGAATAGGGAGCAAGGTGATTTGAGACCTCAGGGTTAGTCCTGATTTTTTGTCATCTATTTCATAGTGTCTTTGTTTTTGCCTGCTGTAGAAATCAATGTCGACACGAGTGGATGTTCAGCAAATTATATTCCTGCCCTGTTTTGAATTCTCTTAAACAATTGCATGAAGAATCAACTTGAAAATGTTCTCCCCAGCTTCAATTTTTATTCAGTTTTCTTAGCAAAACATCCCATATCAATCTTAGGCTCCCTTTCCTTCCCAATCAGACCCCCTGTTACTCTTGTATCTCTCTTCTGAAGTTATCTGGATCCATTTGATATCACTTATGAAGGATGAAGCAAAAAACCACCTCTTCATCTCAATGCAAAACACTAACACAGATCATCAAAACTGTTATGGGCCAAATGAAAATCCGGTTATGAAAGACAAAAATGGGTAATGAGCTAAGCAGTTTGAATTAAATGACAGGCCTGTGGAAAACGTTGCAACTAATATCTTACTACTACAGAACAAATGTTCTCTAGTAATAAGAGATAGCTAATGCAATTAGGTTTCTAGATCATGTGGAATGATGAACAACTGAGAGACTTGAATTAGAATTAGACCTTGAATTTCTTGAAGTCACAACTTAAGAAAGTTTGTGTTTCAAGCCAAAAGTGGGAATAAGCCCTAGATGCATAAGAAGATAGTGCCATATGGTCAGAGAACAAAAAGTATAGTAAATGAAAGGGAAAAAAGAGAATATTTTGGCCAGTACGGGTTCATTAAACTGACCTTTAAAGTTTTGTGTCTGCATTGTATGTTTTTCTGCATTTTAGAACAGGTTTTGAAGGAACAGATAAAGACACTGAGGTGAAGGAACTATTGGATATTGTGCACTATTGGATATAGTGCAGTGGGATATATAATAAAAGAAGGGAGATCTAGGCAGACCAGCTTAATAGCTTCCTTTGATAAGATAGCTGATTTTCTAGACAAAGGAAAAGGAGTCAATGTCATCTATCTAGACTTCAGTAATACGTATGGTATGGTGCCACATGGGAAATTATTCGTTAAGCTGGAGAAGATAGGGATTAGTAGAGGAATTGAAAGATAGGTAAAGACTGTCTCAAGGAACGACAGCAAAAGATAGTGTTGAAAGGAAAAGTAACGTGAGGGTTACCAGTTAGCAGCGGAATTCTTTATGGATCAGTCTTGGGTCTGATCTCCTTCTTATTTCAATTAAGATCATGACACAAATATTTGGAATGTGGTGATCCTGCATAGGTTGGCACTATCAATACACAGGAGAGACGGATATCATGCAGAAAAATGCTGGATGACAGTAAGGGCAGGTGTAATAGGGAAGGGATGAGAAGCAGTATTTTGAAGATAATGAAGCTAGGCACTTATCCCCAAATGAAGATAATGCTTTTGGAAACTAATAACAAAAATTAGGGATCAGTTAGAAAAGACTGAGCTAGAGGGGGGCCCCAGGTTAGCTGTCTGTCACACTACAGCTGAGAGCAAGCAGTGGGATACTGCAGTAAAAAGGGGCACACAAGAAATGCGTCAGGAGGTGTATTTCAGGTGTATAGAGGATGACTAGCTCCATTATGAAAATCACTGCTGAGACCTCACCGTAAGTGTTAGTATAGTCCTGTTAAACAGTTTCAGGCAAGATAAATCAAAACTGGACCACATGCAGAGAGGGCTAACCAAAATGAAAGAGAAAATAAAGCCTAAACCGACAAGTACTCAGTCAGGGATACCTATAAATACTGAAGCTGGCATTAGAAAATAAACACATGCACCTTAACTCACATCCAGGAGGTAAGCTTTCTTCTTCAAGTCTGTAGTAAGACTCTGACCCTTTGTGTCTCCTGTGTGATGGATATTATCAGGAGTCAGTGCTAACAACTGGTCAGGTTGAGGGAGCTACTCACGTGTTTCAGGGAACTTGTCCCATTACAGATATGTATATATAAAAACATTTAGATGTAAATGTTAGCCTATCAGGCAGGCATCTTTTGTTTGTCTCAGTTTCATATAGTGCTTCCTTCTAAGGAACTCTGGCACTCCAGCACACCTTTGTGACCAAATGAGTAACAGAAGCAACAGCAGTGGTACACAGCAGTCAGGGACCTGTTTTGGAGTCCTGCCAGTGGTCATCTATTGGCCAAGACCAACGTCCCCCATCCCTTGCTACCTACACACCTCATTCCACACCAGCCTTACAAGGTGTCAGGTACTCACTGGTATTACAAGCTCTTACCTCTCTCAGAGTGATACAAAGATGACAGATTGTCTAAACAAACTGATTCATCTTTTCCATAATCCTGACCTGGATAGTGATGTTGTAGGCGTTTTCCTATTAAAACAGCCCAATTAGCACTTTGGAAGTATGTCAGCAATGTTTCAAGCCTTGAAATAGGATCTTACTACTTCATAATGAACATCTGCAGCCTTGCTTCTGAAAAACAGTTCTGCAACCTTTAGCAAGTAAGAAAGAGTGGTGTAAAAATGACCCTGGAAAACCCTCCATAAAGTTAGTGGAACAAAAACCCTTTTTACATGCTAATAAATATATCCCACCAAATTCTACTGGAGGAAGGAAACCAGCATTTCAGGTCCACAGGCTCTACAGAAGACAAACACCTATTCCTGCCAGCTGTAACATCTGGAAATTCTGGGCCATATTCTGCTATAGATGTTCAGATTGTTTCCTCTGATACAGGAAATCTAAAATTGCTGGTGTGATGTATCCTGTAGTCTGTTGCACAGCAATGGACGAAAGCAGGTTTGGTGCAAAATGACTGAGTTAACGTTTACTTACCTGGACCTTTTGCCACGTTAGGACAGATATCCCCAATGACTGTTACTTAGAGGTTAGGTTGCTGCTGAAACAAGCTAGTCACATTTAAGTATATTATTTCCATTTAATCACTGTGAGCAGAAGTCCACATATGCAGCTTTTTTTCCTGCCAGTTTTTTCTCGGCAGTGTTATTTTACAATTTAGGAAATCATACAGAGATAATTAATAGGCTATAAAAAATCCAAAGACTTAGGTTATCCTTTCCCTTGTTTTAAAGATAAGCCATTGCAAAGGCAAGGATGGCAGTGCAAAGACAGCATTCTCAAGAGAAGTGAACTGAGATGACATCCCGCAGAAAAAAAAGAAAAGCTTTTTAGGCATGATCTCAGTTAAACAATCCTTTTAGGTAATTTTGTTAGAATACCAAATTTTACAGCAAAATTAAAGCCAACAAAAATAATTTGTCATTTTTCAATGAAACAAGCCAGGAAAGAGGGGAATTTCAATATTTACCCAAAGAGGCAGCTGTATTCAATGGATTTATTTATAATAATATTACTTGGTAGCAAGAAACTTACCATGGCTGAATGTAAAAAAGTATTTTTTGATGAGTTAAAGAGATTAAGAAAAATCAGGCAGATTTTGACAGAGAATGGTGTGTAAATGAGAGGTGTTATCAGTCTGAATCTGGCAGCTCCATTTTTGTTATGGTGAAAAATATCAGTATTATTTACTAAGAAGATTAGGGCTGAATTGGAAGAGAGGCTGGTTGTTTGGAGATTGAGATAAGATAAAGGATTTTACCTTCTATGCACAAGCCAAATGCAATACACACAGGACTGTTATCTCCAGCTCAGGCCTAGCAGAGGTGTATTAAGATGTACATTGTAATTACCAGTGGCAGGAGTAGATTTCATAAAGGCTATTTTAAAATCGAATAAAATGCTGGCCTTTAATTATAGAGCTTTGAAACATTTTTCTTAGTTAATTGCAACAGGAAAAGAAAAATCCACCTAATATTTGAAACTGATTCTTGCAGAGAAAACACAAGCGGAGCAGGCAGTCTTTGCCTGATCTGCACTCGTTTTGCTGTCTGGCTTCATTCTGTGATTTGAATCACAGAGACAACGGAGACTGCTAAACACCTTCCTCATTTTCCCCCTGTTATCCAGAAAGCAAGATTAGCAAGGATTGGGGAAGGTGGGGGCTGGAAGGACAGAGGGAGAATAAATCTCCCTTTCATGACATAATTAATTAGTTCCAAAAATGAGCTGTGCACTCGTGAATCTCTCATGGCTGGCAGTGACAGTTCCAGCTCCCAGTACTCCTAGTACTCCCAGTGGTGTCTGTGGGGTTGTGAGGGGCAATATTATTTTTACCACTGAGAAGTATCCAAAGGAGAAGAGCAAACCAAGTCGTATGTTTAGCACAAAGCCTGTTTGGACCTGGGTTGGAGCTCACACAAGATTGCTGTTGTCAATAAGCAGAAACCAACCTGGCAGTTTTCGGGGGAATAAAAAAAACCCTGAATTCCCTCTCTTCTAGAAGCTGTTGTTATTGTCATATATCCCACAGCAGCAGCATACCTCACAACAATGCTCTGGCTCTTTAGGTCATACTGTTAGGAAGTGGAGACAGGAAGGAACCTCAGGCTGCCCAGGAATTGCCATGAGGCACTGCCACAGTGCATGTCCCCTCTGTGCTTCCATTTTTGCTTCTACTATGAGGAATATTACTGCCATGTTTAGCTCTTACAATGATGACCAATTGCTTTCCCACTTTCCCACTCTGCGGAACACATCTACGTTCAAAAACCTTGCAAAAAAACACTTCCATGTGGTGAAAACTCAAAGTTATTTTGCGATTTCCATTTCCATGCCAGCAAAAAGCCTTCATTACATCCACATCTCTATTTATTTATTTTAAAATCCAACATCATAAGCATATGTAATATAACAAGTGTATGTAGTCGTTAGCAAACTCCTCTGGGGAGTTTACTATTCATGGTACTAAAGGCAAATAAATGCCCTTAGACTTGAGAATCCTGAAGAATATATTTGGGGTTGTTTTGGTGTTACTTTTCTGCTGGAAATTGTGAAGGCTGCAGTTACACAGCTGGCTTTTCATGCTATGACTGCTATAAGCAGCTAATTAAATTACTACTGACTTTCTACTGCTCAGTGAGTTGCTTTTGGTAGCACTACTTCACATGACCTTCAGTTTTGCTGTTTGTACAAGGTTATACAATCTTGCCCAACCAGCTTGGTTCATTTCCCTGTAGCAGTGGTGAAAAACATGACGAGATACTAAAAAATGTATAATTGTATCACAAAAGAAAAAAAAAATGTGGAAAACTATAGTATTTTTCACGAAGAGACAATCCAGATAAAGTCCGCTTGAAAACTACGCGTAATTCACTAGCTTTCTAAGGTACTGCCCTCTCCACATGTTCGGGAGTCCCTTCTAGTGCTCAAAATATCTGCGTCTCAGAAACAAGCTGCTAGGAAAGCTGGGGGTGGCCATCACAATGCATCTTGCATAATCCCGTGGCTTCCTTCCTTTGATCTACAATGTTCCGTTTCTGGATATCTGTGGGAAGAGATCCCAGAATACATCAAATCACATGATTTTTCCCCCTTTGTTTGGAACTAAAAACACACATAGCCATTAAAGACAAGACAACAGTTACATACAACTCAAATACACTGATCAAATCCAAGCAATGTACCAGCACAAATGGAGTAGGAAAAATTTTGTGCAGTTTTCCCTGAAGGAAGCTGGACTTTGGAGTTCTGCCTACAATAGCAATGCTTGGATGCATTGTGTCCACACTGCCATGGTCTGCTGGTCTCAGAAGAGGCTGAGGTGTTAATTTGTAGGCAGAGGGTACAAATAATAGTCATTTGGATGTGTCAGAAATTTCACCAAAGACTAGTTTTAGTCTACAGGATGCCAGATTCAGCATTTTAAGGGTGCTGTGAATCTGGTCTATGTCTTGGTGTAAATTCTAGGTCACAATTTTTTCTGTCTATGTTAAGGCCAAAATAATTTTAACACTATTAGGCTGTAGTGGACCACGGGAGGCAACTGCTTTTGTTAGTGGGTAATTTTGTTCCTAGAAATACAAACTGTGCACCAAAACAGTCAAACTGTTCTCTGATCCCTGTCTTGTTCCTGAGCCAGTGCAGCTCCTTTCCCCTCTCCTTTTGTCTAGACAGCAATGTTCCTAGCGATGAGGTTTTGAAAACCTTGCCCCGAATCAATTTAACAAGAGCCATATTTAAACAGAAGTGGTAAATAATCCATCCAGCTTCATGAATGCCCAGAACAAACAAGGTCCAGATTCCAGGCTGCAAAAGTTCACTTAAATCAATGAAGTGATGCTCTTTCTCTGTGCTTCCAGCCAGTTTATTCTGAAATAAAACTACAGTGCACTAATAGACCAGGATCTATTAGACTTGTTCGCAGTTCATCTTTCTTAGTTATTGGTAGCCAGGAAGTGTAGAAATCTGTAAGTACAATAAATACTACATTCTGCTGTAGAATAGTCATCCATCCATGAACATAATGTTAAACACAGAAATATTACAGTGTTATTGAAAACTGGATAAATTTTACTTTAATGTGTTTTTATGGAAAATGACCATTTAGAGAACAAATGCATTTGTTCCATGTAGGTACCTACAGACTTCTTGCAGTGTAGAATGTGTTTGGTTTGCTTTTAAAAGCAGAACTAAACAACAGAACTTTACATTAAAGTTAGAACCATAAGCAAGAAACACGGTGAAAGCAAAGGCAACTTACATTTACCAGCTGTGTTTGCTTTTTTGTTCCCCAACAAAACCTGACCAAAAAGGCAAATTTCATAAATTAGAAAAAAATTCCAAACCAACGTACATAGTAGTTTTGCTGACTGGGGATAACAGAAAGTTGCTGATGGAACGGTAAATAAATGGATGCTGTCAAGAGCTCTGCACTTCCTGTGTGGTGCTGAGCACCCATTGTATATTTTAGGGTGCTGGGAGCATTCAGCATCTTGCAAGCTAAGATCTTTAAAAGAAAGCTACTTTGCTTTCCTTGAAGCAGAGTTTTAGTTAGAAACACAATTATATATATATATACAGCTGGTAAATGTAAGAGTTATACAACAAATGCTGAATAAAATTCTTACAGTCAGATTAGTTAAAGCAATTAAAACTTTTTAGTATGGTAAATACAGTAAGAATGGTTACATTTGTAATCCATATCATAGGAAGAAGATTTGGAAAAAGAACGGGTGATGGATAGTTGTATAGACCTAGAAATATTCCTTAAACATAATTTCAGCCCACTTTGTTTCTGGCTTGAAATTTCTAGTGACTTGCAAAGCTTGCAGTTTTAGCCTTAGCTGTGCAAGTTACTTAGTATGCTAGGGTTGTCTTCAAAATTTCCTGCCTGCACATTTGGGGGAAAAAAAAAAGATATCTCAAAGGCCATAAGGCAGAAATCTAGTTTCTAACTTTTGCTGAGAGTGACAGTGTTGGTCATGTCTTTGTGGGCTCAATGTGCTGTTTGGTTGCTGCAGAAAAAGAGGATTCCTTACTGTTCCAGCTATGATTACATGCTCAGATATTATCTTGATGGCTTTAAGAGACATCCATGTGTGCAGTGGGGTGCAACTGGTTAACACAAAATAATATTTTTTCCAATTTGTTCCATGGTGACAGTAATTCAGACAGGAAGACGATTTTGTGTTCTACTGTAACATTCTACCTGGCCAATAATTCCAAGATAATACAGTGGATATTTACAAGGACTTTTTTTCATATAGATATAGATAGATATATATATATATAGACACACACATATAGATATATTTATGTTTTTATAAGCCCAGTAAGGAAAATGTAATTGCTCATTTGAACAGATTCTGCTGTGCATAAAATTATTTATTTTACTCTACAAAAATGATAAATATTTGTCAAGGGTTTTTTCATTGTTGTTTTTGTTTTATGTATTTATGTGCAAATGAACTCCACTGTAAATCAGCTTATTACATTCCATATTCATCTGGAATATATTCTCAAGTATCGTCTTTTTCTTTCTTTAAATATGAGATGTGATCTTGGTGTGTAATGAGAACCTCTGACAATAAGTTCTTGGCAGAGGGTTCTCAGGAGTACCTTAAAAATTCAACATTTACCTAAGTTGCACGTCTTGAAAGGACAGGATAGATCAAATAATTCTTAATTTAAGTTACTGAATTACCTGCCTCTATCCCCAGTTTTGGTATACTGCAATGAGGTTTCTGGGGAAAGCGGTATTCCCAAAGAACCAAAAAGTAAAGGAGACATGCCTTTTCCTACCTCAGTAATCCAATTCAGCTAAGTGCTGAGCGCGATCTAAAAAGTGTAGAGTGCTTTCAAATCCTAAGCATTCAATCTTTTATGGACTAATGTCTATTTTACCTCACCTGGAGAGCACTCATTTAAAGGTCGTAAGAGAATTGGAGAAAAAAAATCCCATATTGTCATTCGAATTTTAGAATTTCTGTGCAAATTGTGTGTCCAGGACTGCTGGCTATCAAACATATGCAGAGTATATTTACAACATTCTGCCTGCCTTGGAGCGTGCCATAGTTAGTAATGTTTCACTAACATTAACCAATAAGTAGCAAGCAGAAATTTTTCCAAGTGTTTGTGATAGTTTAGATATGAAATTGGATTGATTCCATCAGACCATCAATCCCAACTCCATATTTTGCAGAGATCTCTAGCAATATTTCTTAGAAAATTGTTGCATCAGTAAATTTTGGAACTCCAAACCCAGCCAAGAGTAACATTTTAATGCAAATATTGCTATGGATTTTTTACTGAATGACAGAAAAATAGTTCACATTTTCAACCTTGTGGGGTCCTTGCATCTTGCAAATATGAGTAATAAAAATTGCACTCAGTCAAGAGGAATAACATAACTGCAGTCACCACTTCCAATTGCTTCCCCCAATTTATGGTTCTTACATCATATTTATCAGACTCATCTCCAGACATGAAGAGAACTTCAGCCACATTCTTTGGATACCTGAAGTAAAGTCATATGCTAAGGATAGATCAGCACATTGAAAGCTTTCCACTTAATTTTTCTTTTTCTAATGCGCTTACATAGGTTTTGAACAAACACAGAACCTTTGCTATCCCACACTTGTAAAGTATCTCAAGAAAGGAAAAGTTATTGGTGCAAGATTACCTTTTGCTACATGTTGAAGAGAAAGAAAAGCAAATCCACACACCTCCACTCAGCAGTACCTCATGAGCCTCAGTAATGAAAACAGCTGTATTCCATGGAATCTTCATCAGTAGCGAGGAGAGGGATGCACAGGGGAAAAGGCCCCTCCTAGGCTACATCTGGGTCACCATCCTGAAAGACAAAATTAAGGGAATACTGAGGAATCAAAGTGATTGAGATGTTCTGTGCACTTTCAACACTTCTTTTTTCACATTCCATCCCCAAAGAAGACAGAGAGATGTTTCCAGTACTAGTGACTTACTGCTGGAATAGACACAAATACCTCTCTTTTTAAGCAAGCAGTAGGCAGCTGCTTTGAAGAGCCTGTATCAAGGTGAAAATACTCATTTGCCTTCTCCATCTAGAAAGGCATAAAACTTCCCTATGAATTGCAGTGTAGAGCTTTTGCCTGTACCCAGGGCATCAGGAACACACAACAGCTGAGAAGTGCTCAGGAAACACTTTGCATGCATTCTCCAAACAACATCCTGGCTGCCTTCCATGGGTACGGAAAGCTCAGTCAAATCTCATTGGTTTTAGCTAACAGCTAACAAGAAATTTCCTCACAATGTGAGGAATTCACATCAGCGTCCAAGTGAAGACAGCTAGGATTAACCAGATGTCCACCAACCTAAATAAATCCACTCATCGGGATTTTGCAGAGGGCATAGATGCTTTAATTTGCCTATTGAACAAATTGTGCCTTTATGATATAACCAGTTAGTTTCCAGACGGTAATTCTATTGCCAGGGGTCTCTATTGTTGCAAATAATGTAAACACTTATTGTATAAATTACTGATTGTCATTTGCAAACAAAACCTTGGAAGATGTGTTTAGGAATCACCTTGCAGTTGAGGACAAAAGATTGCTGTTAAGATGTACTAAACCAGTGAGAGAGCAAGCTGCTGGCAACAATTTATTTTACCTCAAGGCGTTTTGGACGACTCAGTGTTCTATTAAACACTGAGCATGAACCATCAAAACAGATGCTGTCTGGCAGATATGTCTCAGCCTAGTACTGTTCCAAGACTTATGCACTTAATCAGCATCTTCTAGCAGACTGTTTTTCTGAGCTGCTAAGCAGCTCCATTTTAAATGAGATGAAAGCCAAAGATTTAATCCACCCATCAATGCCAGCAGAAGACTTTCATGCCCACTGCACTCTCATGTTGTATTAATTACACCAAAACAAATCCTTCCATCTCACCTAAACGTGCCTCAGCTATGCAGTTCTGACCTTGAACCATAACAAATGCTAGATCACCTCCTATCAGTAAGCAAAGATCTTGAGTTCAACTACACGAACCGAGAACTTTCATTCTTACTTGATACTCTTAACTTGCACAGGTCTGAAGCTGTCTGCATTTCTCTATACATTCATTTCACCTGTTTCTTCTTACCCATCTTGCTAAGGAATCAGTTCTTACATTCTTCTATCACCGCTTCCACTGCTACCATTATTTCAGTGAGCGTGAAGTTCTCGCCAGGACTGGAGCACATTTCACAAACATTATCTAATTTAGATATGGGAGTCTGTCAACCCAGATAAGTTACAGACTAACTAAATTGCACTTCAGCAGGTATTTATAGAAAAGGCAATGACTAGATTTAGCCCTTTTTTTCATGGGGAATAACGAGACATTAAGATCCATTGCTGCTGTGCTAAGGTTGCTTGTCAGGCTCAAGCAGAGCATTATTTCATCAGGCAGTGAGAGCCTGGCTACAACCATCTTGCTGACCAGATGAGTAAAGGGCTATGAAAGAGAGGTAAGGTCAGTGTTCACTTGCTTTCATTTGCAAAGGTGCCCTCCTCAAGGTAGATATAGGACTTATCTTTTTCCTTTGTTTTCCTCGGGGGGCTGCCATGCATCTACATGCTGTGACAGTCCCAAAGTCGACACAGTGTCATCTTGATGAGGATGAGATGAATCCCTGCAGAGTCCAGGAAGCTTTGACTGTGAGCAATTACATTTGATAGGACTCCTGAGGGGAGGTTCTGGCTTCAGATGCTCTGACACGGTGCTGACACAACACCTTCAGCACAGGGAGGCTGCACAAACTTTCAGGCTGGCAGGAGCAGGCTGCAGTAGTCTGAAATGTACCCAGTGAAAACTTCACGAAAAGGGACGCAGTAGAAATTATCAAGACTGTCACTGGTGATTGGGCAGTGGTGTTTATGCCATGTTCAACACAGCTGAAATCAAACACAGCTGCGTAGCCCTTCTTCCCCCAAAAAAGTGTCCAAATCACTATGTCTTTTTGCAGTTTCTCATGACAGGCAATTTAACATTCAGAACAATGATATGCAAAAACGGATTCTACAGCATAACCCGAGAAAAAAGCCCTCTTACTTCAGGCATTGTCTTTCATATGGAAAATTCCCAAGCCTGTGATGATTCTGATTGATTGATTGATTGGTTGATTGGTTGATTGAATGATTACTCGATAATGATACTTTATCTGCTGTGCTTGTTAATCTAACAACTTGTTTACAATAGTCTCTAAGAGGTAAGATTATAAATACATAATGCATCAAGGGCGATTATATTTTTCGCCCAATGCACAGAGGAATCATGTAAAATGGGTAGTTAGGCGTATTTTTATTGGGCTACAATTTCATTAGCTAGATGAGACTTGTCCACTGGATGTAAGATTTTGCTCTTATTACTCTAACAGTGCCGCTCAAAAGAACTAAGTTCATTGTAAGATAAAAAGAATCATCACCTTAAATTTTGTCTCTCTTGTATGTATATATATGCATTTACGCTCCAGCACACCTTTGTGGCCAAAGGTGTATCTTCTCTGATAATGGTGATAATAGGAGCCGGTCAGGAATAGCAAAGCTATTTTTCTTATGTATTAGCACTCCCATTTTTGAATAATCCTACTAGCATGATTCTGTAGTATTTACAATTTTTATAAGTACCGATTATATTCGAAAAGTCAAAGTGGGATAAAATTAGTGCATTGTACCCCGTTGTTGCTG
This sequence comes from Cnemophilus loriae, assembly GCA_013397755.1. Classification (NCBI taxonomy): domain Eukaryota; kingdom Metazoa; phylum Chordata; class Aves; order Passeriformes; family Corvidae; genus Cnemophilus; species Cnemophilus loriae. The sequence goes on along the minus strand of VZTF01005100.1, from coordinate 266,098 downwards.
CTTTCAATAGTAGTCAGCCATACACATTGAACAATACCATATGAATGTAATTTTGAGAGGTAAGAGCTTGATTCTTCAAAAAAACACTTACACGGGCAGTAAGAGCTCTTGCTGAGGATCTTCACCATGTGAATATCATGCATATAGTCTAGTTAATCAAGAAAAGCTGAGTTCCATGGATACACAGGAGTGTGTAGGTGGAGATCTGGCACATGAGCATGTTTTTCAGCATTGAAGTCCATTCAGCAGCCAAGAAAGCCATGTCTTATCATACCATTCGTACACTCCACTTCTTTTCAGGGAATAATATCTGTGTATCCGGTTTGACAATGTCAATAGGCAAGTGTTGCGGTTTAGCCCCAACCAACAATCAAGCACTATGCAGCCACTCATTCACTCTCCCCTGGAGGGACTGGCGGGAGAATTAGAAGGGTAAAAGTGAGAAAACTTGGGGTTTTCGATGAGGACAGCATAATAGGCAAGCAAAAGCTGTGCGCACAAGCAAAGAAAAATAAGGAATTAATTCACTTCCTCCCATGGGCAGGCAGGTGTTCAGCCATCTTCTGGAAAGCAGGGCTCTGTCACACATAACATTTATTCGGGAAGACAAAATGCCAGAACTCCGAATATCTACCCCATTCCTTCTTCTTCCACCAGCTATATATGGTCAGCATGATGCCATATGGTATGGAATATCCCTTTGGTCAGTTGGGGTCAGCTATCCCAGCTGTGTCTTCTCCCAGCTCCTTGTGCACCCTCAGTGCCCTCACGGGTAGAGTGAGAGGCAGAAAAGACCTGGACTCTGTGTAAGCTCTGCTCAGCAATACCAAAAATATCTCTGTATTATCAACACTGTTTCCAGGACAAATCCAAAACACAGCCTCGTACTAGCTACCACAAAGACAATTAACTATATCTCAGGTAAAACTAGCATATTATCCAGCCTTTATTCCATATCATTTATATCAAGAAAATCCTATGGCAAGAACAGGAGCCTGTCACTTACCAACTAAACAGTAGTAACAGTTATAAATTCAATCTAGCACATTCCAATCAAATCTGTCAAGCCCTTTGAGTCCTACTTTGGGAACCAAAAAGGACAGTCATGATTTAATCCCAGCAGGCAACTAAGCCCCACACAGCCACTTGCTCACTCCCACTGGTAGGATGGGGCAGAAAACAGAAATGGTGGAGAAAAATTGTAGAGTGAGATCGAGCCAATTTAATAGTGAAAACAAAAGCCATGTGTGCAAGCAAAGCAAAACAAGAAATACATTCACTGCTTCCCATTATCAGGCAACCAATATTCAGCCATCTCCAGGACAGCAGAGCTCCATCACGTGTAACAGTGACTTCGGAAGACAAACATCATCACTCCAAAAATCCCTCCCTTTCTGCTTCTTTCCCCAGCTTTTTATTTGGACCATGATGTCACATGGTGTGGGATATCCATGGCCAGCGGGGGTCAGCTGTCCTGGCTGTGTCCTCTTCAAAATCCTTGTGCATCCCCAGCCCCCTCACTGATACAGTGATGTGAAGAAGCAGGGAAGGCCTTGGTGCTGTGTAAGTGCTGCTCAGCAATAGTGAAAATACCCTTGTATTATCAACACAGTTTCCAGCACAAATCTAAAGCACAGCCCCATACTCGTTATTATGAAGAAAATTAACTCTATCCCAGCCCAAATCAGCACAGTGAGAACTTTCGGCCACTGGCAATGAGTGGAATTTGGGGAGGGAGTTTTCCGTAAGTCTTGCAGGTCCATCTGGGAATGATGGATGACTTTCAGCAGCAAAGATTTTCTAACAAATGACATTCCAAAATAGAGTCTTACTCATAGCTAATGTCAATAATTCTCTCTTTGCCAGTTTAAATATCCTTCTCAGTCTTTCGCACCCTCACTGGTACAGTACACTGGCAAAATTAGCAAGCTAATGTCACCACTCCTTGTAGATAAACACGTGTAAAGTGTCAGGCATAAGGAGGAGATTACAGAACACGTACTTCTAAGTACCACTTATGAATACAACACATGTAGCTCAGGGAAATGTTGACATCATCTGAAGAGGAAAGCAAGACTAGCAACCACAGTGGATTATACCATTAGCCAAACTGGAAAGCAATCATACTTCACAGCTGCAAGAGTCTGTGTCTGCCCTGAACCTTCTGTTTTCCTGAGGAAAAATGTATCGCTACATTAATATAAACATTTTGACTGTGAAAGTTCCACAAAACATATGCAACATACACATTTTAAATAGAAGCACTTTGCAGTTGATGGATTTAATCATCTCATTCTTGCTTGAGAAAGAAATGCCACTAAGCATGAGAAAGAGAGTGAGGAATATGGACGCAAACAGACAATTTCCAGAATGCACACCACCGTGGATGGGGGTATGAGCCAGTCAGGTTGCTGCAGTGGCACACAGAGGGTTCCACTGGCTTTAGGAGCCCACAGAGGTTGTGCTGCTCAGGCAGAGCATCCCTGTCCCAGAGAGCTTGAAGTCAAATAATTCAGGCAACACACAATAGCTGGAAAACAAAAATTATAAAATCAAAGACACGTGTGCCTGCTCTCATTGTAGGCATCTGCACCCCTTCCTGCCCCTCTCCATTCTCCTAATAGTATTAAAATCTTTTGTGCCAACTGCGAGCCCAGGGTGTTCCCACCACGTGTTGCTGCAGCAGCTGTGGCTTTTGCAGAAATGGCTGAATAATAAGAGAGCCTTAAAAACGTGCCCACTGGGTGTTAATTTGTGTTAAAAACAAATGGCGCTGTCCAGACAAGCTCCTAACCAGGAATAGGGTGCAGACTGGTGACAGCTAGGAGGCAAGGCTGCTGCTTGATGGACCTAAGCTTAGGGTAATGGGAAGGCGTTAGGAAAGGAGGAAATTGAGTACTTGGAAGACTAGGCATGACTAGGGCTGGTTTTCTGTGTGCATCGAAGAGACACAACATGTGTTTAAGAGCAAGAAAGACCAGAATGAAAGAAGCGCAAGAGACTATAAAAGTTTAGATGAGAGTTTTCCTTGTTTTGCTACCAAAAGGGAGATGGATTTGGCCACTTTCTTGGAGGGACAAAATGGCAGGTTAGCAGGTCTACGGTCACAGGAATGATGTTGGTCAGTGCAATGAAGGACAGGACACAAAGTAGAGCCAAGGTACAAAAGGAAGCAGAAGAGGTCAGTTTTGGCCACACTGAAGATGAAGCATCTTCAAAAGAGGTGAAAGGCAAACAAGAAGTGTGGCAACGGTTTAAAGAACTATGCCAGGAATGGAAAAGTAAATTTGCAATTTTCTAGCAGAAAAATATTTCAAACAGTGTTGTCTGTAATTTTTTCTCTCCAGGTATGGTTTGATGAATTTTTTCCTCAAGGCAAAATGACTTTTTGCTTAAAGCTGTTAACGAGATGAGGTGCTTGTCACAGAGGGTAACATAGAAAGTGAGAGGTCAGAAAGGACTAGTGCTTTGTGGGAGAAGGGTAAAGGATCTAACCTTTGTAGGGATTAGGACAGCTGATCCAGGGTTTGCTAATGGCAGAGGAGAAAAAAAAGCCAAGCTGTTTTGATGCATACCTTTGCAACTGAGTCAAGCTAAAGCAATGGAGAAGGAAAGGCATCCACAGGGAACGATGCACAAGTTGCATCTGGGTAGGTGACTGGATGCGCAAGACAAATATCAGGAAAGGATGAGCATGGAAGTTGCATGTGTCAGTGACACTCTTCTAAACTTTGTTTCCACCATGTGTAAAGGACATGGAAGAGAAATGGCTTGTGGAGAGGAAGAACTGATGCAGCAGGAAAGAGAGTGAGAGGAGAAGGCAGCAGGGAGGTCAAGTAACAGCCAAAGGGTGCAGTGATTGAGCAGAAAGGGCTAAGGGGGATCACAAAACAGCCAGCGTGCCAGCTTGTGAGAGAACAGTGTGGGCATCTGCACCCTACGGTATATTAAGCCCAGTACGAGTGCAACACTACTGCAAAAAATGTGGTGTAAGGCATTGAAATAGGCCTAGATGACAGCAACAAGAACGTTTGAGATGAAGAGGATTTAATAACTCAGAGCTCTGGGAGCAGTCTTTCACAGGATTTTGAGTACAACAGAGGTCAGTAAAATTATTTGTGTCCTGCAAATTTCTCCGTACCTTGACACTTCAGACCCTAAATTAAAGTCCAAAGCCAGTATTTTCATACACTTCTCAGCTTCACCAAGGAGTCTGCAGGTCTGGTGTTCAATTTGCTGTTTCTTGGACAGTGTCACACAGGCCACAGTGGAGCAAAACTCTGATTCCTCTTTCTAAGCTTTCTCTTCCAGACTTTTTCTTCTGTCAGTTTGTACCCCCTGTAAGATCATCACTTATGTAGCTAATATTGAAGACCTTTTCATACGTAGTAGACAGCCTCTGCCCTTACTGGGCACTGAACTGTACTGAAAGTATTTTGTTTTTCTTATTTCATGTTGTGCTAGAACTTGAAATTTCCCAGTTCATTGTTTCTGCCTAATTTTTAACAGACAAAGAAGAAAATTACCTGGAATGTCTGAGGCCAGTTATTAACTGGAGGTACTCCAATCCCTATTTCTTGTCAGACAGAACAATACAATTTATTCTGTCAATACGTTACTTAAAACCCAAATGAACCACATCAAAAACCTGACTTCTTTTTAACAGTGAAGTACACTTCGTATCCACTTCATTTCAGATGTTCTCCTGGACAGCAGTGCAACAATACTTTCACAGAAAAAAAATTGACTACTTTGACTCACAATCAAAATCTTATCAAATATCAAAGGAGGTTTAGGCCAAGTGTTTGTGTTTACTGTGCTTGATTACAGATCAGTAGGAGATAAAAAATTACCCCTAGCTCTTATATCCAAGCCATACTTTTCTTCCTAACATAGATGTTCACAGACAAGAACCCAGGTGAAATGTTCTCATAGAAATGGAAGGGGCAGCACACATTGGCATGACAGCAACTTAACCTTTTTACCCTTTAACTTAGAGGCATACTGAAAATACATTTGGACTCAAATAGTATGACAGATGTAGTCAGAAATGTTTAATACAGAGAAAATTTGGGCTGGTGCAAAGACATATTTTTGAGCTTACACCTATATTTAACCTTGTCTAAATTCAGACCCTTGTATTTAGCAATTATCCATGAATTTCCCAAAGGTTTCCACTCCTTCCATAAAATTGTAAACATCAGTTTGCAGAAATAAACTCCTGCTTGCACTGTAGGTACAGTCAACATAACTTTGAGTTTGGTTTGGGACATCTCACCTATGATATGCTCTGTATTTCCTGCAAGATCACATACTAAGAAACAAGACATGAAAGTCCTCTCCTCTCCCGTAATCTGCATATAACTTTCCTCATCATACTGTAGAACTTAGATAAAATATATAATTTTTTTAACCTCTGGACATATAGATCTACATCAGTCTTTTTCAACTAAATTAATTGAAAGCCCAAACTACATTAAAAAAAAAAAAGAAAAAGGCAGGCGAAGTTATTCTGTCACTGAGCCAGACCTGACTTGTCTTTATCTTGCCCTTCAAACTAGTGCAAGGGGTGAGAGTGGCAGGTCACCACGTTTCATATGGTGTTTTCAGCTTCAGCTATTTGAAGCTGAAGGTGGAGTGGTTAAACACACGCAGTGGAAGGGGTTCACCCGTGCAGTGTCTGACACCGAAGCCATCGCGTGAGTGACTGGTTTCCCTGAAGTCAGTATACTTATCAAGTTTACAGAGATCTATTTTCCTTCTGTACCATGAAGAAATTCAGTGCTTTTGAACTCCCTGGTATCTAAAACAGCTATAGGTTTACTTGGATAAATAAGGCTCAAAAATTCTCTGGGTGCTCTCATAATTCAGGAGAGGGTTTTACGCAAATGATAAAACCTTGGTGCAAGATTTTGGGGTTATTTAAAAACATTTTTTTGGCCACAATTATTTATAATTAGGACAGAATTTGGAGTAGAAAAGCCAGTTTAAATTCTGACTTCCCACAGCTGTATGGAAAATACTCTGCTTTTGCAGTGACATATAGGGTTAACAGAAAATCAACACGGAGAAACTGATGAGTATGTGATAAGTGACAAGTATTAACATGGTAAATAATATATTTAAAATTACTATGGGTTTTAAAAAATATTTGCTCTAGAAAAATAAATTATCACATAAGAAAAGGTTAACTGAGAAAGCATGGTCGAACAAGATGTGATTTCTACATGTGAAATTTGATAATATTTTACAAATATATCACGGCAAACCATCATTACTATTTAATATATATCCAGGAATGATGCTATAGAAGTTCTGCCTACCTCCGGTTTTGGTTAGCAAAATTTAATTTTGCCTATAGGCAATATATATTTCAAAGTATGTCAATTATACTTAAGACACATTAATGCATTTTTAGAGTAATTTCTGTGTCAGTGAAATTATTGCCTGCTCTCCCCTCCCCACCCCCCATTGCTGTCACATATAACTATAACCACATGGAAAAGTAATATTAGGAAACACATTAAAGATGATTTATCAGCTGGAAATAGGAAAGAGAGCCAAGAGCAGGTGATGAACTCTTCAGAACCACTGCATTAAGCTGAGACAGAAAAGGCTGCTCCATTATGTCAACTGACCTGAAATATATAATCAATTTGGACCAAGTTCCATTCTCATTCACTCTAGCCTAATTACATATTATTTAAATGGCATTACTCCAGATTTCTACTTACACAAGTGATCGTCAGAATTTGGCTTTTATTTGGCCCCGCAAGAAAACCTGATAAAAGAGCCTCACAGAAACCATGACTCACTAAAGCTCCAGGAATGCACTGCTCGCTCTCTTTCAAAGGCAAGGTCTTAACTTGCAGCCTTTACCATTTGTTTGCAAGTGGACCAATGTGTTTTTCACTGGAGTTGCTCACTCAGGTAGGATTTAGAGGTGAAAGGTAAAATAAAAGAAGTCCTAAATCTCCAAACTTAAAAACCAGCCCAGGGAGCAGTAAATGAACTGTACAAGTTGTTCAGGGCTGCTTCAATATGCTCAAGGAAAAGATGCTGCTTAACAAGTAGTCTGGCAAATCCTGTATCAGCTGCAGTTTCCAGATAGAAGTAAAGCACAGTCCCATGTCGAGCACATTACGGTATCTCATCTGGCAGTCACAATGGGTGACTGATGCAAGATTCTCTCTCAGCAGAAAAAGTATTTGACACAGGAGGTTACTTAGCAACATTTAGACAGAGGCTAAAATGACAATAGGATGGAAGTTTAATAAGGGACTACTAGAATCCCCGAATTCAAGACTGACCACAGTAACAGGAGGAAGTGTAAATGGTATCTTTCCACATAGCCAAGACTCCCACAGGGGATTTACTAATAAGGAGGGTAGCCCAAATCCCTTCTTTGGACTCCAGCTGAATTTGGCCAGCAGTCGATGTGATAGGAACCTGCAGCACTCCCTTCAGCCCAGCAATCCTAGTGAGGCTCTTCCACCATCCTTTTCACCTACTTTGAGGTCATCCCTGAGGTCAGTGAAAGAGGCAACCTGTGTTCACCCTTCACCATGGAAAAATCCCATATCTCTAATAGATTTTTATTTCCTGGTAGTCCAGTGTTTAGGCTTATCCATGTGCTCAACTCACTACTTTCCTTGTCTTTAACCTGTAGCTCAGCAATGCATGCAAATGTTCTCTCACACGGTGATTAACCCTGGGAGAGGAGACAGTATCAAAGAGAATATCTTTTAATAATTCCTTTAGTCAGAAAGGAAACCTGGGAATTCCTCTACTACATTCTGTGGAAATTTGATGAGCAAAGCATTCCTTTCACACTCTGGTATTCACTGGCTCGGTCTGATCTCAGTTACAAGGACGTCACAAGACCAGAATGCCATTACAATCGATTATTTAACAAGGAGAAAAATCACAAATCTGGTCTGTCAGGGACTCTTTTGCACTGTATGTTGTGCTGAACTGAAATAGCTTACATTGCTAAATGGTAATTTATCTTTTTGGCAGAAAGATACAAAATGGCCTCCTGAAAGGTAACAAAGCACCACCTATAGAAAAGCTTTTCCAAAGGCTACAAGAAGTAAACAGACTTTCAGCGTTAAGGCTTGGTGTTAGAAAGTTCAGAGTTGGTGAGGTATGCATGTTTCCTCAGTGACCAAGTATTTAAACGAGCCTTCAAGTTCAAAAGTTTAAATAGTCAGTTTAAAAAACTGCTTTGCTTACTTCACGTGTTTGAACAACCACACTGCAAAAATCCCTTTCACTTGAATAAGCAGCTGATCATTTTTCTGAAGTAAATATACGCAGAACTTGAACTCAAAAGGAGCTGTATGTGGTAATCAACACATTACTCAGTGTAATGAGAAAATCATCTCTGTTTTCTAGAAGCATTAGATGATTGCATGATAGTGGTATTATACTTTATCAGCACTAATACATCATCTGTGTAGGTGTATCCAGACACAAAAGTTTTTCTGTAAAAGCATGGGCAGTGCCTGGCATTCCAGGGCTGTTAACGCTCCCGAAATATCTCCCAAGTCAATTTGCCAGTCCCATTTTTCCGATGATGCAACTATTTATCTCACATGACTAGGTCTATAGAAAGGTCCCCGAAGAGGAGAGGCGGCCGTGCCGCCCACGGAGCGCGGCACCGGCTCCCCACAACAGCGCCCTCGCCACCACAACTTCACCGAGCCGCCGGACAAGCCCGGGCTGAAAAGGTCTGGTTTACCTAGGGGACCGGCTCCTCCTCCTCCTCCCCATTTTTATACTACTGTGGGGTTAATAGCTATGTCGTGTGGGGTCAGGGAAGACATCTGTGTCTCAGATAATATGCTTACGGTGATTACCACACATAATTGACTGACCTTCCCTCATTCTTTTCCTGCTGCAGGCCATGGCTGATAGGGTGAGATGCTCCAGAGGAGTTTATTTTCCATCACACACTATTGTGCTGCTGAGCAAATATTTTAGCAAGCGTTGAATGAATCACCTTTCAGACTTTGGGTTTGACAGTTAAAATATGAAGGCTGTGACCAATCTAATAATATTAGATTTTAAATCAGCTCTGGGGGAAAACATGGAAAAATCCTACTTAAAATCCATTTATAGACACCTATTAAAATCCTGGTTTGAGTGGTGAAGTCAACGTAAATTTTTTGAGAATTCTTGTTCTTTCTTTTGCTCTCTCTGCAGGCTTCATCTCCCTAGCTCTCTTGGAACATTTTGAGCTCTTGAGTGGGTTTGTCTCAAAAAGTATCTGCAGACCTCGGTGTAATAAATAGATAAATAAACATTTGTGCACTGCAGGAGCCAAGCTTCCAGGTAGGAAATGCTGAGGTCTAATTTAAGATCCTGACTTCAAGAGAGAACATTAGAAAACCTTTTTAGTTCATGGGGCTGTGCTATAGAAATACATGACTGTGCTGGACTATTCTGCATAAACATGTATTTCATTTTATAGCTGACAAGAAATAAGAAAAGCCTTCTCACCATTCAGCAACAAAGCAATATTTTTCCCACTTCATATAAAAGAAGAGCAAAATTAGCTTTTATTTTCAATATACACTTACAAAAGGAATGGGATAAATGTAAGAGGAGATCTTTTTTAAAATACTGCCAAATGAAAGCTTCATTTGAAACATTAAGATTTTAACTTTCTAATACTATTTAACTCTGTTTTATCTATCTAGCAATTAGTCTATCAATCCAGACATAATATACTCCCACAGGAAACAATCTTTATATATATGAATATATGCATATGTCCCAGGTTAGATTGTGAGTGATTAAAGCCTTGCACCAGGAATATTCATCTCTCTTAGGGAGACCAGGCAATACAGAGAGATGTCTGTACAAACACACACACACACACACGCACACCTACTTTCTCCCTCCTTTTAAAACCCTTTTGTCACATGGAAAATAATCTTTACCACACACCACCAGTGAGTCTTTATGGCCTATCCTCAGAATTTCAAACTGCAGCAATTTCACTGGGAATTAATGGGCGGAATGATATGATACATTGAACAAATACATCTGTTCTTACTCCTGCGGCTGAAAGCTAACATTTGTGCAAATGAATGTTCCAGCACTACAGCCAAAAAGTGCTTCCAACCCCAGTAGTTCCTCCGCTTTAATTTGTCCAACAACATAATCTACATTCTGAGCTGCCATTTACAGAAACCCATTTGGAACTGCCATCATCTTTCAAACATTTAATATAATTCATAAAATGTAGCAACTGCTTAACAAGGAAAAATATACATATTCTAAATGTATGGGTGATCTTTAGACAAATCTCAGCATCACTTCATAATTATATACTACAAGTTTTAATTAACTAAAGCTCTGAAAATCATAATGCCTTATTAAAATGCAATTAATCCTTTGATTAAAAAACAAAAAGCACAAGTATTTACAACAAAAACACAAGTAGAATAATTACAAATATCATGTACCCATTTCTTTTATTTGGGTGTCACTTATGATGTCTCACGTTCCCTTCATTAATTCAAATACACACATTATCTCAAATCCACAGCAGACTGAGTGACAGTGGCCACCAAACACACAGCACTATATCCTATTGATTTCTGCAAATCCTGAACAATGCCATTTGCATGCTTGTTTCTGTAATAATAAAGATATGCCATTCAGAATTAAAGCACCGGCCAGACTAGTGGCAACTAATTGTGTTGTGTGTAATGAGTGCAATTTCAATTTGATATAACCCTCAGCTTTTCTTACAGCACTCGCTAAGTACTTTCAAGTCTTTGTGGGGAAATAATTGATTTTTTTGTGCTGTGGGCACAAGAAAATTATTATGATCTTTTGAATAATGCCAAAGAAAGGACCATGAATGATTTAAATTGGTATATGAAGAAGGCTTCACTGTGGATTGCAGTTTGACTGACATCCTACTAATGTGGTATCTAGATTAGCAATTTTTAAGGAGGCAGCTAATATAAAACTGGTAAAACGGAAAACATTGCTAACAGGGATTTTGTATTTGTTATTCAGTGAGGAATAACAATATGGGGATTTAAGGCATGTCAGACAAACACTATACTATTACATAATTGCCCTCACTCTTTTCTTTTATGGCACATGTATTGAAGGGTATGTTTCAACTGATAAATTACACATTTAAAATATGTAGATACAATGGTACAGTACTAGGTTATCACAGCAGCTAAAGTCCATTGGATATATTGGTCTGTAACCACCACGTACAAAACCTTTTGTTTTGTGTGATTGTGACAGAACGGTTAGCAAACTTCCAAAAATTACTCTTCCGAAGAATTGAGATAATTGCCTTTCCTTTCAAAGGAGGGAAATCTTTTTCCTAAACTGCTGCCCACACAACAGCACCAACCTGCCCATTTTATCCCCTGCTCTGTAAGTTTTATTCAAGCAAACAAAGTCAGAAACAGGTCTCAGCCATCTAAAGCAGCACCCCAAGCCAAATTCACCCAAATCACCTCCTGTACGTAACTAATTGTGGATTGTTTCAATCTGAAATTGGACTCCCTCTCTCCTTTCTCTTTCTTTTCAATTGATGAATACATTTTATGTAGCAAAAGTCGTGAGTGAATAAATAAGGACATTATCCACATTCCACCTTAAAATGCATACCTTCCAAATCTTATTCTTCAGAGGAGGGAATGTTGTTAATTTAGTTGGTCATAACTAAATAGTTTCTAATCTGGAGCAGGAGTCTGCTGAGAATATTGGACAGTTTAAAGGTTAATCACCATCGCCTGGTTACACAAGTGAGGCAGAACTAATTCCTCCAAAGGCAAATGGCTTGCAGTTTTATCAGCAGTGCAGATTAGAAGTGTTAATATACAGAATAGAATGGATGCTCAAGGGCCAGTTTTCCCTTATCGGCAAACTTTGCAACAGAACTCAGCTACTGCACAACCTCTGCACTTTCTATAATAAGGCCCCTCATTTTGCCTCTCGAGCAGAACTATCAAACAATCCTCCCCAAACCACTGCCACCAAAATCAGGGTATTACAGACCATAGCTAATTGGAAGATCACTATAATGAAGTAAAAGATAAAATACTTTGGCTGCTGGCCTAAAATGTGGATCAGCACAACATAGGAAGCTATCTGGCTATGTCACATTCTGAGAGATTTACATAAACAATAAACTCAAACCAACAGCCCCCAAAAATACATCTTTGTTTACAGTAAATGCAACCTAAAGCACTGGTTATAAAAACTGGGGGGATTTACATATTCAGCATTATTATTAACAGAACAGACTCTACCAGATATATGTAACTTTATGCACGCAGTACAAGGAGATAAAAAAAAGGTAGGATATGTAAGTACATGTGTTGTAAAACATTTACATATTTATGTTGCTCGATGTACACTAGAATACATTTGTTACTGCAGCACATCACAGCACACAGACTCTTGCTTGACTTTTCCAGGGCTGTTCTATGCTGCGGGTGTTTTTCGTCAGAAAAAAAGAAAGGGAAGCGGAAGATCCATAAGTGCCACATGCTATTTCCCAAATAAAATATGCTAATGCAAAATCCTACCTAAAAACACAAGAAAAAGAAAAGCTACTGTGTGTATATGCATCAAGGAGAAAAATGGGCAATTCTGCTCGACAAATAAGAAGAATAGTCATCCAGAGAAAAGTCATATAAAATATTACAGTAATCATCTTTGTGTAAGAAACCTGGGGATAATGAGCACACATTTTACAAACACTGAGCCGGAGCCTGCTCCTGCTGAATGAATGGGGACTTCTGCCACTGACAGAAGCGGGCTCTGGATAAGCTCTGTAAGTTCTCTTGGAGCTCTGTTAAAACATCCAGACTGTCCTCTCTGCACATATCCTGACTCACCACTACATCAAACCTTTGCCCCATCCATCCTATTTCTTCACTCCATGTGGGCTCCAGCTGAGAAAAATATTTCATTTCGAGACACCAAGTACTTAAGTCCCATTCATATCTAAGTTCAGTTCAGGAGGGGGAAGCAGAATATAATGAATTGAATTATTTTCCTAAAATAAAGGGCTGTTATTTTTAATGTGAGACGTGTAGCACTTTAACCAAACATAGAAAATCTGATTCCTTCTAAGACTGCCACAGAGGAAGACGTATTTTTTAATAGAGAAACAACTTTTCCTTGGCTGTGAACTTCTAGAGGGTATGTAACACTGTCATGCTTTGCCCAGGGAAGCAGCAAAAGGAACACACAAAAGATGTAGACCAGTTAGCCTTAAATATTACCTACTACAATAAATATGTTTGAAACTGGAATTGGGGAACTACAAAACCTTGTTAGCTAGCAACAGAAAACATCATCTCTAACATACATATTGATGTTCTTTAAGAATAATTTAATTACATAATGAAAGTATAACCCCAAGAACATTAGGTATAACACAAGTAAAACAGAGAAATTGCCTTTTGAGAAGGATTTGTGCTTGGGCAGAGTGTGCCCATCATTTAATATTTCAGAATATAAAAACACACCTATCTAGATTCACAGTTAGTCATCAGTAACTGTTACCAGAGCAAAGATACTCTCAAATCCTCACAGTCAAAAACAAACAACTGCTTTGTTGTCATCATACCGTATTGGCACCTCCCCTCCCTTCCCAAAACTTGGGTAAACTTGAGTTTTACAGTGTCACCTGAGAGCCTACAGCTCTGCGGAGACCATGGGATCCATAGCTCCACCAGCCAAGGAGCTATCCATTAGCTCTAAGGCTGACACGCTCCTGATCCCTCAAGGCACATCAGTTTATCTTCACTGACACAGAATCAAGAAAAAGGGAGATGGTTTCTATAGCAAGGATCATAACTATTTAACAGAAAAAACAGGAAAATTTTTTTGCGAGTAGTGGAGTGTAGACATTGCTGGCTGTTAACGGAATACCCCATCACAAATAAACACAGGTGAAATTTGGCTCTGGTCTCGTGGTGTAACTGGATGTAGGTGCATTGCAGAGATCTAATCTTGAGATGAAATTGAATACAGCTTCATCACCAAGTAGATTAGATGAAAACATTCATAGCTACTGCCATGGGCATAGACAGAAACCATTAAGGACTCTAAAGGACTTGCAGATTGAAAGAGACGATACTAAAAGCTTGAAAAATTTCATTAGAAGTGAACACTAAAGACTGACAATCCCCTTCCCTTATGTGGGTCTCACCGTATCAGATGATTTTACCAGCTAGAGAGGGGGTCCAGCACCCTCTTACCAGTAGGTTCAAAAATTTCTCCGACATGTTCAACACTTTGGAAAAGTAACGAAGACATTTACCATCACTCCAAGAAATCACTCTACTGCTCCCAAAAATTAGGATTATAGACTTCACCCTGACTGAAACAATCATATTAAAACTTCTCATTGGAAAAACAGCCAGTAGTGTAATCAGATGATGCCAGTGAGAACTCATAAGTTTTCAAGAACCAGGAGCAACCTGTTGATCCAACAAGACATCCTTTGGGGAAACACACAAAGCCTACTAATAGGTGACTGAACATCTCCCACCCTACAAAATCCACAGATACGCTCAGAGGAAAAAAAACCCACAACACATTAGGAAAAACATGCAGATGTCTGAGAAGCAAACACAACGAAACCAACACAAATTGATAAATTAAGGACTTTGGTCTCTTATGGAGTATTTCAAATAATCCTTTCTTTTCTAGTCTATCCAACATGAGTAATAAAATTAAATAAAACACAGAGTAAAAGCAAAGGCTACAGAGGAAGGTATCTGTTGACCACAGGCACCAGTATCTTCTTTCTGCTCGTCTGTGTTTGTGGACAACATCGCTCATTTGTGGATAGTGTTGCTGTTCATCAAGCACTAACATAGCTCTGGAGGGATTAATCATATCCTGGCAGGAGGCTGTCCAAAATGACCCATTAGAGATTTCTGTCTTCAACATTTCCAACTACAGGATTCTTGGAGGCCAGTGATTTGAACCTAGTGATTCAGAACAGCAGGAGATACAGCTGGTTTCAGTAGGCACAGAAAATATTCACTCTGTCTAGGCACAGTCCTTACACAAGCCCTGTCATAAGAATATTCAAGTGCCTTTGTTGTTTGCAAGCACTTAGAGACAGGAAGGTTTGTTGTATATATATCTTTGAATTTGGTTTATTTTGCACATCCAGCAAATACAGGGGAATGTAAATGAGTGGCATGATCTCAGGAAGTTAATCTATATAATTATAAACAATGTATAAATTTCCTTTGAAAAAAATGGAAGAGAAAATGTTTGAAAAATTGAGGAAGACAGATGCAAGAATCTTGTAGTCGGGTCTGAGGGCAACCTAACTGGAATTTGCCACTGAATGGATATATCACTTCATGTCTGCCTACTCCTTGGCAAGGCTGAAAAATGTCCATGGGCTTCTGTCAGTTATTCAGAACTCTTATTCAGAACTGCATCATCATTCAAAGGTAATCACGTATTTCTTTGCCTCTAGCACCCTGCCTGAACAGTTTAAGTATCTCTTCATTGAGCCCACAGGCTACTCTTTTATCAAGAGTTTATTAGTGNTTTTTTTTTTTTTGTCTCAGATCACAATGCCTGCATAGATATTTTAAAGAAAACATGACAATATTCTGGACACATTCCCACTTCTTCTCGTCATATAACTGTACATCATCAGATATGTTCTAGAACTATTGTATTAATGAAGAGACAGAGAGAGCATTATCCCTAATGACATTAATCACTTCTTGCCACAATATCCAGATGCCCTGTTCCCATTTGGCACCAGCTATAAGTTTACACAGCCTCAAGGGGAGACTGGGCAAGACCGCAGAGCAGAAATGTATACAGGGTTTTTAAACACTTTGGAACTACATCCATTTCATGAAATTCTTCAGCCATGAGTAGCTGAAAGTTGGGAGAATACTTGGGAGGAGGCATCAGCTATGCAAGGCTGGTTCGCTACTCTTCCCTGCATACCCACTTATGGCTATTGTTGGAGCCAGGATATTGGGCTACACTGACCTTTGTTCTGAACCAGTATGCCTCTTATGTTCTTATTATGTTCTTAGGTTAAGCAGGAAAAGAATTTAGCCTCTGGATAACACCCAGTTGTGCTTGAATTCAGCAGCAAAATTCCTTTTCATTGTTTCAGATTTGAAAAATTTATTACCAAAAAAAGAAGTGTGCACACCAGTATACAATGTTGTGCTGGTACCAGACACAGAAGATTAATTTTTTATAATTAAAAACCTCACAGGATTTTTGTTATATCTACATGGATAGGGATTTCTTCCCCCTGAAAAACATGTAAGCCAACCCCTGCTCCAGACTCCAGCAAAATTCACCCTTATGAAGGTATTTTAAATTGGTCTCTGTACCATCCACCTAAGAAAGGATTCCATAGCAAGGATTCTGAGTGAGAAGTCTCAAGAGATTTTAGGCAGAACAGTTCTGCTCATGACCTTGCAATCTTCACCAGAATATGTACAGTTTCTTAGATCTTTAGATTCAGACTCTAGGCTCATTCAGACATTGGCAATTTAGTTGCAGCTCATAGAGTGGTATTGGTGGTTTATAATGTCTTTTCGAATTATGTCATTTTATAATGACATGATTTAAACTCTATTCAGATGGAGCTTCAGTCCCCTTCATGGAAATTTTTTGGAGAAGCATAACGAGTTTTGGAAATATTTTGAATCTCTTACCGATTATCAAGTTTGATTCTCTCACTGTCTACAACAAATTATGTTCCACAGATTCTACCTGGAAAGGTAAGAATTGAGGCATTTCTGGAAGTCAAGATCTACATAAGCACTGTGAATAAACACTTGGCTATGTTGAAGACAATAATAACTTGCATCAAGGGTTGAGATGCCTTACAGAAAGTTTTAAAAAGATACAGAAAAAGTGCAACAGGAAATACACAAACCTAATTGCACAATAGGGAATTCTGGGTCATTTCTTAAAATGGACATGCAGACATCATTACTTACCAGGAACACATCATGAATTTATTTCCTCCACACATCACAGTTTGAAGCTGGAAAGCAATCTTGTATAGCTGCTTGTTTTGGTGGGTTATACAAGCTGAAGTGAAATCAGACAAAACCACATGTAACAGCAGAAAAACAGAAGAGGCTTAATTCTAAGTGTTTCTGAGCTTGGCATAGGAATAAGGAAATTAGAACATGATGAATATTAATATTTAGATTGCCCGTGCATCAAGAGGTAAAACATCTCAGAAAAGCTACCTCTGCTGTGCATATCAACCTCTTATTCTTTGATGTCTTGTTATACAAACAGTAGTCAGATAAATATACACAGAGCTCAGAAACCTACAGTATTTCACAATGTCACATCAAGTGAGGTATTCTTTTGATTTTTTTTTTCCAGACCTGCTCATATGCACGATTTCTTTATGCCTCATTTGCTATAAAAATATTGGTCGATGAACAACGAACAAGTAGACATGTTTCATAGTATAACTGAGAGTGAACTGTCTTTTAGGTTTGTCTTCATTTTGAAAGCCCATGTATCTTAACCTTCATAATGCCTGTTTACATCAATAAAGTCAATTTATTTACTGAAATGTATTTGCAGTTATTTATTCACACTTTAATCATTAGCCAGATATTTACTATAGTAAATTTGTGAATAAAGTTTCACAGAAGCTTCAAACATGCATGAATCTGATGTGCTCTGTTTCAAGACATGTCTAACTTTGACCACATCAGTAGGACTGACTGCTATTCTACTCCCAGCTACCTAAAGCACTTTCTGAACCGGAGGTGTAAATACGTGAGGTAGTGGTGGAGATTGTTTCAGTTTTTGGAAGTCCATTATTTCTGTCACTTCCTCTTCCATGACAGGCTTAATAGAAAACATGATGTTTATATGAACAAATACAACTGATTCGTGGAAAACCTACCGACAAAGCACACACAAAGTCTAATCCAGAACACATATTTTTAGAAAGAAATACTATCCTAAAACAAGCCCGTATCCAGCTACTTTATTCTTGTTAAGGTCATTCCATTAAACAACTCCCCAAAGAGAATTATCAATACTATCTGACACTATAAACTAACAAAATTAATCAGAATGGGAACGAGCTTTATACACGGCAGAGAAAATAGAGTGATACCAAATGTTGGCTACTGTTATTGACCAAGTCAGCAGGTAAAGCCTACAAGCTGGTTAAACATTTGGAAAGAGGAGGTAGTATTTACATGGAAGATAGATATGATTGCAACAGTAAAATAATCTATTTCTTGGAAAAATGTAACAAAAATGAGCAGGCCCTTTCACCAGGCAGTGCTGGCAAATGTCCCTAAGGTACTACTTGGAGCAGTATCTTGTTTTCTTTGCAGGAGTTCTCACAGATATTGTAAAATTACCTGCGCCATGTTTGATATTCAATAAGTAACAAGGAAATTTAGAGTTTCTTGAAACGCTTCTCACGTCCAGCTCCATTTCCATTCTGGCCAAAAGAGTAGAATATTTTATCTGGTAAATGCATAACAACCCACTGGCTGAACTTCATGTAGGAA
The DNA here is from genome assembly GCA_013397755.1 of Cnemophilus loriae. Lineage (NCBI taxonomy): Eukaryota > Metazoa > Chordata > Aves > Passeriformes > Corvidae > Cnemophilus > Cnemophilus loriae. The sequence goes on along the minus strand of VZTF01005100.1, from coordinate 247,538 downwards.
AGGTAGAGTTAGATGCTATGGAAGTGAATTAGAAGTACGACTTGGTTTTCTGTTCAGCCAATAAAAAAAAAAGAGCCCTTTGTTATTTCTATTGGCAGCCTGGCTATGTGGTTAGGTTTTAAGGTAGTGTAAAACTCGGAGGGAGCAAAGGAAAGCTGAATATCTTCGCAAAAGTTCCTAGCCTTAAAATACAAGTGCCTGTTCTTAGCTCTGCGGTGCAAGCTCAAGGACAAACTTCATTAGTATTGTGAAGTCTTCATCATCTCTAACTCAAAGCAGCCCACCCAGTCAGAAACCAAAATTGCTGCAGTATGACAGGTTTGCAGAACAGTTTGTCTCACTGGGATCTGTGCTGGCCACTAACCAGTTTCCTGATGGCATTTGAGGTTGTTGACTTAAAGACATGCTGGCAATTTGTCAGTGGGGGAGGGAGTTGAGTGGGAGGTACCTTTCTGCCCCTGTTGACAAGACTCAGGATGGAACATGCTCGATAACACATGAAAGAGTAACTTGGTGCTGCCCACGTTGCCTCTCATCAACACGGCAACTGCATCCACCCTAAGAGCCCTAAATGGCATTCTGCTCGTGAAAAGGTTGCCTCCCTCCTGTTTAAATGGGGCGGTGGTAATCAGTGAGGATGCTTAACCTGAAAGAGAATATGAAATCAGGAACTTGGACTCAAAAATTCTTTCTCTCTAGAGCAGATGCCCAATAAAAGCCACAAAAAGATTTAAAGATATATTTTTCAGAGGTTTTAGAGCCTTCATATTACGAGGGGGTTTAAAATTCCAGCCAAGACCAAAATGCACAAATGTTTTTTAGATTTGGGCCACCAAAATTTAAAACGTAAAGTAGATTTCACTTTCAGTTAGTTAAGATGCTTCATTAAGCTCTAACTTTTAATTTTTACATCATTCTACAGTACCTAAGACAATATTTAAAGACATTCAAAGGAAAAATGTTTGGAAAGAGGAAAGTGAAAAGTCTGTATTCCCAAGGACATCAAAACAAGATGTTTTGACAATGCCAGGAAATTTTAATCAAAATTTTTTGTCCAAATTCTCTCTATGGAAATGACATGATTTCATATAGTATTTTGATTTTCACTAATTGCATTTACTTTAGTAACACAATACAAAGAATGCACAGAAAGATGAAACAATGCATTCTTATCAAGTAAAATGCTGGCTTATTTTAACCTATTCTATCAGCAGAAGTACAGCCCATCTCCAGGTAAGATTGCTATGCAGAAATACTCAGTAGAAGAAAGCATGCCATGGAAAGTAGGAGAAGGGAACTGTAAAAAGTAGAGCCTTATGATGAAACAGATGGAATGAAAACATTTGGCAAAAATCAGTGGTGGGCTATTTTTGGATGTAGCTGTTAGGTTTCTCTAGTGTGAGAAGTCAAATAGTTTGGCTAATAGTTACACGTGCACATTGAAATTAACATTTAAGCATCAAAAAAGCATCGCACTGAGGTTTTCAACCAAAGAAGGAATCTTACTAAAGCTAGCACTGTCAAACTGTGAAAGGTCCTGCAGCCTTGCTGTCCCCTTCCAAAGATTTGCACTTCACCCTTCCCTACTTACAGTTTCCTCCACACAGCAGATGTACATTGGAAGAGTCGAGGATTCTCCCAGTGGCTGGGACCAGAGGTTTTCCACCTGTAGATCTGATAATGACAAGCTATTCTGTATATGAAACAACCACTTTAGGAGGACAGATAATGGGAAAAGCAAAACGAATCTGACCTGGAAACACCACACTATTCCCTGGAAGTCTTCTTTCTCCCTGGTATCAGACATTGGGAGTGAGAGTTGTGCTGACTTCTTTGACACCAAAGAAGAGTTTTGAATTCCTGAGCACAGAAGTAAATTAAAATTGTAAAAGCCAGTTATAATAAAGAGAAAATCACAGCGATGTGTCACTGTGTTTAGCATCTCTGTGCTCGGATTAGCACAGCACAATTAAAGGATTTTAAAGACCTTTATATTTCTATCACAGCAGTGCAAAATTTAAAACAATAAAACAATAAACTGCTTTTTCATAATGCCAAACTACCTTCCCCACTCTTCTCATTCCCACCTATGAAATTCTGCTTGAGTTCATCTTTACCTTGACCTTGCTTCTGCTGAAATCCTTGTTCACATCTTAATCACTTCACATCTTGAATACTGCAATTCCTTCTACGGTCTGTCTAAATCCCAACTCTCTCTAAATGTCAAGAGGTCCAGAATGGTGTAGTCACATTAATTTCTTGCTCCATGCATGGATAAACAATATGATAGAAGGCGTGTTTATGTAGTAAAATTGAGAAGCTGCAATAGAAGATGAGGTGATCGTATATAGAACCGGAACGGCAGAGAACAGACATACTGCAGCTAGAAACAAGCTAACATTCTCAGACATTACTGTGACACAATAAAATGTCTACTAGAATATAAGTAGCACCAAGATCAAGAAACTTGGAAATCTCAGGCTTCTCTGTCATTGCAGACAGCAAATATCTACTGCGTGCCTTTGCCTCCCAAAACAGTAGTGCACATTTGGTATCAAAATAGGCTCTAAGATCTTCACAAGCACAATGCAACTGTCGTATAGGAAAAGACTTTTTCTCTCTGCAGTCAAGGAGAGAGCCAACTCTTCAGGCTTGCCTGTCCAGCCAGAAGCTGCCACATGGCATTTTGTTAACTACGAAGAACCAGTGTAAAGAAATTATTTGCCAGCAGAAGCCAGAGCACAGGTACCCTATGTCAGATTGTGCTGTTCTGCAGTGATATAGGATCTTAAAAATCAGCTGCTTCCGAAAGATTTGTTATACAAGTTGTCCTGTTTTTCTGGGAATTTTGTGAGTTGTTCTGCACTAAAAAAATAGGAGTATATAGACAATAAGAAAGTCCAGATGTCTGTAGTCCTGCTTGAAACTGATGAAACATTGTGGCTACTTGACCTCTCTGGAGTCAGTGAAAATAGCTGTTGAATTTTGCCTGGAATATCTTCAGTAGAATAGGCTTTTATCTCATGTTAATCACTATACACCCAATAGCAAAACTACTATGAGGCAAACTTGACTCCGGCCTTCTTTTCTTAAATCATCCTGGCTCTTACCATGCCTCTGACAACAGAGGCCTTCTAGTAACATTAATCAAAGAAACGTATCCTGACTACATAAAAAAAACCAAACCAAAACAAAAAAAATAAGAATAATTTAACTCGTTAATGCAAAAGATGCCTCATCTATTGTTTCTATATACTCCAGAATCATATTCCATTTTGTAAGAAAGCATTTTTCTCACCTGAATGGCAATTAAAAACCCTAAAATTAACAAATAAATCCCTCCCTGAAACAGTAACACATTTCAAGAATGCTTGCAAACCAATGAATCAAAACAGCATAGTTTGGATGATTCAAATATTTCATTTCAGTAGTTTTGATAATTAATTTGTTTTCCATATTAATGGCTCAAATCAGTGAAGAAAACTTTATTCTGAATCAAGGAGCAGAAAATTTCCAAGGAACAGTTCAAGGAAGTAGCTTCAGGTTCAAAAATTAGTGAAACCAACCTCTTGCTGAAAGATGCACACCTGTTTCAACCTCTGTTTTTCAGCTGGCTTAAAAATAAAAAAATATCCGAACCAGCTGTAGCTATTTCTACAAAACCAGTTAGCAAATCTGTTTCTGCCCACCTGTGGCTGCTCCTTCAGACAAAATGCCTAGGCCTGGAATGGAGCAGTGACCTTGCTGCTGAAGATGAAGCTGAGTGCCCTAGAGCTGGTTTCAGCCTGGTTACATGCCCGTCTAAGCCAATTTCCAATTATTTCAGGTGCAAGTTTTAGCATGTGCAGTAGCCCTCCCACTTTGTTTCCTCTCCTCATTACCATATGAAGACTTGCATTAGATGGCCACAGGCATTTTGCAAATGCAAGGATTTTCAATTACCCATCCTCTGACAGGCATCGTGTCATCTTTGCACAGCAGCTTTACATTCGTGAATGGGGGCTTGTGCATCATTGTTGCCAGCAATGAATAACCACAGTCACTTCCCTCTCCTGCAGAACACTGAGCAGCAGCAACCCATGCCCTCTCGAGTAAGCTCTGCTTTCCCTCCACAGATATTGCTGGATCTATCTGTGGTGTCAGCCATGGATAGGAAATTTTTCAACGGTGGTTCTGCATCACTTACGGTGCATTTCATCAGTGCTGTTCCTATGCGTGCAAATGGAGAACCTAACTAGGAGCCAGCAATATTTGAGGGATTAATATGATTTATCATTAATGAGAACTCTGTGACCTTCGGTATGGGATATATTTAGCCTGTTTGTTCTCTTTTCTTTAGGTAAAGTATATTCTGCAACATGCTGTGATTTCTGGCCTATTGATTAATGGGTCTTTCCACCACAAGCAATCTTAATCTTTCTTAATTGCCTTAATGGCCTCATGGCCTCTCTTTTATACTCTCTGCCCACTATGTTGTTGTTGCAAATGCTTTTGTATCTTAACTTCATGACTATACTAAGGACTTAAAGGAAACTGACTGTGAAGTCTATTGTTGCTCTTGTTCTTTCCATTCTTTAAACTCCTTTTTCAGGCTCCTAATATCTGTAGGTATTTTTGGATGTAAATGTGCATCTATTATAAAACAATTGTCCAGAATTCATCAATAAAGGAGTTGATTTTTTAATAAATTCCTAGTATAGTTCTTCTTTTAGTTCCAGAGATCTGTAGTGCAGGCCAACAGATTTATATATATTGTTATTCAAATCTGAAGTATTAAAATTCATGGCTAGTGTTCAAATACAGTTGTGACAATCCCAATTCTACAGTTCGTAGAAGACTTGAGTAAGTCTGCCCTGGAACGGTTTGCTATGATATGTAGAATAAAAGATGAAGAGTCCACAAATAAGTATCTGGTTTGTGTCTCTACTCTGTCCCGGGGGTTTTTTTAGAAACAAAAGAAGTGATGAGACAAGGAGCTATCAGATTTTTTTACAGTACATGTCATTTAAATTGCACGATGTCTGGGTCAGTAATGTTCGTTGGTCACTGTGTTTTATTTGTGCTGTGAAATAGAAAGGCAGAAGACAGACCAAGTAAATGACAGCAGACTGTTTAGTGACTTCATTTTCAACCTACTCTTTCTCTACATGAAGAGGTGGAATGCCAGCAGAAATACACGGACTGCCTGTGTCATCCTTAGCCCATGGGCTAAATACAGTATCATCACACGAGGTTGACTCACATAGGGCAGATACTTGCAGGAGATGTACCCACACAGAAGAATAATTATAACAGAGGTGTTGTTGGCATTCGTAAGTGACCCTAGGCTCATAAATACTAGTCCACAAAGTCAACTCAAGGTACAATATTTTTCAAACGCTTCCAGACAAGAAGGAAAAAGTTTAAGATTTCATCTAAGTGGTGACAGTAGCTTAATCCAAAGTTCTTTATTTGCCTGACACTAAATTATTCCCAGCAACTTCCAAGTCTAGATCTAGTCTAGAGCCAGCTGTGCAAAAGCAAAGGCAAAACTGTGAAGGCAGCAACTTCTATGGAAATAATTTCACTCCTCTCAGAAGGGAGAAGGTAATGCACAGTAATTGCAATACCCACAAACAGCAAATCTTTAAAACTGTCAGTAGTCCAGAAATGTGTCACTTAGACCACTGTAATTATGGGAGAAAAGGTGACATTCGGGGCTGGAAAAAGAAACATGCTTGTGGTAGAGTCTTTTTATAGGAAAATGTCACCTGTTTAAAAGCTGTTCAGAATTTTGGCAAGTTAGAAATAATCATGGCTGACATTACTTGGCAAAGAGCAGATGAAAAGATCAAAACTGGATAATAGATAAAAGCAATTCAGCCCATGGTTCCATCTTTCAATTTATAATGGCAGCAGCAATGTCAAACACTCCAAAACCTGACAACCGACATGGTATGAGCAGGTATGAAAGCAGGGGGAAAGTGCTCAGGGGCAAAAACACCCCCAACAAACCACACTGAAAATTCAGAGAAGAGAGCAATACATTGCACCCAATTAGAAGGATATGTGCATACGCATAAATACTATTTATTTGCTTAGTTTTGGTGGGATATTAAATGTTAGCAGGTAAGATTTACTAGGATTTATGGTTGGTTACCTCTGCAATGTTAGTCTTCATCCTTTCCTGTGTCATGATGTACCACATTAACGAAAGCAAGCTTCCATCCTCTGAAAAGCAGGTAGATCCAGGCCTTATAAAGCTCGTCTAACATAGAGGCCAAATTTATGTTGGAAGTCTTTCTATAGCAGAGTCCACCCTGGGAACACTGAAGATTTGAGGTTTCATTTTTGCCTCTTATTTTTCCTGATCTACAAGAAAATTTTTCTTTTATTTAATGAAGAAAAACATGACAGTAATTTACCCATCCTGCTAAAAGGTGATTGAGAAAGCAGCTACAAAATATGAAATAGTTGTTTATGGCTATGTTATGTTTAAATAGTTATGTTTATGGCTACAGTTACCTTTCTTTGTTGAATAGAATGGATCAGCTTTGGGTAAAACATCCTGGGAAAAAAGGCCCTGTGAAAAGGGAGCCCTGGCTAGGTGGGAGCTAAGATGCAGGAAATCAGGACATTAAGGAATGCGCAGTGCTCAGTACTGAAATGGTTTTGTTTGTGTATGTGTGCTTATTTGGTTTGGTTTTCAGTTAATGATATTTTCAGGAAAAAAAACCCAAACAAATTGTGACTAGCTCCGGCCTTTGTATTTATTCGCCTTCCTGGGACTTTGGGAAGGGCTGCCATTTTCTTTAACAACTGAGCTCAGCACCATCTGATGGAGCCTCTCAGCTGAATCTCCAGATGCTGAACACAGCTCTCTCTCCTTATGGTACTGTGAAAATCTATGGGGTAGTCAGAGCAGTGCAAACATTTGACCTGTAGCCATCCAGGTGATGGAAAACTTATCTGAAAGCTTCTCTTAAAGCCTCTTCCACAGGTGAAGTACATTTGTAAGGAGGACCACAGCTACAGTAAAAATTGAATACTAATAGCACTAAGTCCAGCTACAACATAGCACATCCTCAGGGCTGGAACTTAGGAGACCTGAAGTTTTAGATTAAACTTGAATGCTGTCACTCTGATGTAAAATTAATGTGGAGGGTGTGGAAAAAAAGCTGGTAGGAAGCTCTGGAATATGAAGAGATATGTTACCTTTAGCATTCAGTTTCCATTAGCCTTTTTCTGTTCAGCTGGCCATGTATCCTGCTTAGAGTAACCTTTTTTTGCCCAACTCCACCCTCACTCAAATCTGTGTAAATGCTATCATTAAAAGCTCAAGTCCATCAGGGTACATGGGTGCATATATGGCTTTCATTACAAGTCATCTGCTTGATTTCCGTGAAGCTATTTAGGTACTTAGACTGAATTGTATTCTTAAAAAAACTCAGAGTCAACCCCTAAGTCAATTTTCTTTTGCCTTCTCCCAACCAATGTCATGGATGTATTCTTTTCTTTGGCTCCCTGTCTCTTATCATACGCCCTTTAAACGCACCATGCCCGTCTGCATACTGGCCAGCATTACTCCTCACATTTTCTTCCTCTTATTTTGTCTGAATCCACTCTCTTGTCTAATGTCATACAGTTGACTTGTTTCCTCTGCTCTGGACCATAAGTAGCATCTGATATTTTTTCTCCTAATTTTGAAACTGTGTCCCTGGCCTCTGTCTTCATTCAAGCAGCCTTTCAACCCCTTCTGACCATTATTATTATTTTCCACATTTCAGTTCTTCATAGAAAGGCAAGAAAAAGGAGGAACAACATGATGCAAGAGTGTTTCAGAAATGCTGAGACTCTTCAGAAAATGAAATTATCTTAATTTTATTCTTAGAAATAATCCGTGTGCTAAAATTACAGATACTTTTCAGGGTCTATTTAAAATTACAATTTGATAATATAGAATTTGAGACAGCAGATCCTACTTGATGAATGAGAGCATCCAAGCTCTGCATTGCCTGACTTGAAGAACTGAAGTCACAAACCTCCTCAGAACAGACCTCAAAACCACAGAAGATAAATGATATGAAGTGTAGAAAAACAGGCAATAGAATAGAGAACAGAGCTTCTCCAAGAGAGGACTCTCTAATTTCTGGCTACGTGATGTCTCTTTGTCTAAGCTTAACCCTGCACTGAAGACTGCAGTGCTGTGGAGCAGCGTGCTGGCTTAGCTCCTGGAAGAGGTCTTGCTCCAGGAGCTCAAAGCCCTCTGTGGGCAAGACCATTGTGCTCCTCAGCTCGATCCTGTGCTGTACCTAGCTGTTTGGTTTGAAATCTGTAGCTCTGCAGAGTAGATATGCACCAAGGAGGCACAAATAGTTTTGATCTGATAGAGGGAATAGTTGTTTGGTGCAATGACAGGAAATATGATCAGCAGCTTCTCCCATTTTTGACAATTCATACATTGTGTAGAAAGAAACCATTACAGTAACTTTGAAGCCAAATAAGTAGGGCAAAAAGGGCTTCTCCACACTTTTGTGATCAAGTTGGCATGTAACCTACAAGCTCACTTAAGCCTCTTTCTCTTTCATCTTTTGTAAAAGAATTGAGTGTAGCCCTCTCAGATGTCTACCTATGCTTATCCTGGAGTCCCCAGGATTTCACAAGAGGACTTTCCGGATGGCCAAAGTGTCTCTGTGCACAAGCTGACTGCATTTCTCAGTTGATGCCCACAAGGTTTTATGCCCAAGAATTTCTGGTAATTTATAAAAAAATGTGTAATGTTAGTTTTGAAGGAAATAACTTGCACTCGAGTCTATGTTTGCTAATTTTTTTACCAGCAGCAAGTATAGAGCTTGAGGAAGGCTAATTTCTCTTGCCAAAAGAAGCATGGGTGCTTTGTGACAGCCTTTCTAGCCCATACAAGATTCTTCAGAAATGCTGGCCTAACCCTTTAAAAAAAAAAAAATTCATAACAATGAAAAATGCTCTGAGCATTTTACTTCCAGCAGGACAGAATAACATGTTATGTGAAAACCATGTACTGAATCTGTCCACCTATTTTCCCTGCAAAACATTTGCTAATCACGCTGTTAAAGGGGATGAACATATTTTAGAATATTAAAATTTGATTTGGCAATGACAAATTTCAATATTAAAACACATATAATGACTCTTAGATTAAGCTTTTCTGATATACTTAATACCCAAGCTAAATAACTAATCCATGGAGAACAGGAGGTGGACTCAGCAGCTGAGTAAGATTACAATTTTAGGACACACTGTAGAGGACACACGGAAATGCAATCTCATCATTTTCTTAACAGTATTCACTATATATTGGTTTGTCAAAACCACCTGGCATATACATTGGAAAAAAACCCGGCATCCTGCATTCACATTGAAATCTTCTCATAAGCCTGAGACCTGCCTAGTACACAACTACAGCTGTGCAGTTTTACCCTTCAGAGAAGAGGCAGAGACTACTCTGTGAACTGTATTTCATTCAATGGTTTGTTTAGCAAACCACAGGCACTGCTCAACTTGGATATTTATATATATAAGGGAAAAATTACTCTCCAAGAAGAGCTGATCAATCACAAAGCAAATGGAACACAGTAATCATTAATCATAGGTGAAAATTCAGTGCATGATTCCTAAGACAAAAGATTTGGTGAGGGTTTCTAAAAAATTTTCACTATTTTTATCTCAGCGAGGTGTCAAAGCAGAAGAAATGGAAACAGCATTATAGGAAGTCCTTTATCTCAAAGTAAAGTAATTTTTCAATCATTACTAGATTTGTTATACTTTTATGAGGACCAGGAAAGGTTGTAATGAACAATCCACAGTATAATATATATCAAGTAACACAAATTTGCCAAACTATTCAAATCAGTATATATGTATAGGTCTGTATAGACATTATATTCATGTACACACACTCAGTTATGTTCACTGATGTCCACATTAACATGTTCTAGTTGTTCATTAATGCCTATAACACAGTGTGCATATGCACATGGTAGAGAGTGAAACATTCCCGCATGCAACATAGGAACTGTTGCAGGGAGCAAACTCTTGAAAACAATCTACCTGAGAGACACTATTTTTCACATATAGTACAGTACATGCAAACATAGATGGAAAAACACAGCTAAAATACCAATTTTCTTCACTTACTTTCACCTAACTCAACAAAATATAGTTTTTTATTAGGCTGTGATTTATTTCATAAATATTGTAAGTTCTTATATTTCCTCAGGTATGCCTATGTGCAGGAAAATAAAGCTAATTTAATTTAATGATTTGTAGGCAGATTATGTCATGAACTGTTCAGTTATATTTTACATGCATTTTTCAACAGCCTATAAAAATTAAAATGAAAAAGGATGAAGATTTATATTTTAAAGGTTTTTTAAAAGAATTTTTTCATAAATTACTTTTCTCCTAGCTGCAAATGGTTTAATTTATTTTGAGAGTAACCAGATCTTTACAGAAAAACATATAGAAATTAAAAAAAAAAGAAGAATCAAAATCATTTTACCTCAACAGAAAGAACCTTCTAATGACTGCTCTCTAGGACCAAAATATAAAGCGAGATTTAAGAACACTTCAGAAGTTGCCTGCAACTTTGTAATTATCAAATGGTTCAAATGATGAAATGTGTTAGCTGTAATAGGCTATATATCCCAGCTATGTGACAGGTTTTTCTTTCCACACAGCAAAGAAAATTCATTATCTATGCCACAGGAGTAAAGTTAAATCCTGAATTTTAAAGAAGGCGTATGGAGGTTACTTGAAAGCCTTTGCTTTCTAAAACTACTGATATGTCATTTATATTCTCCAGAAGGAGAGAATTTGTGTACAAGCAAATGTGTCTGTAAAAGAGCAAGGTTTCTGATATTTAGCATATTTGTATCTCAGCACGTTTTTAACCTGAACTACTATTTGGCCTCTTAGGCACTTATATGGGGAAAACGGATTAAAGGAGGCAGGAAATAACGGAACCAGTTCTTTAATATGTGCAGGATTGGGCCTAATGTATTGTTAGTTTGAAGGAGAAGAAATTTGGTCTTTTTCATGTGCCTCTTAATACAGACATCTGCTCAGTTTTGCAGAAAAGATGCTGTCTTTTAGGAATTTCTGTCAGGAGTAATTTCCATATATTTTTCCCCAAATGGGATAGGAGCTCTTGGCCTGCTGAAGAAGAGTGGGACAGAAAATTTAATTCTGTGCACAGGCCTGTCCGGGGAAGCACAGCCATCAGAGTGAGGTATTTCTGATGTCCACTTGTTGATGCCGACCCGCACAGTGTCTGTGGCAGAACGTACATCAGAGAGATGTATCACAAACCACTTGGCACCGTGAAACACACGGAGGGAGGACTGCATCGGGGAGCAGCATCATCGCAGAGGAAACAGCAGTGAATTAAACTGCTCTCTCTCACAGAGCAGGCCCTGAAAGGCACGGTTTTTAAGCACCAGGTTTGGAAAAGATTCTGCTCCTCAGCTGGCTCTGGAGCGCAGGCGATGCGCTTGCGGCAGTCCGGGCAGGAGGCTGGGCGACCGCTGGGTGAGAGGAAGGAAATCGGCGAAAGTGAACCACCAGGCTCCTTCGTGCAAGTCCCTGCTTTATGTTTATTTTGATGAAACAACTGTATTGCAGCGTTTTTAATCACTCAGAATTATCATCCTACTTTGTCACCAAAATAGCACGATAGATAATTGATCTGCTGAACCAAAACAGCACAACCCTCAGCAGTACATTTGTGCTAATTCACGAGGGCTTGTTTTTAATGAATTTGGGAAGCTATCTATATACCTATGCAAAGGTCTTATTTTATTATTAACTGCAGTAATTTCATACTGGAACCCTAATATTACAGTGCAATTTAGTTGAAACTGTTGAACTTGTGAACTGTTAACAATACAAATAACACAATAATAGCGAAGAATCCAAACACTTAGCAGCAGCAAACTAATAATCAGTAACACTTTTATGCCAAATAAGCTACCAGGGAATTAATAATTTCGCCTCCCTCACCGCAGCACCCCTGGTGTTTCAAGACATTTCTGCTCTGAGGAAAGAAGCTGACTTGTGCCTCAGCCCAAAATCAGGGCGGGTGTCTCCTTTGGGCAAAGGTATGTCTGGTGGTGCCCCCAAATGTTTTCCACCCTCTTCCCCCTCTTGATGGGGCCATGGTGAACACAGGCTGTGGGTCACCAGACCTGTCCTGGGCTATGCAAACAAGATACATTTCCAGCACCTCACCCTCGTGAGGTGATTTGCCTCATGAAGGTAAGGAGCCAGGAGGTAAATAAATAGGTCTGTTGAGCCAGGCCTTGCCTGTACACACCTGTATCAACAAGGACGCAAGCACAATTATCTTACCTTAATGAACTTAATCTTTAATTTCACAGCTTGGCCCTTGTGCTCAGCCTCTTAACAAAGGAGCTGAACTGTTTTAGTCCATATGACCACCCTTCCTCCAACAGCTGTGGAAACTTAAAGCCACGACAAGGATTTTTGCCCCTTGTGAAACTGTCAAAAGCAATAAATATTTTTCTTTTTTTCCATCATTAGACCCCGTTAAGAAAGCCTGGCCATTGTCCACTGTAATTCCCAGCGCTCACGGGGCAGGAGCTTTATTGTCCCAAATGAATCCTGAAGTGTGAACAATGCAGGGGAAAGCGGCCACCCTTTTCGGGAGGGTGTAGCCGCGAGGAATGCGGCGCTTCCCCACGGACGGCTCCGCCAAAAGAGCACTTGTGTTTTTTAACACTGGCCTTTCAGGAGGATGCTCGAGTTAAGGCATTGTGGCCCACTGTAAATAGATGCACTCGCCAGAATGGGGCTTCGTCATCCCTAATTAGGGAAGTAACTCCAGAGAGACAGCATGTCACTTGCAAGACTGGGCTCATTGTTGGGTTTGTGCGCGTCCCCACAATGTGAGGTAATTGGAGTTGTACCTTTTAGAAAGCTGCTAATTTCACATAGGAAGTGCTAACAAGACCTTTGTGTGCCATGTTTTCCTTCGTCCTTTCTAAGGAAGTTACAGAGCTCGAGTACTGGGAATGGCTGGGCCAAGGCCTGCCGGAGGAGGCTGCGGTAATGAACCACTTCAGCCCCCCGCCAGAAAAAGGAGGCCTAATTTTCGGGCCTGAGAAGACGAGGACGGACAAAAGGTTCTGTTTAAGCTTATTATACAGGACATTCTCAGTGCCTACACAGCTTTCCTCGAAATGACCCTCTCAAAATAAGTGCATCAAGTTTGAGCAAATAGAAACATGCAACTTTCGAGGCTGGGGGTTATAGTTTTCTTTACAAAGCCATTTATATAATGTAAGCCGCAATTAGCGCGGAACGGAGCAACAAGATCTAGCGAGGAAAGTTCCCCTGACAAAGGACAGAAATTAGGGGAATAAGTAACAGTTAAATATTGGCTTTGGATAACCAGCTGAAAAGGCCTTTCAAATCAGATGTGGATGTAGAAAAATAAAATAATTTTACTCCAAATATCTTTCGCCGCAAAGTTTGGCTTTTAAATTGCCGACTGATTGATTCCACTAATTTCAAATTATCTAGATAGAATGAATCTGGCCTTAAAAAAAAAAAAAAAAAAAAGAATAAAACTGGAAAGCCTCTCAGCTTTTAAGCCTGACAATATCAGCAAAACGTCCATAGGAATTACATATAAAAATTCAAACGGTAATGAAACAAATTACTACTTACAGTATGAAAAGTCTGCAAAAGCTTTTTATAGACTTGAAATGCAGAAGTTATATAAACTACTCAGTGAAAAGAATTAGAAAATGACCTTTGCAGATCAGGGGCAAAAATGAACAGTCTTCAGGGGAAAAAAAAAATTCACTGTTAACAATGGCTTTTAATGCCATTTTGCTTCCCTCATTTATCTAATAATCATGGCAAGGTTAGGGTAAACAATGAACAGTATGTTTTCACATATTCCACCTTTAGTGTCCTCCATATGAATTTCTAAAACACTTAAGAGAATAGATACATAAACCTGTGACCTTCAAATGAGCTTTTTGCTACTTCCAACATTTTGAATAAAAAAGGTCAGAAAATTGAACTGCTTTTGCGCAGTAATGAATTCCATTCTGTTGGGTAAACAAAGCTAAATTTTAAAACATGGACCTGACATCTCTATAGCTCAAGAAGCTATTCTCTTCTTTGGGCGCAGGGGGGAAGGGTGAGGAATGCGAGCACTCCACCAGCCAACCTCTAAATCACTGCAGCATCCGCCAAGGAAAGGAGGAGGAGGAGGAGACAAAAATATTTGGTTTTATTCAGCGAACAGCCATGATTTCCAAGGCCAGTGCAACACAAATGTTGGATTTTTAAGACTTTTTTTTTCCTCCACCTCTCCCCCCTCAGTGAATAATTGATCCGGTCCACACAAAAAAGAAGCCAGCGCTACCCTCATCAAGCCAGCTCTTACTGATGAGGGCCTCCAAAAGTTACTTCAATTTCCGCCGTGCTTTTGTCCATGAGTTGTCCTGGCTGAAAGGCCCGGTTAGGTATTGTTGCAAAAAAAGTCTGCACCCACGTTTATTCCCCCCCTCTAATTCATACTCCGCATTGTGGGGTTTTGCTATTCAGGGACTGATTGGACAACAGCCCAAAGAATGGCCCCAGTGATTAGGCTCTCAGCATGGGTCTGGATTGTGGGTATAAACCCAGGGCTGGGGCTTGAATTCATGGCTGCTTTCTGCTTCCTCCTAGTGCCTCCCGCGCCCAATATTTTCTGCATCCTTTGCTGCAGGTAATGCATTCCTTCATACCAGGAAATGGAATCCGTATAATTAGCCGGCACAGTAGTGTGTGAGCCCTTGAAAGTCCCGGGGTTGTGCCCCGGGAAACAATCGCGCTTTGGTATTGATAGGAACTCGCGGGATTTTGGTCAGGGTGGGATAACACAAAACCCCGAGTATTGTCATGACGAGGTATTCATCCTGCTTGACAAAGGGAACTTTTCTACCATCCCCCCAGGGGCACACAGGGGCGATGCTGGACACAAATTTGTTTGTTTAGAAGTGGAGGTGCGGTTTGCCCAGCCCACGGTCGTTCCCAAAGGCCGGGCCTGAGCCCATCCCTGCCTGCCGCTGCACCGCGCCATCCCGCTTCCCACTTTGCTTTACGTTTGAAAGTATGGCAGCTGCGCAAGGCGAGAAGTGTACAGATGTCACTCTGCGTCTTACATGTCAGTAACTGGAATTAATTTACATTTATTTGCCAATTGTTTTATATCATTTTATGACAATGTGCTGCATAATATAATTTAAATCTTTAATGTACAACTAATTCTCTACCATTAATTTGTCAACATGATTACTGGATATGCCACCAGTAAAAGCTGGATGACTTGAAATATGTAGAAGGCATTCCTGTAGCTTTAAAAGAGGTTTGTATCTGAAATGACAAAGGTTTACAGAACTTTTTTTGGTCTGTCTGTAATTTTATGAAAACTACAATTTCAATGTAATTTCGCAAACTGAATTATTCCAAATCTCAGTCTGAAATAAAATCAAATGTCTAATATATTAATTAGCCCAGGAAGAGAGTCCCAACAGTATTGTAAGAAGCAAAATGATAGTTTGCTTCCTGAGAAACGCAGCCTTCATCGTGACAAATCCTGGCTGATAGGAGTTTAAACTGTCTCCCTGCCAATAGTATTTTATTTGGGCAGAGCAGTAATCTTTTTAGCTGTGTTCTGGAATTGAAAAGCAGCTCATAACAAGAGCAGGTTGCAAATTTTTTGACAGAAAGTGGTGATTTGTTGAAAGTTGTCCTGGGTGTGTACAGCAGGAGCTACAGCAGGGAAGGTTTCTCGGGGTAGAACTGCTGATTAAAAAACGAAGAGGGAAAGAGAGAAAGGGAGAGAAGGAAAGAGGGAGCGAAGAAAAGAGGGAAAGGGTTTTTTTTTCTGTCTCCCAGCCCTCCCCCCAGCTGCCGGTAGGTAGGAGGTCAGGGCGCTCTCCAGGGATGTGGGAGAGCCAGTTTCAATTAGCTCAGCAATGTGCTTGTGAGGGGGAATTCAGAGCTCATCACCTCTTTGCTTTCAGGGGGGTCTGGCCCCCATTTCTCCTGCAGCTCTGAGGCACGCCCCTGCTGTTTCTCCGCCTCTATCAAAAACTGAATGTGTACGTGCCTCCCTCAAAAAAACAAAGCCAACCAAAATCCATATTGAACCAGAGGCCCTGACCTTGCAGCACCCACACCCGGGCAATCCCCCTGCGAGACTCGTCCCGCAGAGCTGGGGCTGGGGACGACAGCCGCAGGTTTGGGAGATGGGTGCAAACAGCCCTTGCAAAGCACAACCAGGACTCGAGTCCCCGGGCTTTGCCTTTGTGATCCCCTCGGTGCTCTCCTTACAGCCTCTGGGGATGTCTGCAGGCGGAAGCAGACCCTTTGTCACAGTCCTGAAAGCTTGCTCATATGCTCACTTTTGTGTCGCACAGATCAGTCAGCCCTTGCAAAGCGGCCCGGCAGCTCCTCGGTACAGTAACCGAGTGTCTCTTTTGCAACAATTTAATTCAGGTGGGCTCCCTGCAGTTCACCGGCGATCTGAGCGGACAAAAGCCTACACTCACACCCACATTGGTCCAGGACAAGGGTACAGATGAAAATGCTGGGGAAATGATTAATAAAACAGATTGAAACACAGCAATTAATTTCCGGGGAATAATTTGCTAAGGGAACATTTCTAAATCTTACACTGCTCTTTTTAAAGCTCAGCTTCCTGCCTCCCCTCCTCACTCTTCTCCTCTACCTTTTGGGTATCTCACAGGAGCTGTATGAGTCACCAGAACACTGGAAAAATCTAGAAATTTCTTTTCTTTAAAAAAAAAAAAAAAGAAGAAAAAAAAGAGGCTTGATTAAAAATTAAAATAGGAAAAAAAGAGAAGATAGTCACTGAAAAAGAAGTGTTTAGACAAAGCCTGTCTGCTTCAATTTCCCAGCTACGTAAGCTCCCTTGCCCTGAGAGTGACAGTAGATTCCATAAATTAACTGAAAATCCCTCTTCTCAAGAGCCTAAGTTATCTCTTCTTTGCCTGCAGCTCTGATTTAGAATAGGCGCTCGTTTGTTTACTGTTTTAATTAATGCTCCTTTTCAGTGTGGAATAGGGGAAGGGAAATGAACTGACTTGATAAACAGGTGTAGCTGTTATGTGTTATATTTGGGATCATTCAGGACTTGCAACCGATTAATCAGGCTTGACTGGACGTGAACCTCCTAGCAGAAAAGGTAGATCAACTCTGCTGGATGCCCAGTAGGTGAGTATTATTTTAACTGCTAGCCTGTGATAGGAAAGGCTTAGAAGGACAGTCATCAGTGGAGAATATCTCTCTGTTTTCACCCAGGAAAGCAGTCTGATTCTTTCCCCCACTGCTTAACAGTTAAGGAGACCTTGACAATATAAGCCACTTTTCATCCCCCCTCTGCTTCCCCTTCTAACCTCGCTGCCTCATATTCAAGGGGAAAGAAACAAATCATCCCATTATTTTAAAAACATTTAAGTGTCACATTGGGGAAAATGCTCTCCTAGGTTAACTATGAATGATTGAAGATTTTTTTTCTAAATGCAATATAAGTGTAATAACAGTTTAAGTGTCATGCTACACTGTGTATTGCCTTTGCACCCTGTGTAATGCCTAGCACACTCAGAGCAGAAAATGATCTAAAATCAGTCTTTTCTCAAAGAGAGTTTGAATTCTTAGCCTCAGAGGAGAATAATAGTTGAGCTTAGGTTTCTTCATTATGAGGCAGCAAAGAAATCGTGTGATTTAACTGCATCACAGCAGTAAAGCACAGTTCAATAGATACTTATGAGTATCAAATTCCAGAAGAGACTGTGTCTCTTGCTTTCCAAATAAAGTAACATCTAAAAATATATTCCTTTACTCCACATTTTTTCTTGGCTTCTACAATTAATACGTGTACAGAAAGCAACATCACATTAAAAATAAGTGAAAAGGAAGCAGAGAGTACCCATTTATAACATCATCCAGCTGACATTGCCAGACTGAGGCAATGGGGGGATGTTGCACAACAAACCAGGCAAGTGCTTTAATTTTAACTGCATTACATTAAACTACCTGGAGCTTATGGCTGTCAAATGGGACCCTACTCACTCGTGTCTCTTGCCAGCAGACTGCTTGAAAACCAGCTTTGGTGTCAGCTCTGAAGACGGACGCTAACCTACCTTCCTGGAAAAAGATACTTTGAATGCAAATGTCTTATGTCCTCTCTGCAGAGCACAAATATAGGGCTAGATCTGGCTTTCCTTACACTGTGTCCATCAGGAGAATAGGTCCTGGAGTAAAAGACATTCAGAATGTGACACAGGTAATCTTCTGTTATATACAGACCTCTGATTTTAACCTACCATCACAATTTTACCAGACTGTCCGAAGGGAGAGTGATTAGACATGGGATCGAAAGGAAGGATAGCAGTCCTGCTGGAATGTTCTTAGCATTTTACTGACCCTCAAATACTCCCAGATGTGCAAGGAGCTTTGATATATTATAAAAATCTCAGATAAATGTCCTGTTCAAAGATAGCCTCTAATATCTTGCTACAACCATCAGCATGGGCTCCATGATGGCAGCAGATAGCCTAGCAATACCTACCATGCCATAATAAATCATTTATCTTATCTTGTTCGTAGAGGTCTAAACGCTCCCCTACCAGGGAAAAAAACAGCTCAACAAGGTCTGCAAGGAAAACATTTTGGAGTTACTGCTGCATTCTCCTCTCAGGAGATTTACAGCCTCACAAAGGGGGAATTTTCAGTCCTCCAAACAGCATGGATGGAGGCCTGCAGTAGCACTTATTCACATGGCAGGTTAAGGAAGCCTCTGCCAAAGCCAGACCAAGGAAGTCACAACCCAGCCTATGGATCCTGAGAAATCCCCCCTGAAAATTTGGTTGGAAGATGCCTTGTTTTCCTAACAAGGTACTGCACCGGATCATCAACATGTATGTTTGGAACCAGTCAAATTGCTTGGCAAAACCAGTATTAGACTTGTGGGAAATCTGCAAAAACCCAGATCCCAAACTCAACAGTAACAAATGGTCAAATTTCTGAAGAAAAGGCCAGTGCCAGCTGCCACACCTCGCCCTGGATAGAAGTGTGCATGTGCTGGAGCAGGAATACATTACAGTGCATTTCTCTGCTTCTGCCTCCCTCAAACACTCAGTGGGAAAACATCAGTGGGCAACTTATGTGTGATCTGAATTGCCACCCTTCTGGGCTTCTCTCTTCTCCTGAGCATCCATTGACAAAACACAGACTCATCCCATACAGGAGCATCCGTCCCATGATTCTAAGCCAAGGGC
This sequence comes from Cnemophilus loriae, assembly GCA_013397755.1. Taxonomy (NCBI): domain Eukaryota; kingdom Metazoa; phylum Chordata; class Aves; order Passeriformes; family Corvidae; genus Cnemophilus; species Cnemophilus loriae. The sequence continues at coordinate 228,198 of VZTF01005100.1, read as the reverse complement.
AACCATGATCCTGATCTTCAGTTTTAGGTCACAACTGACTCATACGAAACAACTTACTTATTAATGAAACATAGGGATCTGAAAGTTAAGAGTTAAGAAAAGACACCATAAAAATGGAAATTTATTCCAAGAATTTTTGTGGATCTTTCCAAAACAATGAAGAGAAATGTATGTCACCAGTTACTTAAATTTGCAGTATGAGAAATAGCAAGTGCTTGAAGCATGTGACAGAAAACCAGGAATCCCTAACCCAACATGCACCAACGCCTCGTATTGCCCTATCCCCTTTTTTGCATGCAAAAGCAAAATTTTTCTCTGAAGTCTTTCTTTTATCTCATGAAATAGCATAGAGCTGTAGGCAAATGAGCTTTAAATGACTTATTTTAAGAAGAATTGGTAGCACCTTTCTGACTTTTGCCCAGGCCAGATCCATGAGGCATTGGCCTCATGAAACTCCTTGGTTCCTCTGCCAAAATCCTCCTGGACCTCCAGGGCCATGCAAAGTCCCCAACAGCATGTGAGGGCAGGCACAAGGCTTTCTCTTCCCGGGGAAATGTGTTCTGTTAAAACGTGTTTCATTATAGAGTAAGAATGACATGCGAGGCTATGGAGTGTCACAGCTTTTGCCAGTATTTGAATCTTTCCCACCTTCTCACCAGGAATTTACTCCACTATTACTGTTTATTGTGAACTTCAGTGACTGAGGTTTGGAAATTGCCCAAAATCTGCAGCACAAAACAGCATCCAAAAGCCAGAAGAAAAGGAGGAAGGCAGAGGCGTGGAGGCAAGTGTCAAGCTAGTTTTGCAAAGCAAATAGAGTATTATCCTTTTGTTTAAGACTTTTTATCTGCTATGTGATACTTTCCTTGGAGGAGCAGCGCATACGAAGAGCTTTCCTGCGCACCCTACGGTCCTTGATTGCTTTACTGTTCTCAGTGCAGATTTATTAAATTTTGAATTAACATGTGTTAAGGAGGTTGATTTTGTTTGCTCTGCCACATAACTTACTTTCCTAAACACTTAGTAATAGCAGCAGTTAATCTATTGACCAATGGCTTAAGCAGCAGGTGGCTTTAAGACCAATGGGCCAGTCCTGACAAGGCCCACAGAAATTCCTAAGGCCTCTTTGTTACCTGGGCTGGAATAGAGAAACTACTTGTTTGGAAAATGTTTCTCCTCCCACAAAACATCTTCAGTATTAAGGGTCTTTTGTTAGCAGAAGGCTGAAGAGGGGGATTATGAAGGATAGTCTGTCACACAAATTGTTTCTTCTTAGACATATAATGCAACCTGCATTAAAAGTTTACAAACTAATCTAATGAAATTATCATTCAAACGAAGCATGTCTCCGAACATTAAATTGACGCCTCGACCTGCCGTGCAATTTCCGCATTGGAAATCTCAAGACTGCTGCTGCTATTTCAGAGTAAAACAAGATTTTTTTCTAAAAAGCCCTCAGCACTGCTCTGTTTGAAACAGGAACCCAGATAATCTGCAAGGGCTCATTTTCTTAGGAAACCCAGGCAGTAAAACATTAACAATTAAATTAGTTCTCATGTCTTAAGGAATCCGGAGTTAACTGTGTGTCATCTGGGTCATTATAGCCTCTCCCTGCTATGGCATGCAAATCCACATCAGGAAAGGTGGTAGTTTTTTCAAGTTTATTATTAAATTACTTAGTAGAAGTCAGCAGCAGCTGCAGCAACTGCAACTTGCAGTTCTGTACCCTTTCAGACTATATTGACTTAGCTGAGGGCAGTATTCAGCTATGAATCTGTTTAAGGAGGATTTTACAGTGCATGGTGGGGAGACATCTCTCTCCAAAAAGTGCCCATGCGTGCACAGAAAGGACAGTGGCAGTTCCACTGTAGTGAAGAAATGGTGCTTGGGGAGTAAATGGAGCTGTCGGGGTAGCTTTTATTTTGTCTGCCAAGCTTTCTGTGTTGTCCTGATCCAAGTTAGGAAAAATATAACTCCGTGTGGTCTGAATGTGCATATATGTGTATGTGTACATACAAAGATGTATAGACATACCTATATTTGAATACACACATAGACACACACATATATATACACTCTGACTCCTGCACTACAAATACAGTCCTCTGTTCTCTGTATCATAAATAACAATTGCAAACAGCTGCCCTGCACCACATAAAAAAATAGGAATGAGAGAAGCCAAGTCACAAAATATTCTGTAGCCTGATTTCCAATTGCTGAGGTTTCTTTATCACTTGAATTGTGTGTCTATCTATATGTTATGTACACATGTCCATATACATATGTTATAGATATATGCACTTATATGCAACTTAACTAAGACCTCTATATTTTGGGGACCTTGATCTCATCTGGGGATGAGATCCAGTAGCACCACTAGGTGCTACTGTAATACAACTAATTAATATTATTTTTACTGCTAATAATAACAGCAGTGTTTACTTTTAGCATGTTCTCACTCTTGCCAACATATATTTTTATATTCTTTAATTTTCTTGTTCTTTGCAGCACAAATGCTGAGGGATCCTAATTAACTGCTCAACATTGATGCACTCTCATTTAGTTTTTCTCTCAAACTTATTTATTAGGCTTTGGTTATCAGTGGGAGAGTTTCTAGCACTGAGACTGCCAGGATTTACTCTAAGCCTCTTAGTCTGATGTTTCCATGGCCCGGGCTCTCTGTGTAGAGAAGCTAAGAAAACCATACATACAGCTTTTGGCCCGCTTTATTTCAAGTCATCTAGAGCAGATGGGAGTTTCTTTTTCTTTGGGGGTGGGGGGATGGGGAGAAAGGCACCTGATTATTAAATAAGCTGGGGAAAACGCTGATTTTTGGCCAGGGCTTGGGGAGCACTACTGAAGAAATTTTTTTTTGTTTGTCTGAGACAGCATAACTGGATTCCAACATATTTTCAGGGCATTTCTCTGAACCACTGAATTCCCATGAGTAACAACAGGAACACTTTTGTCTGATTTCCACACCAAAGGCTTCCCCAGAGAACTACAGCCAAAGCAAGCAAGAAAATGTAGGAAGGCATTCCCTCTGCAGCTGCCCCCTAGGTCCCCAGTGCTCCTCCAACCTCTGATCTGTGTAGGACACCCTCTTCTGTCCTGCACCTGCAAGAACGGGGCTGTTGCCAGTCTCCCTCTCTGTTACCCCTGTCAAGTGCTCAGTGCTCTCTTTTTTTCAGGGAGTATATTTGTTTGTTTGTTCCTCTTTTTCTCCCTTTTCTTCTCTCTTGCTGCCTGCTTTCTCTCCTCCCTTCTTTCCCTTTTCTCTCTCTCTTCCTAAAAAATTTTTCTAAAAGGTGAGGTCTCCCCTTGCTAACTCAACACCTAATTAGAGCAGTGAAAATTAGCTGCATTCACTCTGGCTTTAGTCCTGGCAAGAGTGTTAAGAGAATTGGCCCACTTTTCAAGGTGCCAAATTGGAGGCTGAATCCAGGTGTGGTCAGAGGCAAGGGGATTATTTTCCTCCCATGGGGTGCAAACAAAGGCCTGTGCTAGGGATAGATGGGGTGGGGACAATGTTGCCCACAGGAGGGCTAAATGCTGCTGACATCTGAGCCCTCAGCACACCACAGCACCAGGCTGGGTCACAGCTTCCACAGCCTGAGAAGCCATGTCATAGGGATGGCGGCAAGGGAGGGCTCTGTGTTCTATGGCAAGGACAGAAGGAAGGGTGGAGAATCCTAAAGGTACAGCAAGTCTGAAGGAGAAGTGAGTACTAAGTGAGAGACAAAACCACAGCATCTGTGAGCAGGTTTTCCATACTCTCCAGCAGCATCCTAACTCCTGTTGTGTTCCAAAGTCTTTATGTTATCCAGCTATCTAAGTACCAGTGAACAGCAGGGGAGTAAAACAGGTCATGCTTCATCTGATGGAATAAACCTTGCTGGTTGACTGAAAAGTCAGAAGGTGCAGGTCACTTCTATTATCCTATCAAAAGGAGAAGATGCAGCTTTCCTCACTACCCTTGAGGAGTACAAGCATTGACTGAGGAGGCAGCAAAGTTAGAATCTCAGAGGATGTCTGTGTGTTGCCAATTTTACTTCAGAAAAAAGAATTTCTCTTGTTTGAGCAGAGCTCTACCACATCCTGTAAATTGTTCTTGCCTGTGCACCACCATCCTGCATCCCCAGAAACCACCCTTTTACCTCCTCCTGTGGATGCAGAGCATAGAGCACCGAGTCCTTGAGGAATGAAAGGAGCTAGGAAACAGGGGTGGATCAGACCACCTGAAAATCAAGTATCACAACTATAACCAGGAAGAAAAAGAAGGAAATATGTAACACTCGCTACTATTCTGCTCTCATTTTTCCTGAGCCCTGACAAGTGATATAATGTATATCACCATGGCCTGGAGTGGGACCTGCAGACCTTCCTAGATCCCTCAGAAAAGCAAAGCAAACCATTTGTTTTTAATGTCAGAAGTGTGGAAACTTCAAACATAATTTGTGTTTTTGCCACTTTGCTTTCCCTGATGCAATAAAACCAGCTAGTGAAGCTTCAGAAGGGACAGGCCTGTGTGGAATGCCCCATTTCAATTATTCTGTGGCAAACAGGGGGCAAACATCATCTCCACTGCCATGCACCTTTTACTGTTATTTCTTTAGGGTGGGCTACATATGAAATAGTAACAAACAACCCTTTATTCTTCCCTCCAGACCCTTCAAATTTGGCTATGCTTTGCAGTTCATCTTTGCAATGAAGCCCTACCACCACTATAGTTCTTTAAAAGGGTTATAGGGAATTACAGCAAAGTGGTATACAAAGGTAAAGATGTCAAGTGAGTTATATTAGCAGAAAAAGAACTGCACAGTAGGTCAAGGTTTGGGCAACAGCAGGGAGATTTTTGTTAAGATAACATTACTCCCAGTGGTAGTGACTTCCTTTGTAATCCATAGCTGCCCAGAGAGAATTGCCTCTATTCTCATGGAGTCACAGGGTCCTATAAGAAAGTCTTATTGGGTCTAAATGCAATAGACACAGCAATTGCTTGTACAAATAAACTTTGACTATATCAGCTGCATAAATGGGCTCTGGTGTAATGCTTTGTAATGCTTCACATTTTCAGGTTTGTTTTAAGACAATTATCAGAGCCTCTTTTCAAAGCTAAATGGAGGTTTGTGCAGTTGTGTAATCCTTTAGGAAGGGTAAAGGGGCAGAAGTTTCTGAGTTACATCCCAGCTAAACTAGCAGAGAAAAAGGACTGGTCCAGCCCAGGAAAATCTACAGGTCACTGGTTTTGTCTGTATTGCACACAAACTCCAGAGCAGCTCGGGAGGATGCAAGTTCAAACACAGGCTGGAAGCAACCTTCAGGGAATGCCAAGAGAGAAGGTTCAGGCAGATGGTCCTGCTCAGCACGTGTCTATGGCACAAAGAACAGGCTCATGGCCTTCCACAGGTCCCATCTAAGAATGTAGGAAAACCCCCTGTTTATCAGGTTACAAAGCTACCCCTGGAGGATTTGGATTTATAAGCAGCCTACCCTTAGGCTACTCCTCCCTGAGACAGAAAGCTCATACTGGCCAAGACTGGACATTTGCACACAAGCCATAAGACTTTCACTGGCCATAGTGTAGATGGCCAGAGCCAGGACAGGAAGCCCAAATACCTCGAGTGTATTCCTTGGCTTAGGTCAACATAGATGAAGCCATGTTGTGCCTGAGCTTGCAGTCAGCTTGTAGTTTAAAGTACCACAGACATCTCTCAGAGAAGCACAAGTGTTTTGAGCTGTCACTGCAGGACTATTTACCTTAGGAAGTCAGATTTTAAAAGAAATCTGAGAATATACCAGTTCCTGAGCTTTAAGCATAAAAGGTGCATTGCAGAGCACTATATTGCTACATCAATATTTTTAAAATGAACGTTTAAAGTGACATTTCTTTCCTTATTTGAAATAGCTTTTTCAACACTTTGGGGAAAGCTCAGATTTCTGAATATTCTGATATATCTCCATGTTCCCTACACTGAAAATATGCTCAGATTCACCATTATGTATAAAATTTATTCTTATCTCTATCCTATGACAAGGTAAGAAATCAGTAAAGGCGAATACTAACAACAATCTAGGTCTTATGAGATTTTTTTAATACCCTTTTTTTCCCCCCAGTTCTGGTGCATATGGACTCACTCTAAGCCATAACTGTCCTATAGCTCATAAAATGTGCATTACGTCGCATTTTAGATAGAAGTCAGCAGGAACAAAGCTACTGAAACGGATGAATAAACAAATTGTTGTTAAGGTTACACACATCAGCCTCTAAATAGCAGTAGAAAAATGTGCTGTGCTTCTGCAACTCAAATATCTGATTGTACAATGATCTGAACTGTTCATGCAAGTGTTCATTTCAGCCTGACCCTGTTTGGCGCAGGTGGGAAGCACTGCGTGTTGGAGTAGCAGGTAAAATGGATGGTGGCTCTGGGACAGGGGAATCCCATCCAGCAGCAGTAACAGCATGGCTGTATGGCAATAAAATGCCCCCTGCCTACTGGCAAGAGTGGTTACCTAGGGAAAACACATTCCTAGTCACCTCATTAGCATGAGGTAGATCGCTCTGAAGGCAGAACCACAAGTCGCGTACAATGATATGCTGCCTTTTCATTGTGTTCTTAAGTCCAGGCAAGCCAACACACCACAAGGTGAGCCCTCCCAGCACTCAGCATTCCCTGCTGCTCCTTCACCTTCTGTCTTTCCTGGTGAGGGCAGACATGGCACATCCCACGGATGCACTGCAACACAAATGGGAGCCCATACTTGGGCTCCTCAACATACATGGGTCTGTTATGTGCAAGTTCCTGTGCCTATGGTTATTGGGTGCTGGAAAGTTTGAAAGTGGTACTGATTCTGTTCACTCTGGAGAAGTTTTTAAGGCGCTCAGTCTTACCTGCATCCCCGCTGTGGCCGTGCTGCTCTGCAGGGTCTGTGTGCTGCCTTTCTGACTGCTGGCGTGCTGTCTCACCGAGCTCTGCGCCTGTTAGGATTATCCACTGTCCTGTGACAAACTCACCTGGAACTGCTTCGCTCTCATTCCCGGTTTTTGGGCACAAGTAGGGCCTTCTTCATGCCATGACCTGATAGGATGTGCCCTCCCCACGCACTCAGCCCTTCAGGCCCTGGACACAAGCCTCCAACCCTTGGCACTTTGGCATGGAGGGCCAGGATGCGATGCTGCCCATGCTTTGCAGTCCTTATTCCTGTAAAGGGGCCTTACAACAGGCTAAAAGTGATCTGAAATGGGCTGGGGTTCAGCAGTAGGCTTCCTTTCCACCCATCGTTTGGCAGCAATTTCTACCCAGTGGCAATATTCCTCTGCTTTGCTCACAGCTGAAAATAACTCTGAAAGTGCTTTGAAAGAGCTGCCTTTTAACTGAGCTTAACACCTTTCCAAATGATTTTTGTCATGGTGAATATCTCCCTCTCAGATGAGAATTTCATCTTTTCCCTCCTATTTCTTTCCTGCGCAGCCTATAAACCACTGTAAAATACGGCTCACTGTTTCTTTGCTCTCCCATGCCCTTTATTTCCATAATGGACTCTTTGCCCACGTGTGTGCTAATATTTCTACCTCACTACATAAGCTGGCAGATTCCCAGAGTGTTAGTGCCTGTGACATGATTCCTTTTTGTTCCCCATGCAGTTATCTGGCAGCACCTTGTCTGCAGGGTGGGCACAGAAAAGCACAGATGCACCTCACCTGGCACAAGCTGTTGCAGAGCCACGACAAAAACACCTGCCCTTTCTATAGTAATCTGCTGAGCTGCTGGTGTTCCCTGCACCGGGAATGCAAGGTTAAATCACCACTTTGTTTCCTGTTGTGTCACCACTTTAACTGTTTGCATCAATTATTGAATACACTCACACAGTACTAATGCCTTTGCTGTGATTCACATGGACCTTTGGAAATTAGCGCTGCACAAAGCTTTATGTGCAGTCTTCATCCCTAAATCTTCTAGTAGCCTGCAGACTTGTGGAAGTACTTGTCTCAAAAAGTGGCCCAGACCTTTTCTGCAGATTTCTGGTGAGATCACAAAGAGTTAACCTAGAGCCACCTCTGCTAAGCATTCTCCCCAACCCCTGGAAAGCAGTATAGCAGAAGGAACACTAAAACACTATGAAGATGTAGGAATGACCATCAGTGCTCCCTCCAAACAAATAAACAGCTTTTTCTCCTGTAGAAATTTGACAAAGTT
>VZTF01005100.1:210000-215000 GCA_013397755.1 Cnemophilus loriae | reverse complement strand
AAAAACAAGGACTTGGTTACTGCCCTCTTGCATTAGACAGAGTGGGTAATAAAACACTGTGCTGTTTGACTTGTATGTGTTGCTGCCTTTTTCCTCTTCCCTCTGCCATATCAGCTGTGCCACCTGCCATATCAAGAGGAGGATCAAAAGCTCCACCCACTGCATCCTCTTTTGTTCAGGGAACAGCGAAGGAGAGTTGTAATGGAGATGTAACACTTGATAAACCGTATGCAGCCAGGCTCAAGATATAAAGATGCTTTTTGTGGGGGGGAACAATTTTAATCCAGCTCTCCTCCTTGTGCAAACATGTAGCCATTAAAGCCACAGGCAAAATGTGAATGACTTGTCTAATAAGGATTTTGAAGCTGGACTGGTATCTGAGATAGCAAGCTCTCCTGCCTCATCTCACATTCTTAAGACATTTTTTGTTTCAAATCAAATTTATTTCCCAAATGGAAAGATCCGTCCCAGTGTTCCGGAATGCTATCAGTTGGGACTAGTTTGCAAGTTTTAAGCTAGCCTTTGCCATATCTCACAGCAGGAAATGGAATACTTTCTTCTTGATCTTTCACATCCTGAGGATTACACAACTGTCAGTGGCACCAGGTGCATGAGAGCTGTGCCCAGGGAACGGATGTCCACAAGAACATCATTCCTCTCTGCCATTTTGCTCTGAGAAAGAAGGAAGACACAACACTGCTGTAAGAATTACCAAAATGTGTGAAGTAAAACTTGCATCAGCCTAGCATTTCCATTCTCGGTGAAGCCAGCATAGCTCTTGCACGGTGTCATTGAACTTCAAATGCTTTGCAAACACAAAGTAATTAAGCTCAATATTCTGTTACAGAACACTGTAAATTATATCATTAAAAATATACCAAGTATCAGAGACTAGTTAAAACACGACATAAAAGGCTCTGATACATTTTATAAGCATGATTTGACAAACTGCCTAACATCTTATTTGCAAAGATATTTGATGTATTAATAAACACTGTATTTTTATTAAAATTTAAGTGCTCAGAAACAATTCAAATACCTGCTAATGCAAGGGACTCAGAGATGTCTTTAAAAGAGTGCCTCATGTAAATCCTACATCTGTGACTTTTCAACACCCATTTTTAAACAAAAAAATCAAAAAGAGAACTTGTTTATGTACCTCCTAAAATGTGTACACGGACCAAACCTGCAAGCACTTATGTAGATGAGTAACTTCACTGCCTGTGGAGCTCCAATATGAGTTTGCAGGATGAAGCCTAAATGCATCTTTGGTAAACAAGCCATCAATTACACACTTTAGGGACGGCAGCACCTGTGCAAAGCCTTCAACTCAAACGACAGACACTAAAGAAATAAAAAGCAATTATCAGCTACTAATTTGAGTAAAACTGTTTTCTTCTTAGAGCTAAAACCACAATTTTCAATGACATTACTTCTATTTTTGGCAACTAGAGATCTTTATTAGATTATTGTACAGCAGACATTCAGGTCCTCTCAAAAATAAAAGGTTCACAAATTTTAATATTGCGCTATTTTTCACACTGCTTTGTTGATTATGAAGATTTCCTTGTACATGCTTTTAAAGAAACAAAGGCACTGCTGTGTGGGACAAACAAAACAAAACTAATTAAACTAAAGCCATCTTCACAGCAATTTCAAATTACTCCTAAATGCTTTTGATTTCTTACCAGACAAGTATTTTCCAACAGGAGTTTGAATATGAAACTCATACCAGCTATACTACTCAGTTCTAGGATAAATGGTTGGTTTGCATTGCCCCTGGTCTTTATCTAACACCGAGAATAGGCTGCTTTTTATCAAAAGAGGAATAAATTGCTGTTATTGTGATGTTAGCCCATCACTTGGCATTGCAATTCAAGTTTTTGTGCGAAAGAAATGTATGATCTAACTGCGACTTGACCTATGCCTTCTGAGATCCATCTAGGTGCTCTAATGGAGCATAAAAAGTACTGAATACAGACGTGCAAACCGGTAGTGAAGAAATTTGTTTGGGAAGAAGAACGAAGAGAAAGGGACTTTCAGGAGCTTGTGGTTTACATGCTGGCCAATTTGTTGAATATGGAAGAATGCTTATTGCCAAACTGCAGTTCTTTTAATTAATGTATTTCAGCAGGATTCTCTACACTTGCTTGCAGCTAGTACCTTCCTCTCTCAGTCATGGTCTCTGCCTCTCTCTTTTTTTCAACATTTTAAAAGTGTTGTGGTTTAAAGATTGTTACTGAGAAGTCATTAAAATGGTCTGTTAAACTGTTAAGAAATCAGATACTGCTCCTGTTTCTTTGTAGGATTTTTGTCTTTCCCAGTACAAGAAAAATCACATTAAGTGTATATCAAATATGTGGGCCACAATGTATCACAATATAAACTAATTCAAGAGAGATAGTTTGATTACATTATAAAATCCTTTCGTTCTTAAAGTGTTTCTTGGAATTTATCAAAAAAAAAAGGATGTGTTTTTTTGAAAGCAATTTCTAGGATAGTAGCATTTAGATTTTAGTCCTGATAAAGGCTCACTCTCCATTCATAGTCAGAACCTAAATGTGCTCTTCTTGTACCTAAACAGATAATAAGCACTCAGCACACTCCCCCTTCTTGACACAACACACTGAGACTAATCACACATAATTGGAGAGGAGGAGCAGAGGGGCTGGGCAGGCTATTGTGTCCAAAGGACAAATGGTCAGTTTATGAGGCTTTTGTCTGGTGCATAATTTCTTATACATCTACAGGAGGAAAAGTCCTGCTGGAAAAAAACATACATACACACATATAGAAAAGGAGCCTTCAACACTAAAGCAAATGAGGACATTTCAATCACGGATAGAAAAATCAACAGTGGAATTAAAAAAAATATATAAAAGGCAAAAAAATACAAGCATTCAATAGGTGCACTTTTAGAAGATCTTCAGACAACTATTTCCTTACTAATTAAGTGTCAATGCATTCACTTCTTTACAACCAGTTATATAAGCCCACAAAGTATATTATCCTTATATTTTCAAATACACCTCAAAAATAGCATTTAAAGAGATTAACAAAGTACATGCAAGTTTAAAGGCACAAAAGAGAAGGAAGCCAGCTTTACACCTTTGTTAATGCATACACTGTGAAGTCTGATCAGTTTAAGACTGGAATATAATTGGAAAATAACTTCTAAAATGATACCAAAAAAGATGTCTCAATGTTTATACTCTGTAAAACAAGCCACGATATCTTCCTCAGCATTTAGATTAGAAATATTTCTCCAATGATGATTCAAGGACATAAGTGGGGGAAAATGAACACTCCACACTCCCTGACCATCCACATACATGGATTCATTTTCAGCAGTCCATCTTAAAACAAAACAAAAAAAAGGGTGTAATCTTCTATCTCTGTTTGGTTAAAATGAGAAGAAAAGGGTAATGGAGGTTTTCCTCATATGTATCTTTTTCTTCATTTTTCAACTGCAAATAAAAAATGGATAAAGTGAACAAATTGTATGAAAGCATTTTTAAAATACTGACAGTACTGTTTAAGTAAATTTCCTGGTATAAATGATACTACAAAGATTAAACATTTAATAATTACAAAAATATCTTAAGGTCAAATACTACCACAGGTATGGAACCGTAGGTCACGTATTATCAGCAGTTGGTCAGAGTTTGTAGACAAACTAATTTATGCAATAAATACTTGAACGCTACTTATAAAAAAAGTGAGGCCCCATATTGCTGTACTAAGTAAATTATATTCAAGTGAGATTTAAGGCATGAATCAAATCCACTCTGCAAGGAACTTCAGAACAAAGGCTAAAAGTTTATCCCTAATCAGCCTAACTATTGCTGTATATTTGGTATTTAAGAGCAACAACTGTTTCAGCCATCTGAAATAACATAATCTTACCTGAAGGTTTAAATAAGTGCAAGGCTGTAATGCAGTTCTTGATGGGCTTATATATTAATTCCGTTTAATTTTAAAAATTCTTTTTGTAAGAGGGAATTGTAACCTGATAATTAGAGTGGTCCAATTCCAACTGCTAGGGACAACATTATGTGTGCTTTTCTGATCTACACTAAAGTATTACAGATTTCCTAAAAATAATGAATTTTATTTTCTTAGGTATTCTGGTTAAATGGATCTTAAAATTCATATACATATTTAACTGAAGTACATGGAAACTACTCATACATATTATATTTTGCAATCACTTCACATAAATATATTTGCATATATTTAATACAAGCCTAAGGAAGAAATGTAGATACAAAAAAGTGCCTTTAGCTATGCCTGACACAAATGGCACCCCCAAATACTACATTTAAATCCAGAACTCTTTTTATGTCATATTGTTTTGCCTCTATTTTCCTGGCCATGCATTAAGGATTTTAGTTGGTCCATGTCACAACACTGCTTGTGTTATTTAAACAAAGGTCCTTTCCATATCATATTCTTCAGCTGTGAAGTGCCTCTGTGTAAGCTACTGTCTATGAGCAATTGACACACTTTTCTTTTTTCATAGTGGAACATAAAGCTGATCTATTCTTTAAATTGTAATCCACTTTACTAAGAAGTGTTTGTGTATAATTCCTAAAGTAAGGACAATCTGCTTCCCAAGATCTCTAACTTTACCACAGGTGGTTCACTTTGTTTGCACAGGATTACCAACCAGTTTCATTCTATCCTGGCAGTTTCTGCTTCAAGAAAGACTAAATTTTACTTGTACGCTAGAGTTTTATCAACTTTCCATTTTCAAGGAGCCACATATCTATCCAAATGAAAGTCAGGAGAAGTAGGATGGTACATCCCAACTGTATTTTCCTCCTCTTATCTATTTGTTGGACTCCACTTGTTGGAGTAGAAAAACGGAGCCCAATTATGAACTCTGAATGCAAAGAGGCAGCCCAGCTGAAGAACTGAGCACAGTTAAGGTAAATACTCCCATTTCTGTGCATTTCCCTACAGCTTGGTGGGATTTGTGTCGGTGCACCCCACTCAAG
>VZTF01005100.1:0-205000 GCA_013397755.1 Cnemophilus loriae | reverse complement strand
TGCGGATTACCAAAATAAAACACAGAAAAAGCATACAAAACATACACTCAGTGAAAAATCCATTTGTTAGCTTCTGACCATGCAAAGACTGTAAATAATGATTTTCTTTTTTCTCTCTCACACATAGAAGAGTACCTCCCATTCACTGTCAGTGAAATTACAACAGTATAAAACAAGGCAAAATGGGAGGCAAGTCAGACCCAATCGTTAATTTTTCAAAGACATTTTAAACTACCTGAGCAGTGCAACTAAATTTGACCTTAAATTGGTAAATTGCATTTAAATCAAGAATTAATGTTCCTGAATACGAATTCTGGTTCTTGCAAGATGATCAGGCCATTTATGATGCCCAGGCAATACATTATGGTCCATTACCTAATGTTTTGTTCATCCTTCTGTATTTAAAAAAACAAAAATGACTATACCTTGAACTGATAGATTTTAGACACTCTGTGCAAAGTACTTGCCCAAAACCTAACCTACTTGATAGAGCATCTCTTGAAGTCTTATTTGCAGAATTAATTCTAATTGGCTGAATACTGTGTTCTGTCACATGGAATGAAAAGTGGTTGAAGAGCTGTAAACAAAGGTTAATATCAGCCAACAGCATATCACACCGAGGGGAGCCACAAAGTTTACTGTAAGTTCCTGTATTTAACTTCTATGTTAATGAGAGCTAAGATTAATTTGTTGTAATCAAGATTAAGGCATGGTAATCAAGCAAAGAGACAAAAAATACTTTTAGGGATCTGAAAAAGTAGTAAAAGGATTAGACGCTGTGGAAGTACATTTAGCTTGAGAAAATGCAGTCTGTAAGCCACAGGAAAAGAGTGATCAGTACAGAGAATTTCAATAGGAATGCTGGAAAGTTACAATGCTGACACAGACTCTTAGTGAGGAGAATAGGGAACAAATCTGTGTCTCAGACACGCACACGTACACCGAGACAATGCACAGTGAGGCAGCAGTAAAACTGCTATGTCAGTACCTATGGTGCTAATGTGTACTTAAAACATTCCAACCATTAGCACCACAACACTATATTTATTCTCACAACAGCTCGGTGAGATAGGGAAATACTGTTACCCTCATCTTTCTCATGGGAAATTTAAGCACAAAGGAGTCTTAGGGCAATATCCAAAGCAACTCATCTTCTGTTTATTTGTGTAGCTGTAGCTTTAATTCTGTGGCAAAATAAGAGGTGCAAAGGGGTGTAACTCCCACCAAAGGCACTGGAATTGCTTATGTAAATGCTAGGTCTGAATATAGGCTCAGCTCAGGATGCAAAACATTAAACACAGGAAATTCACAATCGGTTCCCTCACATCCTCGGCATGCTTTAATGTCATCAGACAGAAGTGGGCAGCAAAGGGAGCCTTCAGCTGAGGATCCTGCTCCTCCTGCTGCCATCTCATGCTCCCCAAAATGTTGTTCTGCAGAAACCCTTCCTGGTATAAGAAGGACAAGACTTCTCTGGAGACCCTCATTTTCATGATCACTGTAACGGGAAAAATGTCCCTAACCCAAGGCTTACTGACCACATGATTCACGTGGGGACTTCAGGTGTGACTAAACCTCATGAACAGAAACTGCTGGAGACTACAGACCCTACCGTGGCCACTGATCCAGCAGCTCTGATGAGGAACAGTGCTCACACAGCAGCACCCCTTCGCTCCATATGGAGACACCAGTCCATGCAGTCATTCCTTCTCATACTCTCTGAAGACTACTTTCAATTAAATTTGAAAGAGAAATACAGTAAAATAGAATGCAACAAGGTATGAAATATGTCTTAAATACAGACAGAAAATCTTGAAATAACTTTAAAAAAGGGGAATGGCTTTTATGGAAATCACTACACAGTTAATTTGGCCAGCTCCTTAGTTGGTGTAAAAACCTGTTAATCTGTTGACTTTAGTGTGCGTCTAAAACATCTATGGATCTTGCAGTCACCAAGAAATCATTATTAGTTTAATACCACAATAATCTCCTCAAAACTGGCAGGTACTGTGGTCAATTCTGGTCTATCACAATCTAGGTTTAAAGGACTTTTTTGTCATCTGCCCAATCTCTGTGATTCTGCTACCAGTTGTGGGGCTGCATTCACATTTCTAATTATAAAGTGTTTTTCATTCCTTGGCTGCTGTACAATAAAAAGAGCAGACCAGTGACCTGATTCTACTTTTGATGGACTATTCCAATTTTAATTCTAATTCAAAAGTGTCTCCTAGGACGATGTTTAAAGGATGATGTTTAAAATTCAAAATGGCCTTTCCTCGGATGGAAAAATACTTTGAGTAAACTTGTGAACAAAACACAGAGGAAAATGCCAGTTATAATAGTTTGAAGTCTCACTAAAATGCTACAGTAAGCCAATGGGACAGTCATTCATATTTTGGATGTGACTATGGCTAACTTTAATCATCCATTATTACTAAATGTGGTCTTACTTACTGGTTCTAATCACAGCTCAATAGCATCCCATTGACTTCATTGGGATTTTGAATGGATAGGCCACAGAAGAATCAAAGCCTTGATAAAAAAAGTGTTCTAAATTAGGGAAAGATGCAAACAAACAAATGCTTATTCTGAGATTGAAATTAAAATTAAATTTTAATGATATTAAAAAAACCCCTAAATGCTGGCAAATCAAGTCAAGTAGATTGAGAGAAATAAAATATAGCAATTCAAGATAAATTTGTTCAATGTAATATTTCTGTGCCTAATTCTTTGAATGGGTTTACAGGTGACATTTGCCTCTGTAACAAATTCAGATAGAAGTTTCAGCCCTCAGTAACACTGTGAGCTGCTCATTTCTGTCTTTGTAAATTTCTTCCTGTGCCAATAACACAGTCCGTAGGGTCAATACTAGGAACCAGATGCCTGAAATGATCAGAGTCCAGTTTCAAGGAAAACAAAAAGTTACCCAAAACACATCATTCTGTGCCATAAAGATTCTAATAGCCAGAAATAACATCCTTACTGAAAAAGGAAATACCACAGATAAATTTCAAATTAACAGTCGAAACAGACTATGTGTTCTGAATCTCTCCATCAAGAAAGCTTTGCAAGGATACCTGTTATTTTCTGTTTACTCCACTTTTTGTATTGGTATTGTTGGTTACTGTTTTCCCCAGACTCTTCTAAACTAGTTATATCGGAAACATGACTTGCATTTAGATGTGTCAATTTTATCAATTTGTCAAAGTATTTCCAGAAAGGAAATGTAAGTTCTAAATCTGAGACAAAATAATTAACGTAGAAGAGTGGACTTAATAAAAAAAGTTTATGCCTTACCTTGCGCATAAACTAATGCCCATAAACTATTCTTAATTATTACAACTGGAAAATAACTTCACTATTGATTTGTTTGTCCTTTAAAAGCCAAAGTATAGTGCCATTTAGTAAAGTGTCCTCTGACATTATCCTTAGAACTATACAGGCTAACAAGAACAGTAAAATTGGAAACTACTTCATACTTGTGACTGCATCTTTTGGGATCTTGAATGAGCATACATTTTTATGTGGGTCTTTCAAACCATGAAGGCATATGCTTGAAGGCGTCTCTGCTAAACATGTCATTTTTGGACAAGAGAGCTCATTTAAGGTGTCTGTACTCCCAGCTCCCATCCTATAAAACAGTTTGCTGTCCTCTTAGTTATAAATTACAGTAATTTGCAAGGGCATGCCATAACTGGACATCCATCCATATAGCCATTCATAAAGTGGACTAGGCAACTGAATTTAGTTTAAAAATACAGTTTGGATAGGGATCCAAAACCCTGCAACAGAAATTCCTGCATGAAGCATGAATTTCTTAAGCTAGCTTTGCTGATAAGAAGTAGGAACCATGGCCTAAAATGCACAGCAAATAAGTGCTAGGCTATTAATACAGACTATGCTATTAATCACAATGTGCAGAAGCAAACAAGACTAGGAAGACAGGCAACAAAAAGCGATCTCCCTTTACTCCATCTACATTTACAAAGGAGTGTAGCTCATATGCTCTGAAATACAAAGGCATGTTCTGAATTTGAATTAGTCGACGGGAGTTAAAGAGAAACAAAGTCAGGCCAGTTTTGGCTTAAAGTCAGCCTAACAATTCCACAGGTACCAGGGCACCTCTTACACACTTCTCGTCCTCCCACGCATGCTCTTCTTCCCCAGTGTCCTTTCATGGGGCCAGTAGAGTGGCGCAAAGGAATACGTGAAGAACCAGTTGCTGACATTGATCTGGGCTTAAAAAAATTCTATTTGTATTTTTTTTTATCTGGGATCTGCTTTGTGTTCCAGATCACCTGTGGTCCCAAAAATTATTGCACCTTGACAACTGTTGGTACATCATGAAAGTCAGAATGTATCACCCTAAGCATGAGCTACTTGACCTCTCCTTACTGCCACTGACAGAAATATCTGGGTAACCTTTTCCTCAGGGTGGCTACATTTCTCCTGTCTTCCTGGCAGCCTTGCCCTACAGCTCATTAAAATAATTCAGTCTTAAGTAACTCGCCTTAGGTCACTCAGGAAAGTCTATGATAGAACCAAGAATAGAAACCTGATCTCTAAGCAAAGAATGGGATTACTTACACAACTAAAATGACTCGGGTTCTTAAGCCTTTGCACGTTTGGGTCTTCTATTCTTTTTACAGAGAAAATCTCTTGTACAAAAAGTATACTACAAATTTCAAATAAAGTTTGGAAATGCACTGCTAGCATGAAATACTTTTGTTTTGAAATAGAAAGTATACCTTATTAGAAGATTTGGATGTTAAACATGAATGATAAAATTTCTGTTTCAAAATCCTACTTAGAGCAATTATTTAATGTTTTCTCCTTTTCTTCTTTTGATATCTTCTCTCTTTTTATTATTGGAGATTATATATATATTTTATATATGCATATAACAGACTTTTCTTTGCCTTTAGATGTCTCTGATTTAAACAGTCTAATAGATTTAGATTGATAAAATATCTCCTGAGTGACACTCATGTAGAACATGTAATCATTTTATGAAGAGCATAATTTCATTATTTTCTAAGGTATAAAACACGTAAACACAGAGATTACTTAATGGAAAAATGTTTTAAGCCACAGTATACATGTAAGGGATTTGTTCATTTTATATAAACATAAAATGAAAAGGAAAAAAAATATTCTTTCATAATAAATAAATACACAATGACAAAGGTTACAATTGAAGGGATTAAAAATGACAGAAGCCAACATAAAAACTTTCAATATCATATTTTACTTTAATATGAAGACATTATTATCAAAGGAAAATACTTGAGAAACGCTTTGATAAAAATAATCTGACGCTATCTTTGAAGCGGTTTCATTTATTTTACTACCCACTGTGTTCCTTATCAGAAGGCCAAGTATAAGAAGTTTCCTAGTTTATGATTAGGAAAGAATCTGATAGATTAGAAGACTCAATTGAAGTTGGACATAATAAGTATTAAAGTATTACATGACATTAATCCTGCCATTCCATTACTCTCTCAATCATTGTGCACAGACTAATTATTCTGAAGCCAGTGTTCAGGAGAAAATAGAAACATACTTACACTGGGTTGGAGTAATCTCTTTATTGCATCAACAAGGCTAGCTCTGTACCGGTCCAGAAACAGGCTGACATTGAGAAGAGAACAGAATCCAGATTAAAATGGGTTTTCAATTCTAATGATACTAATGCAGATAAGTACAAGGCTAATTACATATGTTTACACAATGCTGTAAAAGAGAAACTGTGGTCTACATTTCTATGCAGTTCAGGTACTTTTAACATTAAAAAAGACATAAAGCGAAATGCAATCTAAACCAAAGCTAAATTATCAGCATGAAACAGCTCTTTATATAGCTGAAATTGACCAATCATACATGCTAGCTATTAAAATAATACTGTATCAGAAATGAGGATCAACATAGAAAGTTAGCATTTTACATGTTTTTATATACAAGAGGGATGGAGTTTTTTAAAAATGTTTTCTATTGTATTTCAGGTGTTACTATTATGGGTATTTTTTTCCCTTCTACCTTCACAGTTTTGGCATTAATTCTTCCCTCTTATACATATTTGCTACATTTCTATATCTATCTCTATCTATCCCTATAAAGATTTACAAGACCCTACCTCCTCCCTCTCTCCAACGCTGTTCAAATACAATGGCCCAGATTGTACAGAGTTGTCATCTCTCAAGAGTGCAATCCTTCATCTCCAGCATGGGTCCCGCAAGGATAGCAGCAGAGTCAATTTTCCCATGCAATGTTGCCAACACGCTCAGCCCTATTTTGGTGTGATTACCTCATGATTTGAGGGGATAATTCATTCTTCATGCCCCTCAGTACCTTAATGTATATACTAATAGTGGCAACCAGGGTGCCAATCACTCTTGACTAGATATTTGTGGACATGTAGTTACTGTGGATGAGTGCATTTACAATGGTTAGTGAACAACCATCTGATAGCAACTGATGCCTTTCAGTCCTTACTACTGTGGGCTGCATTTATATTGGTGATTCAGATAAGAAACTCTATCAAGCAAGCCACAGAAAATGTGATTTTTTTTCTTCTCTTTTTTTTTTTTCTTCCCCCCACATTTTCTCTGTAATAAAACAGCTTTCCAGCTTGTGTCAAGTTCAAGTTTCATACTACAAGGCATTTCATCCATTCTCTATTGGTTTTTTTAATATACTCCCCTTCCTTTTATTCTCAAACTTCTTTTCTGAAGAGATGTGGGTAAAATTTTTTTCCAGGTTTGAAATTCTAAAAGAACATAAAGAATATATGGAAACACTGCAGAGAAAAAAGTAGTCTGCCAACCACAGGCCTTTCATCAAAAACAGAAGATATGTGGATATTTAGGTAAGGACACTCCACAGCTACCAAGGAGAATACTATATTATGTATCATAGAGTCAAGAAGCCGTGCAAGAACTGTGAATTTTTGCTACTCTGGAACAAACAAACAAAAGAAAACAAAAGAAAACTTGCAAGTGACCATACTTCATTAGTAAAAACTGGCAGAACCTCACACTGTTGAGAAAATATGGCAGAATGCAAATATAGATGTGTTGAAGAACATTTAATACAGATGTATGACCTTCTGAATTTCTCCTCAAGAATATGAAGTACTAGCTAACAACTTCCCTGATAGCCTGGATTACAAGAAAATTTAAACTTGAGCAATTCACATGATGACTCTCCCTCAGCCTTGATTTATCTTAGTGGAAGAACTTTACTGAAAACATGGGTGCTTAAATTTAATTAGATGAAAGAACAGCACTTATCTCTGATGTCTCTTGGGTGTTTTAATGACATTTACCTCATGTTGATCCCTATACAGATAGATGTCATAAGACACTACTTCACTGGGAACTTAACCACCTGCAGAAGTGGAATACATGATTCCTCTCCCAAAAGAATAGCGAAAAGTAATTAATTTTCTTCAACATGAAACATCGCAAGCATGCACACATTTAAGACTTCCTGGGATCCTGTGTAAACAGAAGGACATTCTGAATGAAAAGTGCATTTATGTTTTTATTATTGAAAGCAGTGTAGTGGAAACACAATCTTGGGGCAGCTTACCAACGTTAAAATCCCCTTTCCATGGACCTGAATACCATTTTTTTTTTTTTTCAATGAGATAAGGGGCACAACTGCTGCTACCAATCTTGTTCCTTTGCAATGAGAACTACAGGCCTTTGTTTACCAAAAACTGAGTGTCTGAGAACTTAAAATGGTTACGTGACCCGCTAGATTAGACAATTTCAATAATACCTTTTCTGTCCAACCTCAATTGATAGTTTGGTGGCATGGGAGGTAGACTCTTAGCCCTCTTAGCTTAGGAAACTCAGATAACCTGAGACAGCTGCCCCGAGTTGTCCTGCCCTCCAAGAGGCCTGTCCCTGGGAACACGACCTACTCCAATTGAAAATAGTTTCTGATACCGTAATTTCCAAACTGTTGCTCTGTGAGCCACATACTCTGACCAGAAGGAGCAGAGAAGACTAGAAGCAAAGCTAATGCAAGGCAGTGACTCCAGGGACCATCTCTATCCTCCCTCTGAGTCAGAGGATGCCTTAAATGAGGAAAATCCTGAAGAAGTCATTAGATAATCTGTGCTGCAGACAGGAACAGCACAGGATTTGGCCCACGCAAGGGGATTTAGTCATGCAGTTTTTCTTACCGGTAGAATTGTATGACTAAATATTACCACAGCATACTGAAAATGTCCCTGAGAGCATCCTTCAAAGCTCACAACATGTGAGTTTCTGTGTCACCTGCTCTAGGTGACCCTGCCTTGGCAGGCAGGTTAGACTGGATGATCTCCAGAGGTCTCTTCCAACCTTAACAATTCTGTGATTCTGTGAACAGCTCGGTAAAATTAAATAATGCATTGTTCTAAACCATTCACACTCAGTTGTCACACCTCAATTCAAATTTGGCTTAAGCTTGCCATTACTTTAGTGGTACTATCTCATGTTTATGTAGCTCAGGACAGGAATAGCAAGGTTTTCTCAGGTCAGTAAGGAAGTTTCAAATCACAGCAGTAGAAAGGTGAGAACACAGTTGATGATTTGGCCTTTGTTCAGGCAATGCTCTTAACCTGTGAAATCTGGAGGCAACATTGTCACCTCTCTACTCTCTTATTCCTTTATTCAAATTTTAAATTGCCATTAAAGCCAAAACAAAAGTTTATACCAAAACTGCAGAAAAGTAACAGTAAGCCACAAGGAAACAAATTAAAAAAAACAAGTAGAGTCTTAGTTTGTTTCATGCTAATACCCTTTCATCTTCTGCCTCGCAACAAGGGACATATATTTTATAGGCTATGATGTGAACTTTTTGGTTTTTCGCATGCTCTGCCATTGGTAAGAGTCGAGTTTGAGTTAGGTGTACTGCAGATATTATTACATTCATATGTAGTGTCTAATGTATAGAGCCATTTATTTTCTTGTTCACTTTCAACTCCATGGGTGACATAAACTAAAAAAAACTCTTACTTCCATGTTGTTGGGTTCCAATGCACTTGAAAGAGTGTGCCAAAAATCAGGCCTAAAATGAATAATAAGTTTAAATGGAAGGACAGAGGTCTTACTGCATTCCTGCAAAAAGATCTCCTTATAATAAGTGAAATAAACTAACGGAGACAAAATGGACATATTTTAAGGTATTTAAAGAATACTTTCAGTTCAGTTCTACATTCCTGGCAAAGCCACAACTCCCCGTGACTTCAGCAAAAATTTCAGAAGTGGAAGTAATGTGGGATAGCTCCCCCTGGCCTCTGTTATGTGAATACCTATGCATGTGCCAAACTTTAAGAATAGAATCATTCTAAGTAAATAAAGTGGGATATTATGCATTTCCAAAACAATACGGGGTTCTAAACCTTATACTGCCTCTACATCAAATTATTTGTGAAAACTAGCTTCACAATAATGTGAAAGATAAAGTTTTTTTATTGTCTCAGTCCTACTGGCCTTTACTCTCTCTTTGGATTAAAAATCTCAGAATTTTTTTCCTCTGTAAAGAAGAGTATGTACACTATTTAAATATTCAGAAATCTGAGGCTCTTAAGAGCTTTGGAAGAGTCTTGGGTTTGGCCTGTCCACACAGGCACCTGTGATTTCTCCCCCTCTATTCAAACTCACAATTCCAGCACCTGTATGACTTTATATCCATAGGCGTAGGTCAAACAAAGTCAAAAATTCTGACAGCCCTCATTTGGCCTTAAAATTCCACCTGAAAAATATGAGATGGGTGGATATGTTTTAAAGATTCCATTATTTCAGTATTTTTTCACTGTATCCTTCTTCCAAGTGTAGCCCCATCATGTTTTTTTTTCTCCTTATTTTTATCTAATAGTTGACATGTAAAAAAATATTTTGGAACTGCTAAACCATGAAACTATTTTTATTGTCAACATCCTGAATGGTTAAATAATGACAGCTTTCACAGTTTGCCTCTTATTTATTTTATAATCTAGTTGAGCTACTAAATTTAGCTGTTAACTAATAGACTGTTTGTTCTGGGAAATAACTTATTTTCCACTTCTGCACACAAGGTTTATGAAAGTCTGACTGTAAATATATGAATATAAACATATCGCTGCTTGCTGTAATCATGTACATTTTTACTTGAATCTCCACATGGATTTGGAATATGTTTATGAATAGAGCTTTTTTTCATGTAAATGGGATCAAGCAGTACCACTGGTTTGCTATTCAAAGAATCAGACAATATCACCCTTGCTGGAAATACTTCAATAAAAATTTATCCATGTAGCTAATATTTGAACTCAGATTTTTTGCTTTCTAGTTCTCTGTTCTAATCTCAGATTTTATTGACTGACAATGAGCTATATGATGGTGTTAAACTAAATGCAATCTATTCTATCTGTTTTTATCACTGCATACTTCAGGTTTCAGCTGAGAAGCTAGAAGAAAGAGATTTTTTTTTCCTCTTCAGTGGCAGCCCAAAAAATTCAGAGAGCAAAAATCCTGCCAACAGTTCTCAAGCCGATTCTATATCGCTGAAGAGAAATACATGAAAATGAAAAGAAGATTTGAGTTTGATAAAGCATGGAACATTTCTTTCCTCAGCCTTTTCATGTACCAGAAAACCTAGTGTCCATAACTAAAAGAATTATTTCTAAAAGAAACAAACAATAAAGGGATTTCCATGTTTATTAAACTATATAAATATATCCATGGGCACTTGCAATAAGAAAATAGAAATAATTTGTGGATAAACCCACATTCTTTAAACTAACCTGCACATTTCTATTTATTTTTTAGAAATCTATAAATATTTATACACTTACCTGCATCTTAAGTGCTTCAAAATAAATGTACAAAATGCAGGGATTGCAAATGCATTATGTATTTTACCTGTCATGTCTGATTGTTTGTTTCCTAAAGAAACTATACTATTTCCAAACAGACTGGGAGGGGTATTAGGCCAGAATATTACTGAAAAACACGACTTAAGTCTTGCTCCACTCTGCTGTACTCCCAGCACAAATAGGATGACATGGTGTGAGTATCAAGAATACAAGAGACAGCACAGCCAGGTTGTTTTGATATTTGCGTGAAGAACAAATTTAACTCTAAATCTCTTGGCAAGACCTTGCTTCACCCACATAATCTGGAGAACATCCATATGTGAGCCTTGTCTAAGCCTCCGAGAAGACTGCTGCCCTCCTGCTCATGTCCGCCAGCACTCTGATCTGACTTTCATACTTAATCTGATCTAATCCTGTCCAGCATTAACTTCATCTGTGCAATGAAACCTGGAGTATCTATTCTGATATTTGGTGAGGAAGGCATTTACTAAATTACTTGCTGAAATCATATGGTGTTGTTTAGCTCCTTATTTTAATCAGATGATGCATCTCTGAGGCACATTATCAGCGATTAGTTAGAAACCCTTCTCTGTCCTTTTTGGGAACAAAGAACTTTTCTGAAATTAAATGCTAAAAGAAACAAAGCACTGTTGCATTCTGACAACAAATAGGCGTCAGAAAAAAGGCAAAAAGATCACTAAACACATTTTCTCCAGAGCTATACAAAACCATTAACTTTGTGAAATAAGAAGAGTTTGCTTAAATAGCAAAATATGAAAGAAAAACAAAAGCTTTAGAGGGATATAAGAAGACATTTAAAAAGAACATTGTTTTAAAAGACAATAGACAGCTTCATATTTCCCTTTGCCTTTTCCTTTAACTATTTCTAGGTGAGCTACATAAATTTGCTGAACTGAGCAGTCCTAGGAAGTCACTGCTTTCAGAATTTGGTCTCTCACAACAGTTACGTGCCACAAAACATAAACAGCTTTTTTTTTTTGTTTTGGACATTTAACGGGTCAAGAGCAAATATCCATGAAGGAAAGACAGATTGGTTTAAAAATATCTACTCTCCTCAATAAAATTTCCACAGCTCTTTTTTTATACTGTCTACATTTATATAACACAAATAATTAATAATGTACCATTTTTAAAGCTAGCATGCAGCAACTACAGCACAGCAGAATCCCACAAATGCAGTATCAGAAAAGGGTTGTGTCAATAATCAAATCTATTTGCATAAATTATTAAACAAGATACCATATTGCTACATGTATCTACCTTTTCATAAATTAAGTGCTGTACTGTTATTTTTCTTACTATGAATTATCTTATAATTAACACGTGCCTGTGTAAATAATATAAAACCTATACCTCCAAATATTGATGTCAAATAGATTTAAGGAACAGAATGTAGTGGGGATGGAAAAAAGGGTTTGAAAATCTCTTTTTCCTTGGAAAGATTTTCCAGCAAGCAAAAAATATATTCCCTTATATCAATAGTCAGATCTTTCCTAAGAAGTAAGCTAATTGAGCTGTTTGTGTTGATAAACTCCCTTTTCTCCAGACTGTTCCTCACTGAGCCATAATTATTTGCAATTTGCCTAAGTCGTCCATTTACTGATACGTCAAGCATGAAACAGAGGCAATTCCAGAAAATGGAAATGCTTCTCAAAATCAATCTTTGGGAAATAATGTGGTAGAAGTTACTGTGTGATAGAAGACTACCTTATAACTGTCACATGGAGATGAATATTAATTTGTTGAGGTTAAGGTGGCTTTGTGCTTCATTTGTTGACTTTGCTTAGCCATCAGCAAGCAGCACAGTACAATTACTCCAGCAAAGCTATTTTTCTAACGTGAGTTTTATGATTTTTATGTACTTACCAGTCAGCACACATAACAATGTCAAAATGTCCTTCCAGTTGAGAGACATCTGTCTCATTATCCCATCGTAAAATGCTAGAGGAAAAAAAGATTCAAAAAAAAGGAAAAGAAAAAAGGACTTACATTTTTCATCTTGAGATTTTTGAAGTATTAATATTATTCTTATGTCACACAGAAGTGCTTAAAAAAGTGCAAACTCGTTACTTTCAAAGATGAATGTAAAAATCTTATTCTGTACATTTTTAAGGTTTTAAATCTCAAAGCTGAAGAGCTATTTTTCATTATAAGAGAAAGGTCATCCACTCAGGTTCTGATGAGTGGATCACCAACAAATATACCTTTCTGAATTAGTGGCACATGCACAGCTTCAGATTTTTACCCCTTAACATTACTGCATGAGGAAGTGAAGTCAAAGTATCGACAATCTGAATGGTGCACAAATCTGCAGAATAGATGTGAATTCATGGATCTCTGTTACATCTGGCAGGCAATTCAGTCGTGTTTCTCATTGATGAAGTGAGCATTCACTTGGGCTGGAGGGAGGACAGACAGGGTGAAAAAATGCCAAGCTTAACTTCAATGCCAGCTATGTTGCCTCCGGCAAGCTTAAAAATACAGCAGTGCTGACTCTGTCAACACCTATTCTCTCACAGGTGAGAAGCTATTTAATTCTAAGATACCCAGTAGTAGGCAAAAATTCACATATGTACAAAGTTCTTCTTTGTTTATAAATGCTGCCGATTTATGTAGCTGCCACAAGGAATTTCAGTACTTTACTCCCATCTAAAAAATAGCAACTAGTATTGGAATTTGCTGCATACTTTAAATATCATTACCCCGAACATTTGAAGCTGCATTTCTATTTCTAGGCTATTTTAAAAAAAGGAATCCATCCTTTTTCATTTCCTGGTTATTTATAATAGAAAGTAGATAAATATTTATGGGAAAAGCACTTGTGGGGGAAGGGTCTAATCTGATCTTGTCAGGTTGTGCATGCTTATCTCAGTTTTGTATGAGTCTTGACCAAATAGACCCTTTAGTCTTCCTGCAGCTATAATCTACTTCTGGTTAAAAGCCATCTCCATTCACATCCTACTCCTAATATTTAACCGAGGATCAGTTTATAATGTGTTCATTCAGAAAGGTTCCTTAAGTAGACACAAAAAAAGGGAATTTTGTACATTGACTATGCTGTATGCAAAAAAGGCTCAAAATTATGTAGATAAATAGATACAGGGCCATAAAGAATTAAGGTACCACAATATGCATGTACATATACACAGACACAAAATTTGAGACAGAGTGCTTTTAAAACATGGAAATTATGAAAGGAGGGGCCCAGTTGGTTGGGAAAGCTTTGATTGTGTGGGGCTCAATGTAACTGAACAGACCAGGACTCATTAGCCCACTTGCCCTCCTGGAATTTACTGTGACAATCCAAAGACAGAAAAGAGTAGATTAATTTAATTTTTCCCCCTCAAATTGAAAGTAATCCAGATTTTAGAAGCCTAGGTAGCTTTGCACACTGGCACGCAGCAGGCATCCAGTAGTGGAAAGTGACAAAGGAGAGTTCTCACTCTCAGCTGCTGGCTGCCTGCTGGCTACCAGCGGCTTTTTCAACCCTGTTTCCGTGGAAACTTAGGTTAGAATGGTGAAAATTAGGTAAAGGTAAGTTTTGTGGGTTTAAAGCACGCACTCTAATACTTTAAGAATCTTGAAGCAGAACTGGAAATTGGTAGAAGAACTGTGAGCCTTAAAAGGCCACCTTTGGTTCTCATTGCTACAGAAACAGAGATCTGATCAGTACCACTATAGAAATTGGAATTATGATTTTTTTAACCCATATATTTACTATACTTCACACATGCAGTTGAGAAGGAAGCACAGGTGCCTCCTCCTGCAAAAAGCCCAAAACCAAAACCAACCACCCTCCCTCATGTTATTGCCCGGTTTCTGCTGGGCACCCAAAACACAGCATTTTCTGTGCACACCTACTGTAGGCACAGAGGAGTTTGTGTGGGGAGGTAAAAGCTCATAAACCAAAGTGCTGAGCAAAATATGGAATTGACGAGTAGCCAGGAGCATGAGCAGTAGTGCAACATGACTGGCATCTGTATTGTTAATAGGAGTGAGCTAAGGGCCCCACATCCATCCATAACCCAATCTTTCTCCCTTTTTCTGATCTACTACAGGGCTGCTTTTGGTCTCTCAAGCTTCACTACAGCTGCATTCATGAAGATATCATAATTATGCAAAGGCCACTGACAAATATACAAATTTAAAACAAACTTTGCCATAAATTTTCCAAAAGTACAGAAAAATCTTTATTCCCGCAGAGAAATCACCACGTAAACTATACATGATTTGTAAAAAAAAATAAACACCTGTGGGACTTATCCTGGTCTGACTCAGGATGTGTGCACACCGGTGGGAGAGATGGAACTACAAGCCGTATGTATTTATCCATGCTATCTTTAGCTAAGTGCAAGTGGGACTAGTAAGGGAGGCACAGCCAGAATTGTGAAATGCAGTACTGGCTGCAACCTCCAAAACAGTTTCAGTAGCTAACTCAGGGCTACCCTATCTACGCTGTTACCTGCTTCCACAGATTTGCAGGAGCTGCAGTCGAACATCTGCACCTGCACCTGTAAAGCAGACATGTCCCTGCATATCCAGGACTCAGAATCAATTCTGCTCAGAGTCATCACTATTCCATCATTAACACTGATGTCAGAATCAGCCTAGCTCTGAATCAGCTATTCTGAGTTCTAGTGCTAATGAAAGCAGTGAATCAGACTTAGGACTTATTTAAATACCATCAACTAGCCAAAAAAATTTTTTAATCCAAATGCAATTCCTGACTGTAAAGTACAGAAAAATCCACTGATACTGCAAAATAATCCTGAAAAAGGTAAAGACATGTAGCTAAGTGCATGTATCTATATGTATTAATGGGGTGAGGAACAATAATTTTTTCATGGATTACTGAGGATGTGACTCTCGGACTTAGTGGTCAGACCTGAAAGAAATACTGAAGGCACTATGAAGCAAGGGCTGATGGCATTTCCATTTTTAAAAAAGTCACTGCTAGGAAATCCAGAAAAGTGGTAGCAATGGAAATCTGAAAATCTCAGTTTTTATGAAATTTCCTTTAAAAAAGTAGAAATAAGTGTAAAAATACCACACCACAAAAAGTCTCTTAAATCACCAGTATCACGTTGAGTGCCAACATGAAGAAAATGCAAGCTTAGTTAGTATTTTCCTCTTGTTCCTTTCCAGTGATAATAAATTAGTTTACATAAGCCACATTTTTTTTCTAAAGTCGCTTTTCTTCCAGCAAAGTAAGTTTTGAAGCAACAATATTTTTATGCCTTTCTTTTGAGGGAGGCTGCTACTGTAGTAACAACTGAAATTTCATTCTAAATTTGAGAAATGGGCTTTATGTTTCTGTTCAAGCCGCACCTTCAGTGCTTTTTTTCTGTAAAAAACCCCAAACAAACCAACAAACTAACATGTTTAAGGATGTGTAAAGCCCACTCAACATTATTTTGTACTGGCTTATTTAACTCATGCAGGTTTAGTTTCTTACAACTGAAAATAGGCAACTGAGTTTCAGCAGAAAAGGGTCTGAGACCCAGTGGAAATATAAAACAGTTGGGAGCTCTTTTTGGAGAAAAGAAAAACATTAAAAATGAAATAGGATGCAAGAGAAAAACACTACTGCACTGTTCAGCCACTACTTAGGTTAAAGTGATGGTGGCTGAAACTTGGTACCCACTAATGGCCAATTTATGGCCTGTATCAAAGGAATTTGACCAGTTTTCAGAGGAAAAATGCCCATGTCACAAACCTACCACTATAGCAATCTTGATGGTAGTCCTAGCAAAAAGGACAAGGACTGAACGAGCTGTGGAAAATGAGCCATCCTCTCACATGCAGAGGTGGCTTCTCCAGGTCAGGGGTAAGGCACACTATCAAAGTACTCTGAGAAAAGATGTACTGATGCTTTAGTTTCCTAGGCTGTCAACCTTCTACCAGTCTGAAGAATTCTGAAATAAATTCCTTTTTATAAAACCCCGAACAACACACGGCACAAACAATCAGAGAAACTCTTCCTTTTTTCCCCCCTGGTTTTTCTTTTCAATTGACAAGTAAGCTAGAAAATGTGATTAGGTTAAGACATAAGAATTATGATAATAGAACACAAATATCAAGTAAGAAAATAGGAGACTTTAAGTACAAAAATGTACCCCCAAATAGCCCCATGTATTTCAAAGAAAAAAACCCCAACATAATAAAATAGCAAATGTTGCAGGGATAGCTCCAGCAGCCAAGGCTCCCCCTGTACAGTAATTCTAATTTATGGAGGATAGCCTGACAAATGTCGACACTCTTTTCCTTACACTGGTAAAGTATCTCAGCAATCTACAACAAAAGACCTGATTTTACCAGGTTTTATTTCTCATGAAAAATTCTTCATTACTATTATTATTCAACTTCTGTTATTCAGTGTTTGTCTTCCTAGTGTGTCTAGGCAGGTAAGTTATATGACAAAAAACAGGTTAGGTCTCTGATTGTTAAAACTTGAAACATTTCCAAGACCCTCTGAGATGTTCCTGTGATGAATGGCACAAGCTAGAGTAGCTCTCAAATTAGCAGATAAGTAGTTGTGCAGATAAAGACAAAAATTCAAAATTAGAAAAAAAGGACAAAAGACACAAAAGCCTTACTTACTTCAAAATGCATTAGTAGTTTTAATAAGGATTAAAAAAATAGTCCCAATTAGCAGATGAACAGCTACCAAGAATCCCTATCTACCCACCTCTTCTTTTCATATTTTAATTTAAGTTTCAATCTTTGAAAAGCATTATCATTGGAAAGTATACAGGTTCAGGTAAAAGATTTTGTCTGGAGGCTTATATGACTTTTCCTATGACATTAAGCAAGCAAGTTCATTAACACATTAACAAAAGACATCATCAGGATGTTTCTCCGCACCTTGATCTTGGTTTGAGATTCCTTAGCTATGTATAAAGATCAAGAAGACGGATTTTAATCTAGTGATAGAGGCAATGTGTACACCTATCATTACAGCTCCTCTGAGGAATGTTATAAATTTGCCTACTATAATTTCCCCATCTTTCTTATTATATTCTCACAAGACTGCTCTTATTTCTCCGCCTTCTTTCACCTTCTGCCTTTCTTACTTTCACTGCTTCACTTTGCTTTGTATTCTTATCCATTATCTCATTCCCTGCAGTGCATATCTGGTTTGAAGGGACCAAAGTTAAGCTTTCAACATCAGGTACAACCATTTTTCCTTTCCTCTTAGATTTCTAAGCATTTCTAATGTGATATTTACAATTGCCAATGGACACATTCTTCTTACAATGTCCTTGCAGGTTTCGGCAACTTCCATGTCACTTATTGGCTCGTGTCAAAGTATACCTCAGCTAGATTTTCCTCAGCTAGGCTTAATATGTGCACTTTATCCTCAGTCTCCTGGACAGTTCTTCTCTCTTAAACCCAATAAAATCTTGCTCTTTGTTATAATTCTTAATTCCATTGTTTTCTGTTTGAGTTCTTTTAATTGTCTTACAGTTTTTAAAAAGTGCTCTTCTCAAGATCATCTTCAAACATTTCCCACATTTCTGATAATTTCACAATATTCCACCTCAAACTTTTCTTCCTCTGAATTTTATTTCTCGGCTATCTCATCCGTAAAAGCTAAAAACCTACTCATTTCTCTACTTCATACTGTGCATACACACCCTTAATTCAGTATTTTTAAGAGCCTCGGAGAGTGAAAAGCTCATTACATCTACGGTACCACAAGGCATTGTAACCACATTTTATGCATCCCCTTGGACACAATCATTAATTCTAGTCTGTAATCTAGGTTTAGCTTAGACCTTTCTCTGTATCTGCAGAACTCAGCTCTGCTGCTTATTCTCTCTGCATAATATCTCTAAGAAGTTTCTTACCAATCCACTCAACCTCTTGACCATGTCATCATCACTTACATCTAAACATCACAATACTGTTCTCTCTGCTCCTGGAAAATGCAGGCTTGCCATATTAATATTTATTCAGGAGGCTGCTACAAAGGTTGTTTTTCTTGCCTACAACCCTGCTCTTGTCCTCTTTCTCTGTACTCCTCCAGGTAAGTTCCAAATGCTTCACAACAGTTCACCTCCCCACTTTTTATCTCTCATTCAATATTGAAAGGACAAGTCCCTTCTTTAATCAGCCCTAATGTCAGTCTACATGTTCCACTTAACTTTTCAAGCAAGCACCTGTACAATCTTCTCCCACTATGTTATCCACAACATTCACAAACTTACTCCATTATCCTTGAAACTGTCCTTTAAAATAGCACCTACAAAAACTGAGAAGAGGCTCTTGCGCCTCCAACTCTGCCTCTCACGCTGACTTCAGTTATCCTTGTTATCCTTCCTCACCATATCTCTCTCTGGTCTTAGATCACAGATTCTCTAACACAAACTGCCTTTTTGCTCTGTGTTTATACAATATCTGGTAAAAAAATTCACATGAACACGGTAATATAAAAGAAGAAAACATCACCACACCCAACTATGGGCCTCTTCAAACTTGAGATATTCTATGATCCTATCTAGGTCTTCCTGCCTAAAAGTTCCTTTTTAAAAGTGTATTATAAAGTTACGCACTTGCCTTATTCCTTATTCTAAGAACATATTTTCTCTCTCTTATTTTGTACAACATATTTTGCTAAAATTCAGATGGAACATTACAGCTTTGTCTTCAAAACTAACAGTCCTAACACTTACACATTTGCTGTGTATCAAAAGCTACTAAGTTTTTGGGACATAATTAATGCACTGCATGTAAATACAACTGCTGTAGAATAATTTTTTTTCATTCTGTAGACACATCACAAGCCAACATTCAGCACAAGTGTGACTATTTATTTTTAAAAAGTAATGTTTGTGAATTTGCCTTTTCACATCCCCCCTCTACATCCATACATTCTAAATCAGCCTTTATTTGGAAACTGACTACCCTTTTTAGCAAGGGCCATGCAGTACATTTGGAAAAAAATTGATGGTTCTCAAATTCTAATTCAGAATGATATGGTATAAAAAATTACATGATTTCAAAGTGCAAGACAGCATAAGCACACGTGACACAACTGTACTGATAGGATCAGACTTGTGTAAAAATATGAAGGAAAAGAAGACAGTTTCTTGCTCTATGGAAAATAGTCTACCCATAAGGAGGATAATCAAGGGAACCAGATGAAAAAAAACCCAGAATGTGAAGTGAACAAGGCAGGTCCAGAAGGACTGAATGGAGGAAAAGTTAAAAACAGTAGCAAAGATGTAGTTCGCAGGTGTTTAAATTCTCAGGGCAGAAGGGACCACAATAAATATCCAAGGTTTCAAAGTTCTGTATCAAGCCCATATATCTCAGGAAGTTAATACACATGTTTCAGAAAGATTTAAACACATTCACTGCTTAAGAAACTATCACTTCCCATGGAAATATGTTCTAATGTATTATCATTCTGTCCAATCTCATTTTTTTCTAGACTGAATTTGCCTAGCTTCAATTTCTGTATCTTGTTAGGTACTTGTAAACTAGATTAAAGGCTGATCTTCTATTAAAGATTTTTTTTTCCTTCACATGAGACTTTCAGATCATAATCAATTAATTTCTTAACAATTAAGTCATTTCTTTGACAAGTAAATGCAGCTCTTTAACTATCATTTCCAAATCCTGATTCACTCTTCTGCCCCTTTCCTAAACCTCATCCATTTTCAGTATCCTTGGTTAAAGTCTGAATAACTATTAACTGAATATTAATGAAATAAACAAAGACAACACTGTAAACATAATTTTGTCAAAATTTAAAGTTTGTCATGGCAAAGATCAGCTGAGAGTACCTGTGAAGGAGAGAACCTACTCAAAGTGTGTAAGATGTACTTGATGACCACCTACCAATGTAGAGTCAAGGTAGACAAGGAAGGGTAGACAAAGGTACAATGGTAACAACGTAAACCAGGAAATAATGTAGAAAGTGGCTGAAATGATGGCTGCAAAAAAGGAATTGAACAAATAATCTCTGACTCTAACATCCCAAGGACATTTTCCTTTAAAGCCCTGGGAAGAAAGATCTAAACCTTCTCATATCAGTGGTCTCCCTCTAATCTTTTTGTGCAGCCCAAGAGAGTACAAGAGGAAGCTTTACCAAGAGCAACTTTTTTAAGCTAAGAGGAGACCATCATGAAATAGCCAAAGATCTGAGGAAGAATGATTTAAAATAATGCAATGTGATACTTTTACACCTTACTTTTTTCTCTGTTATTCCAAACTCATAGAAATTTTTTTACAAAGCTTGATAACTTCCAAATTTTTTCTCCTTGTGTATTCTTATCTGACCTCGTAAAGAAGACAGACAAAGCTACAATGAAATTTAAAATGTACTTTATTTAGTCAACACAACTGGGTGAAATACACAAATAGGAGAGGCTTGGAAGTTTGTGAAAGTCAGCTGGTATGTTTAAATGGTATAAAACATTATTAATCTTCCAAAAGCTGAAGTTGCACCCAACTGAAGAAAGAATTACAAACTTGCAAAATTAAATATAATAATAAAATCAGGCAGGTAAAAAATAAGTGTACTCATCCTTTCATGCTAAATCTTTCTGCCAGCTGATAATTGGAATACAGAATGGGCACAGAGGATAAGAACACTTCAGAGAGGTGAAATTAATTCTTTGCATCAGTGCAAAATATTCACTTCACTGTAGAAGAAACTGAAGACATTTCACCACACAAGCCTTTTTTGATATGTCTTCTGTAAAAGGAAGTCCTGTTTTATAAACCTTGAGCCCTTCAAAGGCGTTAACAGGTATTCAGATAAGGGAGATCTGGGTAAGACAGCCTGCCTCTGATTCCAAAAACCTATTGGCAAAGACCCTCATTATCAACATTCTAGGAAAATAGACTATTGCTGAAGAAGAGTCCTGACCTGGCTAAATAATAGAACAAAAGACAGGGGACAGGGTAGTAGTAGCAAATGGTCAATTCTCACAGTGGAGGGACACAATCAGTAGAGTTCCCTTGGGACCTGTTCTATTCAACATGTTTACAAGAGGCGAGCACCGAGGTGGCAAAGTTTGCTGATGTTAAGTCATTCAAGATAGTACGGAAAAGAGCAAACTGTGAAGGATTGCAGAAGGATGAAACTGAGTAATTGGACAATAAAATGACAGATGAAATGCAGTGTGGATAAATGCAAAGTGCGCAACAGAAAAAATAATTCTCACTTGATACAGAAAATGAAAGTCTCCAAACTGACCATCACTGGAAAGCTCCTGATGTTGTGACAGACAGTGTCAGGAAACTATTAGCTCTGTTCTCAACTGCAGTGGAAAAAGCAAACCACTGTTAGGCATTTTTAGAAGGGGAACAAAATGTGTAATTATTCCACTACATATACCTATTTATGCACACTTTGAATGCAGTACTGATCACAGTCATCTAAAAATAAGTAGATTGAAACTGAAAAAGATATAGAGCAGGGCAAGTGTGATCAGAGGTGTGGAATGCTTTCCACCAGAGTTGAGTTTTCTGTGATAAAGAGCTACAGCTTTAGAATGGACATGAGCACACAAACCGTTCTTCCCATATATACCTGAAGTGATCAAATTAAGTGAGCAGGAACCAGCAGCCTTCTCTTCCTAACCGAAGAGCAGGAAATGTTCCTTTTGGCAGCTTCCTCCTTACCAACAGATACTGTTGTGCAAGAATGTTACTTGAGGAGACCAGAAAAGTAGTTGGAAGAAAGGGATTCCTTTAGGTTTGCTAAGGTGCCAAACACAGCAAATTCAATAAAATGTTTTCAGAAAGTTTGAATTTACCAACACTCAGGTCATTTTGATGAATAAAAGCAGAGAGAGAGTCTTTATTAAGTCTGTCCCACGTTGATGGAACCTGTTACATGACCAGTTGCAATCAGGAAGGTTACAAAGTTGACATATTTGAAGAACGTTGCAGTAAGGTAAAATATTCACCTTTGCAATTATAAAGAGGCAACTAATACAAGAACAGAATCAGGACGATACAGTTCAGTGCTCTGTCATTGAGACCTCATCCACTGTTATGCTGGATGCCATTCAGTATTTTGAAAGACTTTTTTTCATTATGGATTTCATTCTGGAAGCTTGTAATCGCATTACATTGGTAAGGAACACTAAAATCTCAAATAGAATTATAACCTATCTGTTAATCTTTAAGTAGAAGGAATCGTCCCTTTTTGTTACATGGTCATTCATTCTTGATGTGGGTTCTGAAGATGATTGTAGAATGAATAAAGAGTATATGATGCACTATTACTAATCAAACCAAAGGGTCCACTGCCGCAAGCATTTCTCTTACTGAAGATGTACATGTCCTTGTTCACATCCTCATGTGAAATGTAATCTCTCTGAGGCTACTCTTAGCAAAACAATAGACTTGTCCACAGCTAAAACTCTACACGTATCATATCAGCAATTAGAACACAACTTTTGTTTTTAACAGATTCTGTGTTCTCATACAAGGGAATCTGAAGGAAGAACAAATTCCCTAGTCAGTAGGACAGACTAAGTCTGTTAAACTGCAGAATATACTGCAAGCCTTTCTCTTCGGTAAAGTTTTTCCATTATGACATTTGTCATAACAACAATTTTTCAAACTTCTACTACCCAAACAGCTGTTTCAGGAAGCCCCATTAAAACAAACAGAAGACAAGGAGCAGGGATTCCTTGACTTTGTTATTACTAATTTAATGATTAGTGGACATGTTAAAACAATGATATAATGCATGTCAAACCAATAACAGCTGATGGTACAAAGAATGCTATCAGGATAGATCATATGCTAAGTTATAGGGTAAACAATACGATTCATGGATAAGTTTCAAACTGTGAAAAAAATAAAATTGTCAAACCCAAACATGGTATTAATACCCTTCACTATGGCAAGACATTACTAGTAACTTGGTGGTATTACTGTACCTATTTCTAGGAAACATAAGCAAGAAATCCTGGGCATAGTCATGAAAAATAAAAATAAAATAGAATTGTATATCCACTGTGAAGTAAACTGTTTACTAAATATCTATTATTACATTATAACACATAATATGACAAACTGCCAATTTGGCTTACATTACCGTATTTTTAAACAATAATCAACAGTTGGCAGAGGGCTAGGTAAGTGCTCATTTACTGCATTTTGTATAAATCTAAATAAACAAATATACAGGAGGTTGTCCCAGTCTAACTTCTCTTGGCTGATACTAGATTGTTCCTTTTTGCTCCATACAAGTTTTGGTATACTTTCCAAGTGTAGACTTAAATATCCAGAACAGTCTCAAACTGACTCTCATACCAATAATCTCTGCTCCTGTGCAAGGAAAAGAATGCAAGATCCTGACATAAGATGAAGGTGCTGTGAGAAAGGTCTATTCTGAATTATCTTTTATATGAAAAGAATCTTTTAATTTTGCACTGGCTGCTGTGAAGTTGCAAGGCTGGACACTGTCTACATGATGCATTATAGCACAGAAGACACCTTCTCCAGATTAAATTGATGCTCAGTAAGTCACTTACAGACATCACTATATTCATTTCCCTGCAAGATCTGATCAATGTAAAAGAAGTCACCGAATGTCACTTTGCACACCAGCGTTCCATTCTTCCCTCCAAAACACTACATTTTCTTCATTTTCTTGTGGGGTTTTTTTCTCCTTTTTTCACTCCCCATAATCATTATGTAACTAAGGTTTTCATCTGCAGGAAAAGTGAATCAAGGTTACAGTAATATTTCAGACTTCACATCAGCCTTTCAGGTCATTCAGGGCATTAAGAGGGGATCATATAACTTTGTTACTGCATCATGTCATTACTGAATCTGAAGGACTGATCAATCCACTACAGAGTCATTTGAATACTCATTTTAAAAAACTTTATACAGCTACAACAAATCTGCAAAAGCCTTAAGAATGTAGAATTAAAAATCGAGTGTTTATTATAATGAGTCTTATGTTTTCATATAGTACTTCACATTATTTTATAATTTAATTATTGTATTTATGCAAATAAGGCCTCAAATGCTATTGCACTCT
Source organism: Cnemophilus loriae (assembly GCA_013397755.1). Lineage (NCBI taxonomy): Eukaryota > Metazoa > Chordata > Aves > Passeriformes > Corvidae > Cnemophilus > Cnemophilus loriae. Next base: position 180,110 of record VZTF01005100.1, on the reverse strand, counting down.
AGAAGTTAAACACTTGACATTTTTACTCCTTAAAATGCAACATTTTATGATGTCTAAGATATGTTTATTAATTAGTGATTATTAACACCCAGTAAACAACATCATGTCTTGTAAAAACACAATCTTTCTTCACAGCGTGAGGCTGAAATCTATTATTCACTGATTCCATATGCTGAAATACACTCAAATGATCACAAATGACCTTAAGCATTAGATAAATGTAAATGAGGACAGGGTAGAAAATGTGCTTTTGATTGATATCTAAAAGACCAGGTTTGAAGTGTTGACAAGGGATGAAATCTGAAATTTCACACAAAGTATAGAACAATTGGAAACCTAAAAAAAATCTAAGCTTTGGGATGGACATTTCACACAGCATCTCCTCAGCAGAGTGTCTGAGGCTGCTCGCAAGAGGTGTTCAGCACATGGAACCTGAAAGACCATTCCTGGGGTCCACATGGCCTTTGTCTACTTGGCAGGCTCTTATTAGGATGCAGAGATGTATCTCTAAGTTATATGCACATACACCCTAATGAAGGCAGAATTTTTCTAGCCCCAAGTGCTCACTTAAACGAACTTCTCTACATAGAATGGCTACACAGGCATAGGGTTAAATGATAACCATTAAAATTGTATGGGTTTAACTCTCTATGTGAGTAAGCTTATTCTGCACAAACACTTTGCCTTTCTCAGCCCTTTTTCAGCTTTACTTTTGTCAGTTTTAGAAGAACTGAGTGCCCTTCTGCAATGTCATTAAAAAAAAATTTAGACACACAAATAAGAGTGTACTATTTGCTCTTGGGTAACCATGTTCTAATTCTTAACCTTGTACTATGAATATGAAGTGCTTTATAATTTACTTTTGAAGTACTGCAAGAGATGAATACACTGTGCTTGGTTCCCATGCTCCCCATCTGTCCTCGCAGTGACAACACAATAATGATCACACAGACAGGATGACCAAAAAACCTCCCATGGATGCCCCAACAACATCTACCTCAGGAGCAAATGGGATTTGTTGCCACCCTCAATCCTCAGTGCTATTTACAATGAAATCTGCCAGAGATGTAGATACATTCATTCCAAATCTCATTTTCAGTACAATGGGTAGTGTTGATTCTGAAGTAGCCAAATTTCAACCATGCACTAAATCACAGATTGAAAAGACATAGCATAAATTAAAAAAAGATAAAAAGGGAAGAGAGGTTATGTCACCAAGGTTAATCATACTGTATTTGCCCATTTTTTTAATACTTCTAAATTTCTGTCTTGCATCACTTACCTACTTATATTATATATACACCTGCGTCAGCATCAGTAACACAGGTTACACTTTCACACTTTTGCGTACATTTCACATCTACATTAATACAGAAGTACATGGAAGAATCAGTAAAAAAGTTTAGTAGAATCTTACCGGCTTGACACTTTCTGAGCCTTAAATACTGCGGCATTTTGGTTTCTTGTGATGATCTCATTTACATCTGTAGTATGATTGTTAAGAATTATCTGCAAAACTAGAGCAATAATAAAAATAATAAACCCAACTCTTTTCCATTTCTAATGCCTTCATAATGGTCTTATCTGTTTGTTCTTCTTTAATCTGTGCTAAGAGTCAATCTTTTTTCAGAAGCATACGTTTTATATTGCTACTCCAGCACATCAGCCATATATCTATGCAGCAATTTGCTCTAGTTTCCTACCTCTATTTACTCTTTCATTTAAGGAATTTCTAGCCCTGTAGCTATAGAAGGAAGTGAAAAAAGATGTCCCATACCTCAGATATATTTAAAGGTAACTATTTGCAAATATAAGAATTACAACCATGGAGAACTGAAACTTTTTCACACCACCACTAAATGTCCAGTTTAGTTTGTGCTGCTTTTCACTTTTCACTGTTATCACTATAACCAGTGCTGAGATTTTGGAGGCTTATGTGTTTTGAGAACCTACCCACAAGACACACATCTATGTTCCTGGCTCCGTCTCAGTGCATCCAACATACAACAGGAGCACCTTAACCTACAGGCAAAGGAGTTTCTAGTCCATTTGCTTTCTTGAGAATGGTTTGGAACCACCTTAAAAGAGTGCAAAGCAATAAATGCCTTTTCTTCCCCTTAGATACCACAACAGTGCCTCAGCTTCTTGTAATTTGGAAGATCAGGTCACAGATTTGGGTAGCCATTCAGGCAGGTTAAAGCAAGGTCTGTCAAGGAAAAGTTTCACGGGAAGCTGAGCCCAGTCATCTATGGCTAGAAAGATAACTGTCATAATCAATCATTCGTGGTTAGTGAGAAGCCACTGGAAGGAAAAGACGTAGCAAGTAATGAAAACTATGAGAATACTAATTGTTACTCAATGTGAATCCATACATCCCTGAATGTTTCACTTTCAAATGTAAATAACTATCTTAAACAGACTTAATTTTTGATAAAGATCCCTCTTTTTTATTTAACGTCTAGGAAATCTGATGCCAATTACGAGGATATTTCTAGGGCCACAAAATATGTCAGAGCTTTTGAAAGTGCTCTTATAAGAAAATTGAATACGAGAGTCAGGCTAATTTGAAATATCACTGATATATCTTTTTCTTTGCTTTGATATATCTTTTTCTTTGCTTTGCTGAAATCACATAATTGGCCTTCCTAACAGAGTTTGTTATTTAAGAAAAGTTTTTTCAGCAAAGCCTCTATCCAAACACTGAAAAAGACAACTGGTATTTTGTGAAGTCAAAAACTAGAAATGGAATGACAGAAAACTGGTTTAAACAAATCTCTGTAGTTTGGATGTGCCTTTTAAATATTTTTCACAATATGAGGAGTAGCAAATGAATGGTCTATACCTGTGCAGCAAAAGGAAGGCATAAATAACTCCATGAGCAAATCACGCTACTTTTAAATAGGGGCAGAAATAACATCGTTGATAAATTAGCTACACTGCACTTAAATTACATAACTGAGCAAAACTATTAATAATGGTTATAAACATGTTAACACTAGCTTTTTAAAATAATTTCTGAGCCCACATCTTCGGGCATTCAGGCTAAATGTGACCCTTCTAACCTAAATTTCCCCGGACTGTTGAAAGATCCATACACTGTATTTTAATGGCCATCATAGTGCACAGTAACAATGTTTTGTATTATTGATGCTTTCAGACAGTAGTTCAAGTCACCAGTGCATGGTGTGAAACACAGCTTAGGCAGAAAGTACACAGCCTCTCTGAAACAGGAGACAATTTTTACTGAACTGAACCTCATCCTTGGATTTGGATATGTCAAAGTGAGTAAAGATGCTTCCAGTGTTTTGAGGAAATAAAATTTGATGTTCATGACTGACTTATGTCACAGATATAAGCCAAGCTGGAAAATTTGTACCTGAATGCATATCACCCAAAATTACAACGGGGGATGAATCTGATAACTTTGCCCATGTATATCTTTATTATTCATTTGAAATGTCTGTATTTTTAATCCTAATACTTTCCTTATTTAAACGATACCAAAAGAACTTCGATAAAACACACTAAATCAACAATAAAGTTCTGAACAAGGTGGCAAAAGGAGAAACATCTGTCTTTATTTTATTGATTTTGCAATATAAATGATCTATTTAAACAATTCAAACCTGCTCATGATAAGCAAAAGGAGTTAGAGTGAAGTCTTTTAAATGGTCTAGCAACTCAAATCATAATATCCTTTTAAAAACCTTCATAAACATCATACTTAAGATCATTGATTAATATTAAATATAGCAATATATTTCACAATGAGAGGGTTAGAATGACAACAATTATTTTAAATTGACTAATTTGTAAAATTTTTTTAACTTCTAACATTTCAATAATGTATCCTAATACAGATATTTAAAACATACATAGTGAATACTTCACGTGGCAGTACGAAACGGAGACTAATAGGAAGCATGTCAAAAATTAAAAGAAAAATCAAATCCTCAAAAGCTTGAGATTTCACAAAGCAAAGCTGTTAGTTATGCTCACTGAATAGTGATAGCAACAACAAAAACAACAATAATTATGATGATGTTGATAATACAAAGGCAGATTCTCAGATGCAATGCACTATTGCCAGGTCGATTTTCAATTACATTTCACTGATGTATTCATTTGTTTCTTAATGTGCTCATCTTGCCCATTAAGAATAATTAGCAGGCTTGCTTGGTGATTTCCTGGCTTCTGACAGGGATTTTTTTCTTTTTTGTTGACAATCACTTTTACTTTTTGGAAAGTAATTTTTGGATATTATAGTATGACTGGCATATAATTTAAGCTTCCTAAGAAATTTAAAGGGAAGATGTAAACAGTAATTTTAAAACAAGATTATTTTAATCTATAATACCTATATAAAAAACATAATAGTAGACATTAACTATTTCTGAAGAGCAGAATCTAGAAAAGAAAACAGTATTTTATCCCACATTACCTTAATTTGGTATGCTAAACAATTAAAAAATACCATCAGCAATAATAGGAACTAGCAAAAATACATCATTTGTAGTCAGTGCCACTTGGGGCAAATGCTATCTCCAATTACATCTAAAATTCTATACTAATTTCAGTGAGTCTGGTGGGGCTGAAACAGATCTAAATTTAGCCTAAACTTCTATTAGAGCCAGTCACTATAGAAAAGAGTGCAAAAGAAAATTACCGTAAGACAGATCATAAAATTACTACTTAAGTCCATAAACCATACAAAATGCAACATGAATTTTATTATGTGCACTTTTAAGAATACATTTCACCTACACGGTAAAGTTCTTAGCCTGCTGCACTTTGGCACCCTGCTAATATTAAGCCCATTGTAAAATCCAACACAATAAAAGCACTTTGAATGCTGAGCCTTCTGAGCACCAAATGTTAAAAAAGAAAAATAAATTCCTGTTAGAGCCGTCCACCAATCGCTTCCCTGAAAGGGATTCACTGAGTGAATACAGATGAAGACCTCTTGTAAGACTTTTGGAAACAGAAGACATTTCTAAAACATATTGTGAAAAACTAAGGTGTGATAATTAGATAACATTAACAGTATCTTTTTCAAGAATAAAAGCACTTTTATTTGTTTAATTTCAAAGACTGAGTGAATATTTTAGCACTCGCCAATTTTCCGTGTTATAAAAGAGTTCTACATTTCAAAAAAGTTCAGGTATGTTTATGGAATCTGCTATGCAAGACATTTGCTGACTTGATGATTACTGAGCCCACCTGAAGCTTTTTGTGGGTAAAATGACCTTTTGTTAAATACCTATGCTTCTATACAACATGAGTTTGTTTTATTAGGCTAGTTTTGAAACACTTCTTTTCTCCTGCATTTTTTATCTTTATAATGACACGGAAGAAAGATTGGAAGGGGTGGTGCTGATTAAAATACACAGAATAATGAATACTTCCTCCTCAAGACACAAGTCTAACACACTAGAATTTAACAAAATAAAAATCTCTGGAACACAGGTGAGAACTTGCCTTTTCGAGAAAAAAGAGATTTTTAGCAGGCTTACTTCAAGTTTTAACAGTTATGATCTAGGATTGACTGTTTTTAACATGAAATTGTTCAAGTGTTGTCAGCAGTTACAGTTACCTCAGTTACCTCTGAGAAAGTATTTTTTTAAAGGTAGTAGCTAATATTATTGCAATGAAATGTCTCCTGTTTTAACAGGCATCAGCAACTACAATTTATTTAAGCCACAGATTAGTTTAACTTATTTTTTTTTACTAAGTACTCACTATGTTTACCTCTCAAATACATAAAAAACTCAAACGGAAGTAATTATGATGCTGCAGTGGCCAAAACCTGAAAAATTAGCCTGCCTTAAAATGTAAATGGAAAGATTATCAAGGAACAAAAGCAAGTAGATATCTTCCTTTATTTCCTCTCAATTTCTAAGGGCTATTAGCATTCAGTGTATATATCTGTTCTTGCTCTGTGCTGATATTTAATGTGGTCACAAATTATGCTCATTCATTCTCTTGCTTAGCCTAAGTCCAGTTCAATTTTCTGAACTATATGTTCATATTAGAAGGGCATAATAGCAATTTATTCTAATATAAGAAATACAATAAAATACTTTCTAGAAGGGACAGAGGAGTTTTGCAATCTTACATCAAGAGAAATAATGATAAATTGGTAATTGATTAAGCAGACTAAATGGGTAATTTGTAGGCAGTTATAACTTAGCAGCAACAATGAAACATTTCAACATACACTGGAAAAGCCCTGAAAATATACGAATGCTGGGTATGTTTTAAGGGGCTAGTATCTGAAAGTAGGAAAAAAAAAATCTAGCTCTTATGCAAAAGAGATACATGAAGGGGAGCTAATGATTTGATTCCCTGCTACACCTCCTGTAACGTGCCGAGTACACACATGAATCTTCCCACACTCAACCACAAGACAAATATTTACTACTGTACATGCTCTATACCAACACGTGCATTTTTAATTAACAGAGAAAATGTGGCATTTATTATGGGGGAAGCTGCTGCTCTGTTCAACATATTCCACATCTGGTTTTTAATTACTTATGTGGGGACTTTTTCTTAATATGCCCCATGCTGTCTGTCTTTATATCGATTGTTACTCAGCCAGTAAAAAGGAACGAGCACAACAAACCAGTTTTCTATCTGAATAAGGATACTTTTGATGGCCTTTTCATTTCCATCAGTTAACAGAACTTCTTTGACATCTGCAGAAATAGCAACCTGAAAAAAAGAGCACAGCAAACAATGAGCAAATATGCTTGTCTGCGTGGAAGTGAAGACAGGAGTGACAAGCCTTCAGTATCATGCTTCCTCACCTATTTCTCTGTAACAATCTTCAATCTTTTTTCATTTTATGTCTGCATTATTTTAATCATTCAATCAAATCAGTCAATACTTTTATCATTCCATTTGCGGGAGCCTCTATCTTGCTATCATTCTGTTCCGTAATTGCATTGTGACAGCCGATGATGGTATTCTGAGAGGCTTTCATTTGCGGGCTTCTGTTTATCTAGTAGAGCCATCATACAAGGCTGTCACTCTGCCTTTCAGCTTGCTTCTGTCTGACTGCCTGATGCCCTTCATATAACTTTGCATTGCAGGCAGATGGCTTTGTAAGGGTAATTTTTTTGTGAGCTTTGACATGCTCGCACATTGGGCTGTAACCTCGACACATTGTATAAGAGCGACAGGTTTGTCAAATGCCAATCAGTGTAACAATATGCTTTTATTTGTAGAGACATAAAAACTTGTCTAATGCACTGCACTGCTACATAATATCTCCTGAATACATGACTCAGAACCCAGAGAATGGTGAACGACTCTCCTGAATGGCCAATCTAATTCAAAAGAATCTAATTACCGAGAGCTCTGGATCATGTTTGTTGGTGTAATAATGCAGGCAAAACATTAGCAGCTATATCATGGTGCTCCAACTGTGATTCGCCAGGCTATTCCTGTATCTTAGCAAATGGGACTATAATCTGAAAAAAAAAAAGCTTCGGCTATGGCAATGAAAGACAGACCGTACGTGGCCAGGAATGTCACAACAAAAGATATTGACTACACCGAGGTAAAATGTTTCTGCTCATCGAGGCAACCATAAAATCAATATGATACGAAAGCAAGTCAATCTAGAAGGTCTCTCAAGACTCTGCAGCTTGACCGCAGCTGAGGCTGTTGACAGTTCTCTGACCCAGCAGTTGGAGGCACTGGAACATTTTTCCTTTTGTTTCTTCCTCTGAATGGGATTGGAATTGAGAAAAGACCTACCATGAGCCCAGCCAAGCATGTCATGCCACCCCCTAGCTCACACACAGCAAGGTCCCTGAAAGAGAGAAAGGAAATGGTAGAACCCATACAAATTAGATGAAAATGGTCAGAGAGACATATATGTTACAAGAACAAATTGCCATCTGCAGTAAGAACTGAGCTACCAGGAAGTTGTAGAGACATGACTAGGCTACCTCATGTCGTTTTGCGTTTTAAAAATAATTATGAAATAGAAAAGTCACAAAGCAGGCAAATCAGTGGGGGTTCCCTCATTAGTGTTCAGTGCAACATTACCACCGCTGAGCTGAAAAATCTGAGAAGGTTCCCTTTTTTCCCTTGTCAATGGCTCTGTCTTTTAGAACTAAACTAGCTAGAGTAGCGAAAGATAATTGTTAGGAAAGGATAACAATGTTAATCCACATTCATTCTTGCAAAAACAGCTAGAGAAGTAAATGGGGAAATTAATATTATTTATATATCTCTCCATATAGTTATGCCTAAAAGCCTTTTTATATTAAAAAGAGAGAAGTTTTAAAGCAAGCCATATACCACAAAATAATTACACACGAAGAAATCCGATCCTTCAATTAGCACTTAAAACTGCAAGTGACCTACAAACAATGCTGTTATGAACAACGATGGGAACAGCAAACGGTTAAGCCTCAGAAAACTAAACGAAGTTAGTGTCAAGAGCCTAAACTGAGCCCGATCAAAGGGCTGAATGCATGGTCTAAAAGGCTGCTTTTAACTTAGACCATACTGTGCTGTTATTAAGACGTGCATGTGAAATATAATTTGGCGCAGAGAGTGTGCCGGATGGGAGCTTGCAGGGGGAGCCATAAAGAATGTCCTCCAGAGCCACGGCCTGCCCCAGGAGGGGAGGAGGGAGGGATGCTGACCCCGCACCGAAACTGTGTGAAGCAGCGTCTGGGGCAAGGCAGAGCCTCAGTTTAGGAACATGCTGCTTTATAGCAAAATCTGCGGCAACTGTTACAGCTGGCAGGAGCATTCCCATTGAGACACTTCTGACAGGCAGAAAATGGAATTTTAGCTAAACTGTTTGGTTGGGTTTGGTTTTGGGGGGGGGAGGTGGGCTTGGTTGCTTTTTTTTGGTGCACCTTCTCCCCTAAAACATCAACATCTGAAAGTCTATTTTTATCTGAAAGGGTCACCTCCTTACTCACTCAACACTGATATTTAGGAACAGCATCTAGGATGCCATATCAGTATCAGTATACAGATACTGATGTTTTGTCCACTGAGGCGAGCGGACTAGGCTGTATGACTGTATAATAATGCTCGCTGTCTGGACGGGTTAGATTTATTTTTCTTAGACACCACAAATTTTATTTGAAAAAAGTCTAGTTGTCCTATGTAATCAAAATGAGACAAAAGAAAGACATAGTTTGGAGGAACAAGCTGAACATAAACCAAATAAGAATATAAAATAAATATTGGCAATTTGGGTTTTAAACAAAACGATTATAGGTTTTCTTCTGAAATAAGTTTTAGTTTTTCTAAATGAAGTGTATTATATATTAAAAGTATATACAAATGGTTATATAAAAGACTTACAAGGCACTTACTCCTCTGTAAGAATCATACTTACTGAAATAAACACAGAAAGTATCCAGCGTGAGGCTTCTAGCGCATTTTGAACCAAATTTCTACGTACATAGTATATGAGCATACAGATACCACACATAAATATTTATGCATACAAAATTCATTTCAGTGCAAAGTTCTCTTACTAGCAAATTTTAAAAGTTGTATCTGTTTCTCAGGCAATATATCATGACATTTATAAATGAGAACTAAAATAAGAAACTCTACTCTGAGAGTCCTGTCAGGAGGGCATAATCCTGAGAAATCAGGATGTGAAACTGCCCATTTACTCCAGGGAAGTTTGGCTGATCGTTGTCTCTGAGTATCGCAGCTCGCATACCCAAATTAGGAAAATACCCTCTGAGCAAGCAGCACAGGGAGGTTTGCTGTGAGGAGCCCTGGAGAACAAGCAGAGCATGCGAGCATGGGGTCAGACAGCAAAGTGCTACAGGGACATCACTACAGCAGCAGAAGTCACACAACCAACCTGGCAGCACTGCCTAACTGACCTGGGAGGAAGGAGCAGCAGCTGCCAGGTCAGGCGTACGAGCTGCCTCCCCTAATGGGCTGGCCGAGCTTTGTTCAGGTGGTGGATGGAGCAGGAATAAGGCTTTGTGGACCAGGGCACACCTTGGTGCCAGGTCTTTGATTACAGATAGGAGTCTAAGAAAGTTGCTCATTTGGTACAAGGGGCAGGGACTTATAGTTTGGTCTTCCTGATTTTACCAACACCATATTTACACAAACTGGGATTTTGTATACTCCAAGCTGGTTTACTTGGTATTAGCCTTACACCCTCACGCAGAACACAATTTATGCCTCCAAATGCATTGTTATAATGGCTTTTCTTGCACCCTATTCATCCTCCAGACAATGAAACTTCAAGGATTTCCAAGTGCAAATCTCAGTATACTCTGGGGGAAAAGAAGTGGATGTAGAATGGATTTTATATTTAGATGTTCCTATTGGAGCCTTGATAACTGTCTTCTACAAGTTTAGAAAACGTGAAAAAACCCAAAACTGAATAAAAGTAAAGGATGTTTCAAAACTGTTTCAAAACACTTAAATACAGGTGCAAATTCCTCTTACTATATGCAGCGATTTTTATGTATTTTATCAGATAATACTTTGCTTGCTTTTGCAACAGATGTCAGTTTAAAGAATATCTTATTTTTCCTGACCTTCACAATCAGCACTGATCGATTGGAACTTCACTTTTGTTTCCCAAAAATCAAAGTGAAATAAAACGCCTTGAGTGGAAATCAAAAGTCTTTGACATATAGCAGAAAGCTTGCTCTGCAATATTAGTACCCAAAGGCAGCTCAGAATTCTTTGTTAAGAGCAACATGCTTTCACCTTGAACATTTTAAATTTAATCTGAAGACTTAAATCATAGCAACCTTTACCATGCAGATACAATAAAACTAAGAGATTGGAAAATATCTTTTTATGTTGAACTCTGTACCTGAATATTTCATTATGCTTTAGGCAGTAGTAAGCCAGCACTTCTTCAGATGGCCAGAGACCTATAAAACAAAGATATTCGCCTTCTTAGAACAGATTTTTTCTTGTCTAAAATAATATTTGAATGCGTATTACTATTTGCAGACCTCTACCCACTGTTTTATTTTCTATATTTGCCATAATACCATGGAATAAAGAAAAATAAAAAGAAGACCTATGATTTTAGCATTGGAATTGAATACTTCATAGGTTTCATCACAACTAGCAATCAGAAATTTACAGATACATGCAAACACACATAAATATACACATATATCTACACATATACACGCAATAATCAAGACTTTAAAAGTCTTATAAAATTTAATTCACTTGGGCATTCACATGAACATCAACCTGTTTGTACCTGGCCAGATGCAAGGCCAACTTTGCCTTGTAGCCTGTTTCCAACAGGGGACAGGACCCCTCTCATTTTTCTTTAGCTACATCATCATCATCATCCTACATTCACTCCATTTCTTTCCAGTTTCTTTTTATTTAACTCCTTTTCTCTTAGTTTTCGTTAAGTCAGGCATCAGTCTGACTGTAAGGGAGACTGACCAGAAAAAGGACAAATCCAGGACTAGGGCAATAAAAGTGTGATTTCTAGTTGTGGCTAAAGAAGTTCAGAAGGAGAAGAAGAAATACAACTGGTAAGTTCTGCTTAACAGGCACTGAAGGATTTTTCTGGTTGTTTTGCTGGTAACAGCTCTGTGGTAAACTTTCCAGAGCTGCACCAGGAAGCACCACAGTTTCACCCTGCTGTATAAAGAAACCCCTCTTCTCTCATTTTATACTTGCCTCCCTGCCATTTTCATTTGAATTCCCCTAGTTCTCCTATGAGAATAGCCAGGAGCAATCACACTTTCTTCACCCAGTCTGTATTATTCATGAATTTATTAGCTTCCATCATAAAACTTATTCTGGTCATCATCGACACTGACAACTACTTGGAGGCTTCCATGTAAATTTATTCCTTCAAAACCAGTCTCTCATGAAACTGGCTGTACTGCCAGACCAGTTTCCCACCTGACTGGAACGTCCAGCTGAAGTGCTGTGGCCCACGGAGAGGGCAGCACAGATCCTGTATGCCTCGCATGCTCTCCTGCGGGCACCAGACTTCATTGCCGAAGGGAGCCTGAGGAAAACAGACTCATACTCAGGCACTTGAGCTATGTCTGCAAAGGTTCCCGAAGTTAACGGAGGAAGAATCAAAGGCATATGCAGCTGAATTACGGTTGTATGTGTTTCTCATCTGTGGTTGCTTAGCAATGAAAAACCATGTTTACGTGTCTGTCCACAGGTAAAATGCAGAGTCAGCTTCTCCCCTCCACCAAAACACAGTAAGAGACAAATTATATTATGAACTGCAGACATTTCAACAGTTCCAGTAAACTTATTTGACATGTAGAGCATCTTTTAGATATTTCTAGACAAGTAAGTTGAATTCCATGCAGCTTACTATGTATGTGTATCCTTTAGACCATTTTTACCAAGTTTTTGTTCTCAAGGCTAAAAACATCACTACATTTTTAACAGAACCGGAAGTCTGGGAGAAAAACTGTCATCCTTTAAATCACTTAAAGCCTGACTGAAAACATCATCAATATAATTCTTTCTTTCCATGCAGTAAGAATTCTGAAATACCCTTACTCATAGTGAGAAATAATGCAAATTTTAAAATGTCTTGACTGCATGCAGATCAAGCAAAAGCAAGACAGGATTTGTCCAAAACTTTGCATATAACTTTTGTATTACAAAGATATTTAAGGGAAAAAAAATAGAGTGATGATACATATGTATGACAAAACCACTAATGTAATACTTGTGTTTGTCCTGGTTATGACAGTTCAAGCTGATCAGTTGTTTTTGAATGTGCTATTTTGCTTAGACTTGCTAAGGGTTAAAATAAAATATTCACACAAGACTACCCATTCTTTAGTGAAATATACACTAAGAATTGTACAGGGTTTTTCATCTCCTTTTGAGCATTTCAATGCTTTTGAGCATTGAAATACGCTAAAATGACAGATTTTGCAATAAATATAATAACTGTTTAAATATTTTAGTGTATAACATAAAGAATGTTTCAGTTTGCAGTGACTGGTGTATACTCAAGCAATAAAAGTTTTTTTAATATTTAGTGAAGACACAGCTAATTTAACACCATTTATAATACTTATATCTCACATTACAAAAACCCTCACACCCACAAACATAAAAAACTGAAACCCTTTTATAGCAAACTTCTAGCCTGAGTGAATTTTAAAAACACTTGTCAATTGCAGCAAACATCCTTCAACATCTGACTTTTCAGTACCCTCAGTCAAATGTCTCTCACTTTTCTGCAGTTATTATTGAGAGGACACTTTGAATGGTGTCACTGAATCTTTTCTGAGGGGTCACCGCTCCTTCCCCTGCTACCATTACAATGTTGATACCGGCTGGAAGTGCAGGTGTATCAGATAGCTCTGTGCTGAGAGAAGGGTAAAGCACCTTTGCAAAGACAGTGCTCTTTTTTAGGCAGATGCCAGCAATGCACACAGCTTTCCTTCCCCCTGCCTTCCCCCACTGGGAATGAAGGATCACCTCAGCAATGGTATAAGCATCTGGAAGCTAAAGAAGCAGGAGTCAGGAGGTCTTTCACGAACAAGTCTCAAGTGTGGAAGCACACAGTGCTCCCAGCTAAGGCAAGAAGCCAGAAGCCAGAATACCTGTGTTAATTTTAGTAAAAGGAAAAGCTTCTCGTGCCTGAACAGGTAGGTAAGCCTCTTTACCTTCAAAACAGGGATAATCTTAAAGATCCATGTGGAGGAGTCTGCATTCTGTCTTCTTCCTCCTCACTCTGACCTACATTCGCCAACACAATGACCTACATTTTGAAGTTGCAAGTATAAGAAAGATAGTTCTGCTTCTGTTAGAAAACATACAACTGTAACGCAGAAATGCAGAATTCCTATGAATTAACAACTACCACTACGTTGTGAAAAGCATAATTTATTTCCTGCAAACACATACATATGGATACGGATTAAGTTTCCTATGAACACAGTTAAAATAATTCTTTCATATTTAAAATAAAATTATTCTCATTTTGATTTCTGAATTTGATTATAAGTACACAACACTGGATGCTACCTATTTCCATGTACAAGTACTTACATGACAGTAAACTATTTACAGATGGATAGGCAAAAGAATATCAAAAGACCTCCAAATGGTGCTTGTATTTTCAAGGCTATAAATATTCTACAAGTTCTAGACAGAGGGGCTAAAAAATCTCACTGTATGATGAAACAGAGAGAAACAAGAGTTTCTTTTTCCAAAAATAAATATTTTGTGACATTTACTAGAGGTTTTAAAACTCTTTATCACCTTGATAACTACAATGTGAAAACAGAGAATAATTGCCAGAAAGTACTGGAATCTCTGTTGAAACGTATGAAAAAATTAAGTTGCATTGGTGTTCAAAGGAGACCCTCAAGAATGTGCATGTCCACAGACACGAGACAGAGACAGAGCTCATGCCTGCCCACACTCCAACTCTTGTCAAGTAACTTGCAACTCTTCACCACTAGGATGGAGCAGGACTCTCACTACAAATGCCGTAAGAAAGATGATGTCTACTTCCAGACAAATTTATGATACTTATTACAGTAGAAGGAGTAGAAAAACATTATCATTAAATCGTACGATGGTGGATAGAGAAATGCTACAAACGCAGGCATTTCTACAGCACTTGTCACCATATCATAAAATGTCACCACAGCAATGGAGTCTACCTCACAAGAACGTGATGATATCATGAATTTCTACTGTCCCAAGTTTGCACATCGGGAACTAAAGTAAGAGACAGAGACAGATTAAGTTACTTAGACACACAGAACGAAATTATGGGAAGGTCAAGAAAAATAACCCAAATCATCCTTACACCTTGAGGTATGATGTAACCAAAAAAAGGCACCCAAACTCTTCCTACAGAGGAACAACACTAAAAAAATCATAATAGTGGAAAGAAACATCACTTAAGTTGGTTTTATCACTTTCATAGTGCTTGTTATTCGAAAGTGTCAGGTCTTTCTACACTAGTCGTGGTACAACAGTTTCTTAAAGCAACCTTCAAGCCACGTGGACTAAGCCACATGTAGACAGCCTTTCTGAGGATGTTGTGTTCTAACCATCAGCTGGAGCGTCACTAGTCCAAAGCTACACAAAGCCTGCAACAAATCTAAGAATGCTGAATACTCTATGATAGTACCGAAAATTGTCTACCAGAAATAAATTATCCAGTATTTAAAAAAAATAAAAGTTTTTCTCCTCCTGTTGCTTTTTACCACATATTTTAAAGAAGGCTGTCAACCTTTGGATAACAAATATTGAGATCTGATGTGAAGTTCTTAAAGAACATCATGTCAGTAGAAAAGAATTTTGAGACGTGTACTTTTAAGAAAGACATCTGACTATTGGAGCTATTATGTCTCAGCAGTGCTCCACAGGTACAAAGAAATCACAGCAGCTACTGATTGCTCTAACTGGGATACTGCAAGATTAGTGGAACTCTGCTCTCCTGTCTGCCAGCACTGCACACAGGAAACATAGGGGCAACTGGAGGTGACAGGTGAGCTGTCCCTGGGAGCTCTGAGTAGGAGGTATAAAGCTGTCCTACAACTGCTTAACTCATGCTAGGAGATTAAGAAGTTACTTTTGAAGCTAAGCCAAATTGAAAGTATTTTCACATTTCCCTAGCACTTCTCAAAGCCACATGCAAAGATGTCTGATCTCAACATTCAAATTTTGTCTTTTATTTGCACTATTAAACTATGAGATGTCTTCCTATTCATTTGAAGTCTCAAGTAAATTTTGTACAAATCCTATCTTAACCCTCAAAAGCAAAGACAATTTAAATTTGAAAAGTCAGTCATTTTCCCCATATGAATATACTCAAAAAGATCTTTTTTCTAGTATGTCCTGATTCTTGACTACATGAAATCACCTTATCTGCTTTAATAGTCATCAAAGTGAGAGGAAAAAAAAGCATTTTTGGGCAAAGTGATGAATAATGTCTCAAAAGTCGTACCAACAACTGCATTGAGCAATGATGAATTGTTTTCTGACCCTAAGTAAGGCACTTTTTATCCCTCCACACCAAGACACACAGTTAGTGGAGAGCAGAAAAATCTTTAGCACTACAATAGACTGTGCAGAGGTGTTAAATTAATAGCCTGTCCAGACAGGCAATTATTGCCCATCACCTCTGCTAAAAGACTGTAGAGTAGATGGAAAATACCCAAAACTAAGGTATTTACTGGAAAAAGCTATTCTAGGAATATAACATAAGTAATTCTAGGAATTTAAAATAAGGTTCTACCATTCTTAGAGCATTGTAGCATTGTCACAACCCTAATTTTACAGTATCAAACCTTATTTTCTACTGACTATGTGACTATATTCAAGTCACATGGGAAGGTAAGTTTGATCATTTCATCCTGGTTAGTTTTTCTGTGGATCACCACCACCATGCATCCCAAGAGGCATGGTATATCTGCTGAGGGTCCTGGAGAAGTAAGACAGCAGATCAAAATCAAGGTTCAACAGCGTAGTACTTAGGAGCAAATTTTAAAATTAAGCTCTAACCAATATTATGAGCCCTTCTGTCAGTGGAGCACTAAACTTCACTTCCAAGTCAAAGTTAAAACATGAAATTATGAACAGCACAATTAAGACTAGATACCAAGTGGATGCACAGTGTATGTCTGCCAAATACATCTTGGTAGTAACATATAACATCGGTGTTCTCATTTGAGTAATTTGAGCAATTGCTTGAGTAAAGATTACCTGCAAATAATTGCACTGCTGTAGTTAGACAGCATAGATAGCTCTCAAAAATATTTCCAGCTATAAACTTTCTTTAAACTCCGTACCTCAAGCCCCTTTTTAATATGATTTTACCATAAAAAATGTTGCTCAGTATAGTCAGGAAGTAAAGATTTTATTTTCATTCACTTGTCCACACAGCATGCAAAATGTGACACAGATGAAAGGATAATCAGTAATCCCTGCTACCCAAGATCCTGCCTCAAGTGTATTGAATCTAAAAAATGCAAACACAATTAATAAGGCACTTATACTACAAATATTCATTTTTTAGATACATTAAAATGAATTTATAGAGAAGTGGAAAAATTCCATAGAAAGTAACTTCCATAATAATCCAAAGACAAACCTGGTCACTTTAGTAAAATGAAGAAATGAAGGGAATTGCTAAACAAGGAAAACGCCCACTGAAAACAACACTTGTTGTTTCACTCTGTTTTCAGTACACAAAATTTTAAGTTTACACCCATTTACAGAAGAAGCAGATAAAAGAAGGGTCATCATTGCCAACTTAGTTGCAGATGGTGTGCCTGGAACTGTAAAATTATTTACTACGAAACTGAATTTGAGAGCAGAGTTGCAAAAGGAGAACAGCTACCAAGTACTGTGCCCCTCTGGACATTCAACCACCTCAAATGCCAGCATCTTTAGGAGCTAACGTATTTTGAAAGTCCAGTTGTCTAATCTGAGGCTTTCCTTTCTGAAATTTACCCCAAGAGCATTTACAAGTGAGTAACTTCAGCAATAAATGCACACAGTGTGAAAAAAGAAAATTATTTAATAGCCTTTACAGTAGCACCTTATATCTGTGCCTTACTGCACCTGGCTTTTGCAGATGGCAAACCACCTTTTAAGTCCAGTGAAGAGGAGTAATTTGAGGCAGGGAGAATGGCTAGCTTACTTTTCCACAGCAGGAATGCTATAAGTGAGTTTGAAAAGGTACAAGAACACCAGAAAAAAATAGAAGAGAATATAAAGAGAAACATTTTTTCCGTATGCACATACATTTTGTAGAAACTCTTGTCTCTCTTCCAATCTAAAGCAGAATTCATGATATTCAGATCATTGAAAAATATGTATAAGCACCGGCTGAGATCTTCAGCCTAGGCAAAATGGCCTCAGCACTGTATCTCTCACTTTCATTCTCATTATTATTCATGACTAGGAGGGAAACATGATGGTCTGCAATCTGCAAATTTCTTTTAGAGCACAAACTTAGGAAGCTCGGTGGAACTGATGTGGAAATACAGTAACAAGTCAAAGCTGTAAATGTACGTATATCCCTTCCATAAGAAAAATTGGCCCACTGTACAAATCTACTGGTATGATTGTCTTTAACATCTTTTTCAAATGAATGAATTTGTGGGGTGTGCGTGTGTGTGTGTTTTTACCTAGTTTTCAAATAGTTATTAAAAATTAAACAACACTGGAACAAACCTTTTGTGATTATAGCCTTCATTCTCCTGCAAAAAACTGTATCTATAAATTTATGTACCATTGTAGATGTAAATTACAAAATTTTATATTCAACTATATTAAAACATCTATTCCAAAAATGATTACCAGTTGTGAAAAGCAGACAGGCTTATCACTTGCTGTCAGTTGTTCATGTCTAGTTAAGCAATAATGTGCTAAAACTGCTCTTTTGTTTTGTGTAAGAATTTTGGCAATAGAAGAAATGAACACTCGTTTAATAAAAACTCAGGCTGCTTTTTGCTTTGATGGAGGAAGCAGCTGCCTGTTTTCATTTGCTGCAGAGCAGCAAAACCCATCAATATAATAAGCAGCTTAGATGCATCCATCCACAGCATCTGTAAGGATATAGGGCTATTCGCTCAAAACCAATCCTTGGTTTAATTTTAACAAAGATGTGTCTGACATATTTGAAAATGCATTATAATAGGGTTTTGAAATACTAGCATTTTCTCTTTTCTTTTTAAATACTTTTCATAGATTTTGAAAGGCAAGTATACATATTGGAGTGATAGAAACGATAAAACAAATATTACTATAGCAAACAGCAGAACTAGCCTAAAAATGCAAAGATGGAACATTAAGAGATGCCTTCTGGTTCACAGACTCTCCTGTCCCTTGAAAATACAGAAAAATAGTGTTTCAGTCTTTCCAATGAAGGGTTTTTTTCACCATAACCAAGAGCAGAGAAAGATACTAGAAATATGTATTACAGACAAAACCCCTGCAAAGATCACAGACACATTATACAAATATACTTCCCAATATACACTTTTCCTTCCCCGCCTTGTGCTTTGTTAAAAGTAAATAGATTAATGCTCATTTCCAAAGATATTTATCAAATTATTTTCTACTATTGCCTGAAAGTAATATAATTGTTATTAAATTCCAACAGCGTGAGTTTGTCCCGAGTGACAACTTCTAATTGCAATAAAAAAATTTTAATTAGAAGTAGAGTTCTAGGACATTCATACATAATTACAAAAACAGGAAGAGAGAGATAAAAGACCATCTGAGATAGAAACCACAAAACTCTATTTTCATTCTAAAAATGTGATACGGCACATTTATATTATTAAAAATTCTTAAGACATTATTATTATTTTAGTGCTGTTCGGCTTTCTAAGACCTTTCTAAGCTGAGCTTTTAGATGATTTGCACATTAACTGAGAAGTCAGATAATTCTTAATCCTCCTCTTTTTCAGATCCAATAATGGATAAGGGAGCATCTTAGCATGATCAACTAGCAATCTGCCTAGCCTGAGTGGTAGTACACCTGAATTTAGGATTAGTCATCCAGTTTCCATAATATCTGATTTAAATGAGCACTCATTCTGAGAAGCGTAGAAAAAGAATATTCAATGATATTTGAACTGTACCATTTAAATATGTAACAATAAACCTGGAGTGCATACATATTTATTTGCTTCACAAACAAGAAACTAAATAGAGAAAGGAAGATTTTAAAGAACCATGTCCAGGCAAATAGCTGGATAGCTCAATTAAATAAGCCCCTTTTTCAAGTATTCACAATAGCTTATAGATACAATCAACTGTATCTCAGCTGTAACCTTGTATCTCTATTTTGTCAATTCCAATATCCTAGTTTCACTTTTCCTATAGATGAAGTAAGGAAATTAGTTGGGGTGTTTTTTGTGTTTTTTTTCTTTTCCCCCAGGGGGTTTCGTGGTTGTTTTGGGTTCATTTGGTTGGTTTGTTTTGGGGTTTAGAGATAGATCATAGGTAGAGAAGGTAAAAACCTGTAGATTAACGCTGGTTACCAATAGTGCT
This sequence comes from Cnemophilus loriae, assembly GCA_013397755.1. NCBI lineage: Eukaryota > Metazoa > Chordata > Aves > Passeriformes > Corvidae > Cnemophilus > Cnemophilus loriae. The sequence continues at coordinate 160,100 of VZTF01005100.1, read as the reverse complement.
TACCTTCCTCAAGTATCTGATACAGAACATGGAAGCCCTATGCACCCTTATGTAATGCTCAGGATAATTAAAGTGGACTTTATCTGGGTGATTTTGGTTGTGTTCAGAAGTAGTGTCTAGAGCTTGGATTTCTTCTGTTTGGTTTGTAATTTGATGTTTGATTTTTTTCTCATCAAATTAACTAAACAAAAACAACACCTTTTAGGTCTCAGCAGCTTCTGACTCATTCTTCTCCTTTATCAAACTCCACCATTCTACACAGTTAACCAAACCATTAGAAAAGTGTCTGTTCTGTACAGACAGGAGATATAAATTGGGTACAAGTGGAAATAATAATTGCATGCACAGTTCAATTTGAAGGCTTTGGACAGCATTTGTCTAACAAACAGTGTATTTTAGTACTTTGAATTTCATGTACTGGCAAATGGTGACGATGCATCCTTCACATTCTTAGATGAATTCGTTAGGTGCCTGTCCTGAAGAAGCCTCGATTCTTTCTCCTGGGCTAATTTCAACCAGTGCTAAGTGTGCAATTTTGAAAAGTCTACACTACTGACAACCATCTTGCAGCAGGTGCCCAAGATCTCCCTACATCACTAAACCTTGTTTTAATCTCACATGGAATAAGATTTGTAACAAGTTCTGTAAGTGAAAATGCTGCACAAAGATGAACCAGACTTCTCATCTATTTATGGATCCACATTCCATACGAATTTAGACTGTAAGAGTTAAGGCAAATCTATATCGAAAGAAAATATTCACTTTTTTTTTCTGAAAGGCCAAGGATTTCAGGATCTTCCAGGTCCTTCCAGGTGAGGTTTGACATACATTCACATGGCAACACGTACCATTGTTCATAGCTAGTTTTGCCTGAACAGATTTCAAGAACCACAGCTGGTGGTCTGTCACTTTTCATGACCACTAAATACAATGGGCCAGATCTTAGCTGGTATTATGCCTGTGTACTCCAGCTAATAAACCAGCCTTGACTGTAAAATATGCATGGTCTTTCTGAGAAACAAAGTAGCCTTTATTATATTAGTATATGTTAGTGCTTTGGATCATTTTGTAGAGTCAAATCCAAGGGTAACCTTCTCAGAAAATCAGTGTTTCAGTGGGTTATGGTAACAGAGGATACAAAAGTGATAAGAGTAGAATTTAGTCTCCAAAATAGCCTGAAATATTTTCCCTGATTACTTTCACATTTCCATGTTACTGTAATAAACCATGACCTAACTGACCACATTTTTATTTTACAAGGCATAAAAATGCAGATAGGTGCTACAAAAATTCTTCTGAAAAACATCGTAGGGATGTATAAAAACTTACTTTTCTGCACTCTGACACAGGTGCTCTTGTGTCAAGAACAATGTGCTTTGACTAAGATATATAGCTTAGGGATTTATGCCATTTTTCAGTGTTGAGAGAATGTATTTCAGAACGTCCAGTGGTTTGAGTCTCAGAAACAAAGGAACAAAAACAAAGCAAATCATAACACTCAATATAATTAAATGAAAGCATGAAAAAGCCTATAAGCTAACTTCATAACAATATGCTTATGTTTATTGTTGGTAGGTCGGGAAAGAGAATTGATCAAATTTTTAATTAAGTGAGCACACATCCTCTGACTTCAGGAATTGCTCAGTCATATGCCAGCACAGAAACTGGGTCCCATTTTTTGATACTGCAGTTTGAGTGGGAGACCTGTCCCTTGTGTCCTACATTACATTCCATGGTGACCACAGACCCCCGGGCGATTCAAGGATTCTTGCTAAGCAGTAGAAAGATCTTACAAAATGCAATCTAGGCCACTTTATATTTTTGAGGCAGTTTTTTACTAATGGCGAAGCCAACACAGTAAGTTACCAATTTCTACAGCATTTCTTGCACCTTGAAACACTATGTTAAATCTCATGCCAAACTTCCATAGTAGCAGGAATCTTCAATACCTAGTTTATGTTTTTACTTAATGAGTTTTGAGCTCAGACTTCACAAATGGAGAGGCAGGTGTATAACCTTCTGAAATTCAAACTTTTCCCCTAAGGTTTAAGTATGTTGTGACACGCTATTTTCATACAGCTCTTCATCAATAGAGTAATAATGCTGCAATAGTGAGGAAAGCCACTTTTTTTTTTTTAAAAAGGAGTTGTATAACACCATTATAGTAATTAGCAGTTAACAACTAATTTTAGCCCTTTCTTGCTGGTCTCTTTTTCTGCTAAGAGTTTGAGTCACAATACAAGAGTAATTTCCTGCTACTTCTGGGAAGGGAGGGCATGGAGGAAGAAGGGATCATGAAATATATGCAATTTTCACATATAACACACTGCTGAAAATGTAATTCTCTATGTGTTCTTTTCTAAAAAGATGTTCTATATTCCTGGATTGTCTTTGCTATCAGGAGCAGGATTGAAATCTCCACTTTAGCATTTATCTGAGGCTGTGATAGCTCAGTTGTCTGCCTCCAAATGCCAAGATAGGGGGAATCTCATCAACCGGAGACCAGCTGCATGATGGGCAGTTAATAGATATATCAAACCTTAGGATATATGCTAAGCTGAGGAGATGATTGGTTGGTTGATATACTGATTGATTAGCATAGGGAGAATGGGTTTCTTCTTGACAACCTAAGATTATGCTTCAGCTAAGCTCAAATTGCTTACACCTCTTCTATTGGTTTTAAAATTACAGTCCTGTCATCTAAAATCTCTCTTCAATGAAATTTTTACCATATATAAAAATTAAAGGGAAAAAGAAAGTAGGTGCAATGGATAAGAGTAAATGGAGTAGATATATTTCACACTACTGCTGTTGGTACCACTAGAAAAAGTTGATAAGTAAATCCACTTGAAATATGTTACATATTCTGTACACTACTAGAGAGCACTTTACAATAATTCAGCGGGAGTAAGTTCAAAATACTAACACGGAAGCAGTGCTGATATTATTGCTTTTAAAAAACTACAGTAGTTATTAAGCAAGGTAATTACAGAGTTGTGATACTACTGATACATTTTCATACTCTTTACAGGCATTTCCTAGGTTTCATAGAAATGTATTTAAATTACGTTATACATATGAGAGAAATATCATATAATTGCAACAGAATGCATCGCTTCACAGAGAAAGGCTTATATTCTGCAAGCTAGAGAAGCAACACATATACTTCTGAATTTTCCCTTGAGAAGTCCAGAATTTGCTTTCCCAAGAAAGCAGATATAATTAAATCTTGCTTACAAAATATTTCAGACTGTGCCATCAGTAGGGCATGGACACTTAAAGAAAACATAAGTAATTTTTAAAATCACTATATGTCACCATAACAAATGCATTTCTTAAGCATATCATCCATTTAATTCCCAGCATTACATACACCAGGCTTTGTCAGTTGAGAATGATACAAATGTTATTAAACACAACATTAAAAAACCAAAAAAACTTTTTATTATCTTTAATACTTGATACTTTCAAATGCTTCTCTACCTGGGAAAACAAGTATTTAGTAGTCACCTAACAAAAAGAAAGTGGTTTATTGAGAATGCTGAAATCTGCACTAATAAATAAGACTGTGTTTCTCAGGTTTTTTTTCTTCCCTTTCATATCTGCTACGAGCGGTGGGGGATCAGCTGCAACTCAAATCCCCAGCTGAACAACCCAAATACAACTGAGTGAGCAGACTTAAAACAAGGCCATTTATTGGTGCCTGTTATGCAAACAAAGCATCCAAGTCTCAGAAACAGATGTCAACTGAAGCATATGCTTACTGTAAACTGGAATTTGATTCTTTTTATAAAAATAGACTTAAATGGGCCTTAAGAGACTAGGCTGCCTCTTGTTGTATACCATTGCCCAACTTGATTCAGCCTTAAGCTTTTTAAAAGATGAATAGACTGATATCCAAGGGCAAAAAAAAAAAAGTTAAAAAAAAAATAAATGGGAAATAAATGATAACATGTTGGAGCAGTTCCCAGAAGCAATTTTACAGATTTTCTCTAAAAACACAAGACAGGAAGTTCAAAGCACAGCACAGGTCACCTACGGCATGTTGAGTTATCGTTTTTTTACCACTTAGGGTGAAAAAGGGACTTTATGTTCAAGTGGCAAGTTTAGTACTCTGCTTTTCCTTCTTCCTTTTTTTTTTCACCTCTTCTCACATCTTGATGCCTTTTAAATGTCACTTATTTTACATGAGGCAGTTGGTGGAGACATGAGTCAACAGCAATCAGAACCATTATCCCCTGCAGCGAGCCCTGGTCCTAATGCATTATGACACCTTAGCTGGCCAGCCACCGATTTACCTTTCTGCTTCTTAGGGAATTAAGTGGCATCATGTGAAAATGGTTGTGATATGAACAGCATGGGCATAACCGGTATTAAATTTACCTCTCAGCCTAAGTGAATTTTCCTCACATGTGACTAATCAAAATGAAAGCTGTGGACATGGGCAGATCTGGCCAGCACTTCTCCACCCCTGGGATTGGGGCTATTTTGTTTTATCTCTTTGTACAAGCTGGCAGAAGTTTAAAGTGAAGGGGATAATCCAGTGCTGGTGTCTTTATGAAATAACATCCTTACATGAAGAGGCTTTTAACTGTCTGTCGCTGTCCTCTCAAAAAAAAAAGAGCGTGACAATCTCATTTTGCTGAGCACCCTCCCATGAAAGGAGAAAATAATAGCCATAACAGCTATGGCTAGTACTGACCTTACATGATCCATTATCCACTAAACACTTTAAAAGTCAGTTTTACATACACTGTGGGGGAAATTAGAGAACTATCACAATCATTTTCACTTTAGTGAATTTGTCTTCTGTTTGAAGTCAGTGACTTGATATCCTCGTACATAACTCTCCATGTCGCTCCAAGAAAAGAAAGAGGAAGTCTTGCTGTAAAAATCGATCTTGTGCAAAAAGGTGGGAAATACACCATACTTTTCCTATTCTGATTAATAAAGATACTGACAGCAGTGAAACTCAATTTAGCATGAACTTTCTTCAGAGTAAATGTGAAATAATACAAAAATCATTATATAATTTAGAAGTGTTCAACGTCAGTACAAAAATATTTTTATCAATCATTTCAGCTGAGATAAGTAGGTGCCTAAGAAAGTGCAGGCAGAGCAATTATCATCCTGTGCAGTCAGAAAGATATTTATTCACAGACTACAGCGTATTGCATTTTACGACAAACCAGCTGTGAATGTTACTGATAATAACAGCAGTACTAGATTTTCCCAAAGTACTGTAGTCTCTTTCTAACATCTCAATTGTACAGGACAAAAACACCTGGAGCATGAAGTCCTCTCCTGCTTGCAAGACTGCTCAGCCTTCTGTGACTGTGAGAATGAATTTCTAATGCATGAATTTTAGGCATTTACTGCTTGCTCTAAGTTAAAGTCAGTAGTAACTATAGCTCAAATTAGAAGTATTTAATAAAATTTTATTCAGATAAATAGTGATTAAAAGCTATGACTCAGTGGTTCAAATTTTAAGATTAACCCAGTCTACCTGACAGTACCAGAAGACTTTCAACTTGTAATAATCTATTACTACATGTAATGTATGTTTGACTGGAGAAAAATTAATTTTAAAAAATGAAAAATTAAGCAGTAGAAACCTATCAAGACTAAACGATGGCATTTACAAAATCAAAGTGTACTTTTCTTATGAAAAGAGGAACACGGAAATACACAGATTTACATCAAAGTCTTTATCTCAGATATAATACTTATTTTTTAAGAACCCAAAAAAGACCAAAAAACACCATAAATATTCTTTACACTCATTTTTAGAAATGATCAAAGGTAAAGATTAGGTAGAGGGTTCAGATTTTTAATTGTTATAAACACAATAAAAAATATTAATCATGCATGGAGCTTGCCTGGGTAACCTTCATTTTATCAATGAGGCCACATAATTAAGATCAAGTTAATGCAGAGATTGAAATTTAGGGAACATGTCAATTAAGATAAACAGGAAAATTACCTCTTCCTAAAAGGATTAGCCTCAAGTGCAAAGGTTGGTTCAGAAAATTACAATCCATTTGGTAAGGAAGACAGATCCACAGTAAAGTTAAATCTGAAGTGCACAGGCCAGCAGATTCTACCCAAAAGAATAGCAAAAAAATAATTGAATAGAATCGTGTTCTTTTATTATTTTCCCTAAAAAGAAAATAATGATTCGCACAGCAAAAATGATTGCAAGAGGTATTTCATATGTCTTACCTTTTCTTTTTTCCCTTCAGTTTCAGACTTAATTGGACAATGAAGTCTAAACACTCACAGAAAAGCAGAAGGTATCCTGTTTTCAATGACATTATACATTCATGTCACCGTGAAAACATCTGGACCAAACGGATATTTGTAAATATTCAATTAGGACTACTGTGTTTTGTACCCTAAACAACAAGAATTATTATTCCAGAGTTTGAAAAGAAACATGAGAGTGACAAGACACAAGCAAAATATTCTCCACTGTCTACAGGGTCTTTTAATCTCCCATTTAGCTGTGCCCATTTCAACTTCTCAGAAACCATTTAAAAATTTTTTAAAACTTCCAGTAATTGTATTCTTCTTTTGGTTTATTGCTTTTGCATACAAAGAAACTAAGAAAATTTTGAGGAGAGTATGGGAGCCTTTAGTAAAATGAGAAAGCTGATAACTATTTGAGACATGGAGACTCCCAGTGACACTATTCTGATATCCTCCACCAGAAACTCTGTACCTAATTGCACACTACTTCTCTGCTTTCCAAACAAGAATAACACAGTAAACAAAACAAAGGTGGCAGCTTTGATAGAGTCAAGGCTGCGCTGACTTGAGTAAAACTGTTAGCAATGAAAACGTGGCACTGGGATAACGGTTTTTCAAATGCTTTCTACTTATCACCTAGAAGCACATCGGGGAAGCTGGGATTTTGAAAAAATATATATATAAACCCACCACATATGCATGTGTTTTCTCCCATCCCAGAGTCCTTATAGGAAGCAATGGTTTGCAGAATTATTACTGCTAGCTTCTCTCTCAACAACTATACCTCCAAAGTAACTTCCAAAGCATCCAGCGGAACTGAAACCTCCTCAGGGGCAGTCATTGCTCTGACAGGCCTGCCAGTACCAAAATGCCCAGGACCAGCCTGACGTGACCAATGCAATCACTGCTCACCTTCTGTCCTCTCTGGCTTCTCTTTCCACAAGAGCGGCTCCAAAGTGTTACAGCCCTGACCGCGGCAGTGCCGGATCCGTTCACTTCACCTCCGAGTCACAGCACCTGAATGAACATTGCATGTCTATTTACAGATTTGCCATCTGACTTAAGTTTCAACCAATGACAGAATGTTTTTACACAATTCTTTTTCGAACAATTTTCTGAGACTTGCCTTCTGGGAACCCCTGCCAGTTTGTCTGTGTAAATGCGTTCTTCTTATTTAATAACGATTCCAAAGGTTCAGCTTGGGTTTTCTCTTTTTTTCTTCTTTATTAAATAAATACAGTAGAATAAACTACCCTTTCCACCGAATTGATCTCTACACTACAGGAATTTCAAACTATCCTATCCAGTAGAGGGGCAAAACATTATGATAGCCTCTACATAATGCTATGATACTTTCATTCAAAACAAAAGACTAAAGCAAGTATTGAGTCACAGCAAAGCAGCAATGTCACATTGCAATATCAGATTTTTTAAAAAAAAGTTCAGCTGTCACTGTTGAAACAAACCAGTACAATAAAATGCTATTACTGGCCACAACTTTTGGGAACACATGTGTGAGAGAACACATTAACATTGCTGCAATACTGCTTCTTAGGGCAACAAAACTTTTCTTTCTTTAGAAAAGAAAGATTAAATACAAAACAAACTTATCTATGTATCTATTGCCAAAATGGCTGAGCAGGAAAATAGGAAAAATACACAAATGTGGCTTACAGGCATCATTCCAATTATCCTCTGGGTATTATTGTACACCTTAGTTTTGTTAGGCAGAATAAAGAGGAGAAATATTACAGCAACCAAGCAGATGGTCTGTGGAACTAGATTACACACTTCAGAAATAAGAGAGAAGCAACACATTCAACCCTTCTGTTTGGACAGAAGAGCCATCTTAGCCTGTCTGACCTATTAGGTAGTAAACTGGAGCATACTGCCAAGTGCTATCATGCTGTTCCTTTAAAAAGCAAACAACCTCAATTTTTATGATAGGTACTGCATCATTTTAAGAGAATTGCAGGTAATGTCTGCTGCATTAGACAGATGGTCATATCATGAAACCATATACATGTCACCATGACTAAAACTGACGTTTGCTGTCTTGTTAATCCGCATAAACCGCAAAACAAAGTAAACCGATGCTGAGTGCTTTCCTTGTCCCTAACAATTCATATACATGCACGTACATATAATAACCACTTACAACTGAAACATGTAATAAGGTTCAATGTTGGTTTTGACATGGGTTTTTTTTTCATCACCTAGTATTAATTTTGTATATATAATTTTGCAGTGTGAAAATTCCAATTGTAATCTCACCTTGATTTAACCTTTACATAACTTTACTGACTTCCAGGGAGTCAGTGATAAAGCAGAGAACAGACAATTTAGATTCAAGAATAGTATGTATCGTCTCTAGCCAAAAATAAACTAAATACAACAGAGAGTGGAGGAGCACTCCATCAAGGCCAGGTTTTACTGTACAATTTCCAAAACACCTGGGTCTTCTTCTGCCCTTGCTTCAGTACAGCTAGCACTACAGTTGCAGAATGCGGTGACTGCCTTTGTAGTATGCTTGCATCTCCCACTCATGCTTATAAAACAAGGGGAGATGTAGCTACTCTCCTTGACTGTCCTCAAAAAAAATGTATCACACCACAAAACTGTGTATCAAAAGATCTGTATGGCAAATATTTCCCCCACCAGGGCTTCCATGGAATTAGAAGAAATACTAAAAGAAGTCGACTTCTGTATCTTGTTTATTTCTGCTACACATCAGAGAGACTATTTGGTAAAAAAATGATAATTACTGAGTAATTAACTCCAGATTTTTTTAGGCAATTAAAACTTAGTTAATCTTTAAAACAGAAAAAAAAAAATGTTTCGAGCAACCAGGCCTTTTCAAAATGAGTTGTCTCTACATATATTCGCACGGAGAGCTGCTCCAGGCTAGAGGCGGTTTCCCCCTCCCACATCTACAGACAGCATATCCAAGCCCCACCTAACCTCCTGCTCAGTTGAAGGATATATAACATAGCACATTTCCTATCTGCTAGGCTGCTCTGAGCCACAGAACTGCAACCGAACCCGGCAGACCAGGAACGATTTTGAATTGTACCTGGAGAGTTGCCGGTAAGCAACCAGCGCTTCTTCCCCGCGTGGCACTGCGGAGGTGCACATTCCCCGTCAAGCTGACCCCAGGCAGTACTGTACACATGGTGACAGATGCCAGCAGACAGGTCTGAAAACCTTCCAAATGAACAATTCTAGGTCTGCTGCACTAAATGCAGCAGAGTTTCTGGCTACCTTCCCGGATGGTTTAACATTTGGAAAAAATACGGATGGGAAAGTGTATGTGTCCAGGGTGCAGACGTCCGTAAGCAAAGTCAGAGCCACAGCATCCACTCTGCTGCTGCACAAGCTGACTAGCAGAGATCTGCTTTGGCTTCTGATCCCTCGCCTCCTCACAGAGTGCTGGATTCTGTGCAGGTGATGAGAAGCACAGCCCAGCAAAGCCCCACTGTGCATCTCAATTGTTCAGCTTCATTCTGGCCAACAACATCCCTTCAACTAAAGTGGGAGAGAGAGGAGGAAAGGGAGAGCAAAGGGGAAGGTTTTAGAGGAGAAAAGAAATGGACTAGATATAGGTGCTTATGGGTCATGCCTTCAGTATCAACTGACCACTCACAAAGCTGGTCCTGGCTGGCTTAAAATGCAGAAAAGAAGAGAAAAGAAGAATACAATGACATAAGAAGGAGATTAGATTGCAATTCCTGATTATATCTTCAAATCTGATGGATTAGGAGTGTGAGAGAGTCGAAGCACATGGAAATACTAGTGGTGCTCTCTGGACACCTGACAACAGCTTGTTTCTAAAGTCCTGGCAATGTGTTTGTCAGAGCACAAGGCTAGCACTAGAGCCTAGGAGAAAATTCCGTCTGTGTATTGCATGGTTTTTGAGTCTTTCAGATAGCTGGGTTTCAAAGAGCTCCTCATTCCTCTTGGAAAATCTAGCATGGCCCCTTCCTTTAGCACTCTAAATAACATACAGTTCTTGTATTTTGGGCACATCTGTAGATTGAAAAGTTTTATCTGCTTTGCAGGGAAAGCCAGCTTTGCTATGAGCTGAACCCTTGGATATCTAACAACTTCTCTAAGTTCAATTTTTCAATCACCACCACCAGAAAACTCAAGAGAAACTAAATAGAAGTTGGATTTGAATATCCAGTTCTTAAGAGTTATCATCTACAAATGTAAAATTAAGAGTTCTGCAAATATTTTTAAGATTACAAGCAAAATGGTTCCAAGTGTGTAACATAATTTGGATTCTTACACAAAAATATTAACATAGAAGCATAATTGGATGTCTGCCATAGAAGGTCTGACTGTGTATGAATATAGTCATTAAGAGAAAACATTTTGCTAAGATCTTCTCAAAGGCCACTATCATTTCAGCAGTCACTCAGGGACTGCAGAAGAAAAATTTTAAAGATTATAGGAAGCACTCGCTATTAACTTTATACAGATTTGCCTAAGAATCTACAAAGATCGGACTGTAATTTAGGCAACACTGTTGCATTGCTTGCAAATCATATTTTACTATACAATGGCTGATCTCCTCATCTATGTACTGACTTTTAAAGTAGAAACTGTAAGTCTTATTTTTAAGTGACAAGAACACTTCATTTATTAAAACAGAACCTCATAGTTCACACAAAAATAAAGATGATTTGTCAAGCATAAGCATTCTTGGGATCCCTTTTGGTCCTTTCCATTGCAAAGTGAATGATCTCACTGATACTCAAACGATATTTCTTCCAAGAACTTCAATGTGCGGTTAATTAGATTATAAGACATGAAATAGCTTCTAAAATGTGCATGAGCAAAACTGAATTTTAGTAAGTTATTGTGCATATAAGTTCCTTAGGCTTCACTTTACATATGTCATTATTATCATGAAAGAAAAATCTCAGTGCGAGTAACAATCAAAAAGCAGCTGTTTCTATCCTACTTTGATGATCAAATGAATGACTGCCTTAACGAGGAAAGCCTGGCTGTAAACTTAAATCTATATATAAATCTGAATTTTCCCCAAGTTCAAAAGAAGCTAGACCCAGACTATTTATTTCCTCACACTAAAATAATGAAGTATCATTATTCAACCTGAACACAATGTATTATAGCAATGTGATTTCCTATCCTTCATACAGGTAGTATACAACACTAAGCAGACTTTTAACTTCTTCACCATTTATCTTAATCATCAAAATCATCAAAAAATCTTAATCATCAAAACCATCATTTTTGCCTCACTTTTACTGACACCATTGGTAAAGATAAGAATGACAGTAGTAACAGATTACACTGTACTTTTGAAAAATGCACATGAAACTGAGTTACCTGATATAATCACAAATGTGACTAAGTTCATTGCAATCAGGAAAAAGAGCAAATTCCCAGGAATTTTCTTAGTGTATTTTCTTCATATTTTACCAGAGTTACTAATAGTTGTGGACTTTGCAAAACAAAAATTCAACAAATTGATATAGTAAAAAGAGTGTGGACAGCTCTAACTATGCAAAACTTACATAACTTATCACATCACTGGGAAAATTCTTACAGTGTAAAAGTATTTATATGTAGTATGGGAGAAGTGTAAAACAAACCTGAGAGGTTCTGGCATCAAGAGGTGCTCTTGACAAGGTACATTAATTAAGGATTATGGATTTCTGCATTTTGTATTAGCAGCAGTTTAAAAATATAATTCATGTAGTGGCGTTCTCAAAACAGAGTGTCTTGAGTGTGATTTTTTGCAGAACAGTCTCCTCTTGAGGAGAATATTTTCAAACTACAAATTCTGGGTAACTCACAGAATCCAAAAATATTTTCAGAGGTCTTACTATCACGTGTTGGAACACAGATAGACTGCAATAGACTGCCAGTCTTGGGAAACGCGAAAACAATGTCTTGACTCAACAAAATTGGTTTCTGGAAGACATAAAAACGAGTGGTTCTTTCCAAAGTCCTCAAGGAAGTCGTCTTAAAAAAGTTATTTAGTAAAAAAAGCCCAAAAACATGGTATTATGTAATCATAAATAAATATCAATAATATCATACTATTAAGGATAAAAAAATGAATTAGTGACAGAAAAATGAATTATTGAGATATATAATTTTTTCTACATTTATGTAATAAACAATTCTAATACAACATCCAGGAAACTGTACATGCCTTGACACGTGATTGCAATAAGCACTAATGGAATGTACATCATTGAATGGTTTCCCTAATATTTCAACAAACTGTTATTGATCTGGCCATGCACCTTGACCATATACTCTGATTTTTTCTTATTACTTGCATCTTTGGTTAAATTAGCACTGTAAAAAAGTTTAAACAAAAAAATTACAAATAATGCAGTCAATATTGAATTTAGGGACACGTTATGACAATACAATATAGTCTACAGTATGTTAGTTGGCTTAAATCCATTCTGTTTCTGAGCTGTGTATTTCCTAAACAGAAAGGAAGAATCATTAATATTACTCATATGAAAATTGAAATCAGTATGAGTCAGGGTTTCATACTACGTGCACATAGCCATTTATGAAAGGAAAGGCAGCACTTTACTATGGCATATGTAAGAGTTCCTTATGCTAATGCAAAGTTAAAAATAAAGAAGTGTTGTTACACTAAAGCAACCTGTTCTTAATCTTGCGCCACTGCACAAATTAGATGAGTCACCCACCTTTCATTCTGATCTACACCATGGCAAGGACTAGAAAAATCATCTTGCTTTACGCCACTCATCTAAACTGAATGCAATGAAAATTATGCAACAAGCAAAATACAAATAAAAATAATGGCTAAAATAAAGAGAAACAGTTTTAGCAGACAATAGAAAATATTTCCTTCCTTCCTTCCTCCATCCCTCCCTCATTTTTGGTATTCAACATCCCAAAATATGGTACACATTATTCCAATACTATGAGTTGCCTAAAAAAGCTCAAACTGAACTAACAATTAGTAATTTTGGAAAGGAATGCAACTGAAGAAGAAAATAAATACTACATAGAATTATCTTAAAAGACCTGGAAAAATAAAAATGCAGCAAGATATAGTGTCATTAAATAGTAAAAAGATCCTCACCTCTCCAAACATGAGAGCACTGTTTCCAGTGAAACAACATATGAATTTACTGCATTATATCCAACACTGAAGCTCAGTTTTGTAATTGTACATAACAGAAAATGCTGATATAAATTACATTAAAAATCTAAACCAGTTCAGACAAAGGGATCTTCTGATCCACAGATCATAGTTATGTATGTTAAATAAGATCATTCTGGATCATGCGTCAGACAATGCGCTGACTTCTTCAGGACCTGAAAAGGTCTTTACATTAAGTACTGCATGAATGGACAGAATATGGAAGAGATTTCTACTTTTCTGCAGCATGAGGAATGGTTACTACTGAATTTGACGTGTCCTTCCTGATAGAGTATGACAAATCTTGTTGTTTTACAAAAAAGCATACAGCCATATTCCATGACCCCTATTTAGCAGTTCACAACAAGTCTAGATCCATCAGAAAACTGTCAGTTTAATAGAGCAAGAGTAAATCCCAAGTCTTGGAGAAATTTGCACTGAAATCAATGTAGGACAGCAAACGTAACCTGTGAATGGAAGAAAATCTAGTGTAATTCTTAAAGTTGCTACACACTGGCCATGTGACCATAAGCAAGTCACTTGCACCTTACACCTTCCTTATTTTCCTCTCCATGTAGCGCAGATCTTGTCACATTCCATTGTTTCATGCACAAGGTGAACACATCAAGGTGTGAATCCATATTCTATTTCAGAATAAATATGGGACTTTCCACATTACCTTCAGACAGTCATTTCATTGCTTCGTCGTAGACTCAGCCTCACCTTCTCTCTTTTTCACTTACTGCTCTTCATGGTAATATCTCTTACTAAATGTTCAAGTACTAGAGAGTGGTTTTGAACCCTATGCTTAGTCACATTGCTTAAGTAGCAATATCATGAAATGGTTTTAGCCTTGGCTTCCTAGATAATCCATGTAGAAAGAAGAAATCAGAGCAGAAATCTAAGACAGGTTTTCTGAACTACATTATCCAAGGCAATGGATACCTTTCCCACTAACTCTAATGGTAACCCAAAGGTCACTAGATCTCTAATTTCATCACCTGAGTTTTAAGTCTACAAGCTACTACAATTCAAACAAATAGCCATAAACTGTTTGGCTTCAGCTTATCCTTGTAACTACTTAGAATTTGGACCCTGTAAACACAATGCTATTTTAGGACATGATCATCCTAATATGCTATCCTTTCTTTAGGTGTGCATGAATTCATCATTGAAGTTCAGTACCCAATGAATTTTTCCTTTTTTTTTATTGCATGAACAAATGCTAAATTTAGTTATGCTATGGTTAGTAAATATTATAATCTCTTTTGAAAGAGCCTGTATTATAGAACAAACCTACAATTTCGCCCCTGATTCTTACTTTGGGCTGATTGTTAGATTATTCAGCACAGGAAAGACAACACACTTTTTGGCCTGGGACATCGGTTTCCCTTCCAATCTATAAACACAAGGATTTAAATATTCTTGATGAATTAATTTTGAAATTTTATGGATACTGTTTTACAATTACACAAGAAGAGGTCACAAATTATGAATTGTGAGCTATATTATGGCTATGAGATCTTAATGCTTCTATGTTATTAAAATACCAAAACCCACCAATGTGAACAAAGAAATTAAATAGACAGGAGATAATTCTGTTCTTTCATCACTAAAAACCAGGTAAGAGTTCCCTGAAGTCCATTAAGTTGCACTCATGAAAATGACAGGGAATAGAAGCATTCCACATTTATTCCTTGTTTTTACAACTCTTACATTTCTTCTCTCGTGATCATATGTCATAGTCCTTCGAGATTACTATATGTGCTTTGAAGCTATCAATACAAGTTTCACTAGCAAAACACCCTAGTAAAAGAAAAAAATCTCTTCAGTTTTTCACTTTAGAAATAATATATGGCCTTAGTTTTGCAATTGTTGTTTAAAAATATGTGTATTCCCTGTTTACATTACCAAATGGCATGAAAAAGGACAAAATACAAGAAAACAAGGTCGAAACACTCTAGTGGCACTGTTGCCTCCAGCAAGAACCAGTTTGACGTCAAGAGATCAAACAGTAGCAAACACTCTATTTTCAGATATCTGAAAGCAGTAATAAATACATACAAAGAAGTGTATTACTCTTTCTCCCTTTAAAAGCATTGATATTAACTACTCCTTAATGATTTTAAAGAATGATTACTCTGCTTTTTGTTCTTGCAATTTGTCAGGTACACAGTAAATCTTGAAACAAGTTGAAAAAGAAAAAGCTACTAAAATAGGGAAAACCACTTAAAGTCCCTATGAGACTCCTAAGGCTTATAGCAGTAACAGAAACATCCCTGAACTACAGCTATTATTGATTCAAAACACAATCTAATGTACTAAATATCTATTAATAAATAAAATGTGGGTTCTGTTCATTTCATTTATAATAAAATTTTTATAATACTTAGTTTTAATTATAAGATCTAAATTATGTCAGTGAGCTACATTTGGTTTATGTGATGATAATTTTATTGAGTGTAACATATATTAGTAGAATATAATAATTTGTTTCTTATATTTCTGAATAATTAAGATTGGCATCTAATTTGCTGTCCTGAACGCTTGCTCTCTTTATTAATCTTTTGGCAACAACTCCCTCAAAAAGTATTATATTAAATGAAAGATAGTGGAAAAGGTAAGGTAAAATAATGATGAAAGGTAAAAACAGTACGTGCCTGTGTACTGAAAACAAATTTAAAAAATAAAAATTATAAACCCAAGAAACCATCAGAAATAAAGGTATCCCTTGACTCAGCTACACCTCCCACAACATTTTAGTTTTATCAATCTTGCAATTTCATACAATTCTCATATAGCAGTATTTGCAATTTTAGATTAAATAAAACTAATTTAAAAAGACAAATTAACATCTTGATCCTGCATTTCTGGTATCACCATTGCTGGCTAAAGTTTTTTGTTATTTCCTGTGCTTCAGGAACAATTATCCTATCTAAGAGCAGTTCCACTCATATTGGAAACAATGGGAAGCATCAGTCATTTTGCAGAAGTGTATCTTTGCTGAGGGCAACTGTGGCTTCAATCCCATTGAGAGCAATAGGAGGTAGCAGCAATTTTGGAAAAAGGACATTGTCTATGGAATACACCATAGGAGAACATTATTCATCAGCTCTTGCTGAATGAGAAAATTTCAGTTCTGGAGAACAACAGAAAAAGAAAATCTTCAAGCCCTTAAAAACCTTTTAGACACAGGATTTTAGTATAAATTGTAGGAAACAGGTATTCTGTTAATAAGATCTTCAGTCAGCACTCAAGTGAAGAAATAACATATTTTCATAATACACTGAAATTCCTAACAGACAAATTTTACACTTAGTTTCAGTCAAACTGCTCAAGATTTATGCATTGGGAAATTGGAACTACCATTTTTGTGCCCCAAACTATATGTGGAAATTTTAGGGTGGTTTGTTTCATTTGTTCTCTAGTAGTACTTTGTAAAGCAAATAGAGACTGAAGAATCCTACAGAACTACAGGTGAAAGTGATCTTCTTAAAATAGTGCTATCATTTGTATTAAAATAAACTTAATATATCTACATTCGATATCCTAAGTGAGGTCAATATAAAGTGTCTTAAATAAATTATATTAGATTGAATTATCACTGGCATTTCCACCTCCTCCTGCCACTCTTTTAATGTCTCTCATTCCTGTTGCTGCAGACAAACCATCAGAAGAGGCAGAGAAAACCTTCACCTACTGCTTGCTAGTTGTTGGAGAATCTGAAGACATTCATATTGATTTGACTGACTTAAAACAGATGCACAGCACTCATTCGTTATTTTAAAAATGCTTATGCACATAATTTTTCAACAATTTTGTGAACCTGATTTTTTAAACAGTCCTGATTCAGAGTATGAAAATTCAGAGTTCATGAAAAGAAATGTATGCCAAAATCGCTGAAATTTCGGATTTACAGTTGTTTTAATGGAACCTAATGAATCCATTTAACCCTGAACAAAACTGTCACTAGGCTACAGCACGAAAGCACCTATAGTGTAGTAATTTTTCTGTATCACACACAGTAGGTTTTATTTCCAGCAGTTCGTACAGCAAAATATCACCAGCAGCACTGCATAGCCATTTGACTCTTAAAAAGAATTACCTACAGAAGCTTCTCTACTAATATGGGATATTGACTATATGTTTGATTATCTCCCTTGCTCTTTGTGCAAGAAAACGTTCTTACGAACTCTAGGCAATGGGGTTTCGTGGGTTTTTTGCCTTTCTCTGAATTGGCACAGTAGATACACAGATCCTGGAGGACAGTAGTATCTGAATAGTACCTGTGCACTGTGCAAAGACTTTACAAAAGCAACAGTGATGCAAAATTTCAACCACGTATCATTTCAATGATGTAAAAATGCACCCTCACTCCAGAATACAGGGTGTGTTTTGGAAAGACATGAAGAAGTCATATGAAACAATTTTAACAGAAACTGTAAACCTGATGCTGGAGATAATATGACCAAATACAGACTCCAGCAAGTACTATTATTTTTAAAAAAAGGGGGTTTAAAGTTAGTTCACTTGGAAAAGTTTTTTTTGTCTACCAATTTTCTGTTTTATTAAATATTTTGTGAAGGAATAAAAAGGTCATAATCAGTGGAATACAAATGGTTTGCACAAATTTTGTTGAAAAATTAAAAATCTATACGTCATGTCAAATAAAGGAGCAATCTGTGAGGAACATGCTGATGAACAGCTTATATTAAATACCAAAATTTCCAAAACAGGGGTATGAAAGGAGATTATAGCACAAAAGTAAGCAAAAAACCTCACCACCAGCACCACAAAAACCCAAACAAACAACAAAAAAACCTCAATCAAACAAAAAATAAACAAACAAACAAAAAAAAAACAGAAAAATATGCGGGTGGGATCAGAATAAAAAAAAAAAAAAAATTACATTCATTTTGGGAAAAAATACAATCGCAAATGGACATTGTCCATTATAATGTTTCACCTTAGAATTTGCTATAAAATCACCAAAAGAAGAAGGAAGACAACCCTACTGTACAACTGTGACAGAAGCTGATGAAGGCTGACTTCTCTCCATCTGCCTAGGATCTAGTGGGATCACACACCTCTCTCCCCTACTCAGGACCTAGGGACTGTTTACAAGCCCTGTACCTCAGTTATTGGAGAAACATCAGAAGTGTCAGTGTTTGGGGGTTTTTTCTTAACTTCAGGACAGGCTTTTTTTTAGAGTTAAGCAATTTTGTGCTTACGGTAATTATGTGCATTTCTTGGAAATATGTACAAAATTTTGATTAAGTTACCTTTTCACATATGTGAATGCTAAATGAACTCATTCCTTTCAATACAAAGTAGATAAAAGAACACCAGTGTAGAAAAGAATGTTTTTGACTAAATTAGGAGATATAGCTGAGTTCAACAACAGTGAACCTCTTCTATGAGACAAGGAAACAAGCAGTGACTTTTAAAAACTGTAATATACAATTAAAATCAACTATATAAATGGAAAGTGTGATATAACATGAAGCTCAGCATAAAGCTGTTCAGTGCATATAATTACACCAATTACATTTAGAAATTGTATTTACTTGCCAAGAAAGAAATAAGAAATTAAAAGGCAATTGTATAAAGTGACACCAGACAACCTTCTCATTCAATCTGACTGAATATAGAATTATAGCAAGATATTTTAAATACTTCAAAAGAAAGGCCATCAACTGCTAATTCAAAACACCAGTAAAATAAAACATGCAATTTTCAAACTCTGTGATTCTCAGTGTGCAACAAAAACATTTAGCTATTATAAGAAGTCTTTTGAGTTGTGATATACTGGTTTCAGATGGATCTAGAAAGCGAGGTCAATGACACCTTCTTGATACAATTACTAAAATTAATTTCTTTTGCCAATTTTCAAACAAAAGCACATTATGGATTGTGGATCAAATTAATTTTTCAGGAATGTCTGAAGAATTACAATATCCTTACTTCAGACTCACTGAAGGGTGGTATTTCAATAGATCAGAGAGGGAGATGAGAGACTTGATATACCCTGGCTCTACGGGATCAGATTTTCAAAGCTGTGTGGATGTTTATCTCTTCTTGAGATACACTGTCAACGATCTTAACAATCTTTTCAAGTCTGGAACTATGAAGGTAAAGACAGAAGAAGAGTACATTCAAAATTATATTGAGAATGTGTAATATATCATATTCAAAATTATTTGAGAATGAAAAATTTGCTTCTGCATACCAAAACAGTTTTGCATCTTCTGTTTAAGATCTAAATTTTCAGAAGTATCAATTCTTAGCTGCCTATATCTTGATACACATAAATGTAGGTATTTCTTTTTGAATGGCTACCCAATAAAACTTAAAATCAAAAGTAAGGTATATCCAGTTACACTCATCTGGTGTAAGGCATCTCAATCAAAGCATATAGAAATCAAGACCTGTATTACAGCAGACATGACAAGTGATTTTGACAGATTATTATCTGGACAGAACCATCAGGAAACAACATTTTCTTCAAGTTCTATAACATACCAATGGTCTTTATACTTTGAAGTCTCTGTCAACCTTTGGTTATTTTTCAAATTACGGCATTATGGAACATTCCAGTCTAGATCCTGGTCTAAAATTATTGCATACTGACAATCTAAAGAAGGAAAGCCAACTAAAACTAAAGGAATTCAACAAAGAAAATACTTTACTTTAATATTCTAAAAGATTTAATGATTCTTGTCTTTATTTTTGTTTATAAAATTAAATTTCCGAGTATAGGTGGGTTCTGAAGACCAAATTTTGACACGTCAGAAGTTTTCAAAGGAGACTTTTTGACATAAAATCAAACACAAATCTTCGTCTGTCTTCCAAACAAGAAAATGCACCAAAACTAACATTTTTTTTTCCCAGAGAAATCCATCTGTGTCATTATTGCACTTTCCAAAGCAGAACACTTTGATGAAAAAATCCTGAGTTCTACATTTAGGGCTTCCCCCATGTTTAGTTTGCTCTTCTTCAGAAGTACTGAGAATAGACTAGACTGGTCATGTTAGTATCTGATCCAGAAATCCTTTGTGCCATAGACAGATAATAAGAAACATTTTTGATTTTTTCCTCCAATAAAAGAGAGAAGTTGTTCCAGGCATAATAACACCTGCATTTTTCAAAAAATGCTGTTTCTGTCACCAGTAAGTCATGAAGCAGAGAATTACAATACAAAAGAGGAGTAGATGCCATTGCCATATTCCCTGAAGGTGATATTGAGGTAATGGCAATAGATTAGATGACCTTTGGAGCTCACTTCTAACCTTATTTCCTACAGACTATGATATCTTCACCAAGTTCCAGAGAGAAGGCAGATAAGAGCTGATTTCTTTGGGGAGGTATTAGTTAGACCGCAACCACAACAGAATCGCTGCAAGAGTAAGTGGATATATCATTCCATATAACAAAAGTACTGACATTTCCACAGGGACGCACAAAGTCTAAGAAAGGCATTTCAGAGAATAATAGGAAGTATCAGATGATGTGAGCTAGGAATACCTGAAATTTTGTCTTGTATTCAAGTTGCTTAATGTCGTTATCAATTTTTGGCTGAGATAAAGATGAGGTTTGGGGATTTGTAACTTTTCAGTAGCTTAGTCAGACACAGCAAAACTACTGAAAAGCTTTGGAAAAGTACACGTTTTACCTAGCAGAATAATTACTCAATCCAGTACAGCAATCAATATATCTCTAGTGTTGATGTGGACTCTGTGCAAGCTCCCTCCCATGTTTGCTGCAGAAGGATTTTGTGTATTGAGTAAAAGAAGTATCACTTCTGTCTTTACAAGTTTAACAGAGTTTACTGATCTGACTTAGGCTAGCCATCCTCTGGACATTCCTTACAACCTTTGTCTTCAAAACCCCTGATCCTATAAACTGACTTGAATGTAATCCTCTGTGAAGACATATTTTCTCTCTCCGGGCTGATACATCAGTCTTACCCAAATTGGAATGACTTTCTCCTCCTGATATCACAGAGTCCTTGTGAAGGTATGGCCAAGCATGGAAAATAGCTCCAGAGGCTGTCACTTTTAGAAACAGGCAATGCTATTGAATTTATATATCTCTGAAATTGTTCTTAAAGTGGAAAGCCTGTGGCAATTTAATTGTTCCTTATTTAAACTACAATTGAATACAGAAAAGTTGTATTGCCCCAAAAGATTTAAGTTGGTTTTGCTGCAGCTTGTTCCCTGGAAAACGTATTATATTTTCTGTTTAGCAATTTTGCATTAGCCATTCGTAAGGTTGATTTGGTCCAGAAGTATTTGTTGTTTTGAACAGCTTTATGACACTTTAATGGTAACACCTTTCACTTTAATGGTAATATCTTTCACTTTAATGGTAACACCTTTTAGAGAAAATGTGTAGATAAGCTAGTATCTCTGTATTACAATGACACAATTGATATTCATACAATACGATAAGATAAAAAACCCGCAAACAGTGATAAAGCTACGGCAGTAAGAAGAAATGCCCATTTCAGCACAGCTCCACCAGATGTTGCCAGAAATTGCCAGCTTGCTTGCTTTTGTGGCTAATACTTTGCATGCTGCTTGGGCCATCAGCGACCATACAACATATTTCACTATTACACAGGTGTTTTATTAGTGCATCGAGCTTTCTAAAAGATGACTCAATTGCTTAAAAAGATCAACTATTACCCCTGCATGACAAATAAAACTTATTGCCCTATTCAGGAATTTATCACTTCATTTCAGTGAATCATGACCTAATGATACCTTGACTTAAGACATTAAAAAGGGTTAAGTAAAGACATGAAATAAAGGCTGGTGTTTTATTCTGTGTACAGCACTTACAGGCATGCTTGTCTACATATTAACTGTGAACTGCTGCAATTGAAGTAGAAACTTCTCCAGCAGCACTGAAGGAGACAGCTTTTGTTAAAGCCACCTTGGTATAAAAATAAGGGGATAGGAAGAAAATTACTCAGGGCAGAAAGCTCACAAAACACCCTGGTTTAGAACAAATACATGGCCAGCCTGATCCAAAGGCAGACAGATGAGGAGGAATGTTATGAATTTAAGTGAGGAGCTGCTGTGCAATGGTTTTACCTTGCAGTGCATAACCCTCCCTTTACAAAGTAATGTAAGCTCCATGTGTTTGAACTTGACTCCTCCGAACTGGATCAATTCCTAGTTGTCAGGTCTTCCTGCCGCCGCCTGTTGTGCAGTCTGTTTCCCTGATTTTCTTTTGTGTTTTGCCTCTCCTACTACAGACCTTGGGTGTGCACTCATATTCCTTACCCGCAGGAGGCAGGACTCTATTCATTGCAAGTATCACCACACACCGATATATTTAAGTTATGATCTTTAAACCCTGAAACTGCCTTGTTATCTTATCCAGACAAATACCCTTCTAGTACTTATTCTTTCACTATTGCTTTCAGGGAAAACAACACCCGCCCACTTTCCTCTGTTATAACTCTTCCAAGTACATGCCAAGCATTCAACATAAAAACTCTTCCCACACATTTGACAACTTCACGTAAACAAAGCACATCTTACATCACTCCACAGCTATTTTCAACCACTTACTTGCAGCCATTTAGAGAAGAAACGGCAGTTCCCATGACTTCGTATCACCTGATGATAACTATCATAGAAATACAGAATGGTTCAGGTAGAAAGGGACCCTAAAAAAACATCTTGTTCCAAACCACTACCATGGGCAGGGACACTTTCCACTAGACCAGGTTACTCAGAGCCTCATCCAACCTGGTCTTGAACCCTTCCAGAAATAGGACATTCACAGCTTCTCTGGGCAACCTGTTCCAGTGCCTCACCACCCTCACAGTAAAGAATTTCTTCCTAATATCTAATCTAAACCTGCTCTCTTCTCTCAGTTTGAAGCCATGTATTGCCATACTTGCTTCCCTGCAAATATGGAACTATCTAGCTCTCTAATACTATTTTATATCATCATTTTTCATCTACTTTTAAACAATGTCAGCAGGTTGCAATTATCTTCTGGTAAACGGTCTCAGGGAAGCCTATCACAAATCCAACAAGCAGTCTACCTTTCTTTTAGCAAACAAGTGTAAGAGCGTGAATGCCTCTTTTTGGGGGGAAAATGGGGACAACGGAAATTTCTTGTCCTTCTTGGCAATTTCGGTGGTTTTTTTAGCATTTGTGACAAGTACTGACAACTGCTTTACATTATTGTTAATGTGAAAACAGAATGAAGTGTTTCTAGATAATTTCTTAGGTTTATCTATTTGTTGATAGTTTTCAGATATTAACTGAACACTTCAGAGAAAGCTATTTGCTGATAAAAAAATATCTGTATTAAAAAAAAATATGGGGTGAAGAATTTTTCAATACACCAAATGGAAAGCCACACCACTATGAGCTCCTAGTCTTAATCATCTCCCACTGCTTTTTACCTTACCTTGTTGTTCTGGCTTATAGCCCATATTTTACCAATGAACAGAAAACAGCATCTTAATCAGAGTTACATGCATGTCATATTGCACGTAATAAGATAAAATACATGCATGTAATATATATATATATGTTATTTTGTTTACATACATTAAAAATGTACACACAAACCCTTCAATCTACCTTAGTAATTTTTCAGAAACGCTATATAAACATGACTAAAACCAAGAAATCTTCTAAAATGCATATCAAAAGTGCATATGAAATAGCGCTTTAGAAGTGATTTCTCTATGCTCACAGCTTTAACAGTGCATTGCCAGCTTAGATAACACTGACGTAAGCTCAATAGTTAGTACATGCTAATGCCAACTCACACAGACAGAAATTCAGGGCAATCATCCAGCCCCAAAGGAGGATAGATGTGGAAGAGTTTTGCCTGCCAAATTAGTAATGTCTCTGATACAAGCACATGAGGTGACAGAAAGGACACTCCGATGACATGCATCACCTTTACTGGGGTAAAAACTTCCCTGTCAACAAAATTTTCTCTGCCAATTACTTATGCTGCATTTTATACAGCTATGCAGCACAAATTTAAAAGAAAAAAAAAAAAAGAGAGAAGAAAAAACACAAGCCAGTGCTATTAACTTTCAAAATAAACCAGCATTTCTACATAATGAGGGCCATAACTTTCTATATTACATAACCCCTTCCTCTGTCTCTTTAAGCTGAATTTTCCTGGAGCTAAGCAATAAGGGATTTTTTTCTATTGGAAAAGTGATGCCAAATTCATTATTATGTTCATTATCTGTTTTTAAGTAACAGATACTTTATTAATTTGCAGAGTATTTTACTTACGTGTCATTTACTGGGGCCATTGTGATTAAATTGTGCAAATGGTGAAGCAAAATGGGAAGATTTATGACATATCCTTTATGTATCAAAAAACTGCACAAGAATGGCTTTTCACAATGTTTTCCTGGGTGTCAAAAATAATCCAGCCAATCTTATGATTAATTTTTACACAAGATGTTACTGAAAGATTAAAACTGTTGTGATATCCAGGGTGTGAAAGTTAACTTAGTTCACTCACAACAAATCTGCTTTAAGATGATGTAATCCAGTACTGATTCTCCTAATTGCTTAGCCACAGGCCATAAATGTGTCAGTTCTCTCTTCTTGATTGCTACTGTAGTACAGTGATAAAACCAGTAGAACACCATGGCTAATGCTTTGGTTACTGGTCACATGTGTTAAAGCAGATTAAAAGTTGTTGAAAGGTCATATTTGCAATTAAAGCGAAAGAAAGAAGGACAATGCTGGTCTTTGCTTGACAATCCTTTCTATGAAGAAATTCTTCCTGATGTCTAACCTAAACCTCCCTTGGCGCAGCTTGAGGTCATTTCCTCTCATCCTGTCACCTGTTATCTGGGAGAGGAGGCCGACCCCCAACCTGGCTACAATCTCCTTTCATGGAGTTGTAGAGGGTGATAAGGTCACCCCTGAGCCTCCTCTTCTCCAGGCTAAACAATTCCAGCTCCTTCAGGTGCTCATAGGGCTTACTCTCTACACCTTTCCTCAGCTCCGTTGTGTTCTCTGGACACGCTCCAGCTCCTCAATGTTTTTCTCGTAGTGAGGGGCCCAGAACTGAACACAGCACTCGATGTGTGGCCTCACCAGCGTCGTGAAGAAGGTACAGAGGAAGAATCACTTTCCTAATCTTGACCTCTTTCCTCCAATAACATAAACTGATACAATTAAAGAAAACTTAAAATAGACAAAAATGTCTGGGCAAAAGATACACGTCCTCAGGATTCATCACAAATGAAAGAATTACAGGTGATGAGGACTACAATCTCCAACTTCTAATGTTTTCCTGATAACGTTATTACTTCTTTTCCTTGGAGGTCTCTTTTTAATGACAGCCTCCCAGAGTTGGGTGGTGGAACAGAGGGTTTATAGTCTTGAAGCAAAATCTGGGTCCATTGTTATCAGTGTTTCAGTCTGATAGTGCTTGCTCAGTATCTTCAGAGTGCTCAGGTGTGTACCCACTCCTGTTACCTGCTTACAAATAAATCCACAATGATAAAACTGTGATTTCCAGTATACTACCGCACTGCTGTTCTACGTGTTATACTCACTCTCTTCAGACTGGTGACATTCCATGAATAAGAGGCATGGACTTTTCTTTGAAATAAACCCCAGCATTATCTACGTCACTGCCAAGTTGGAAGCAAATGATCCTGACTAAGCAGTCATGGACAGTAGGTAGTATGGATGAAAATGGTTCCTCACCGCTGGGTGCAACAGACAATGAAGTCATGGTACTGAACAGGATGACTAACACACACAACCTCCTGTCTCTAAGCTGAAGGGGAGAAAAAAATTCCGACTTCTCAGCAGTGATCGACCTCATGTGACATGTCAACAGCATGCAACTGCTAATTCTAAAAGTTCATGAGATTCCTAAAACTATATCGAAATGCCTTAATTAGAAAAATCATTAAGAGAGTCACCATTGGGAAGTGACACATTAAACCTCATTTTGAAGACAGAGAGAGACTGATGATGAAACTAAAAGTCAGGGAATTTAAAAGTCAAGCTACGGTGAGACTACACATTCGCTACAAAAATGATGGCATACAACCCAAACTCAAAACCGGATCTGATATTTTTAAAAGGCCAATTTCAGAATGTGAAAATAATTCTAAGCTAAATCAGACTAAGAAAAGAATTTGAACACAGAAATGCTCACATGAAATGAAAGCTGTTTAGAATTCTTATTTCTAATGCCCGTAAATCCATTTTTTTCAAATCTAAGAAAAATCTACACTAATTTAAAAAATAGTTTAAAATTCTAATATTTAAAGAAGATACTGAAGCTAGGAAATGTATCACGTTTACGTGAGGAGCAAATAGATGAACATAGAAATCAATTGTTGGAAGATTTAAGGATAATTTAAATGAGTTTCAAGACATACCAGGAACAACAGAGGATCTATAAATCATATCCATCACAAATCATGCAGAAGAGGTTGAAAAGTTCAATAAATAATTACTTTCTGCATTTAGGAAATAAAACAGGATAACCTGCTCTGATCAAGTGATGAGGATATAGTACCTTTTCAAAAGTATCTCAGGAAGATATTCAATGACAGCTACTACAGTCAGATATTTTTCAATCAGTATACACACAGCTAACTCATAGCTGAGAGTTTCATGACAGCCTAGCGGTTCCTTGCTCAACTAATGCTGATCTTTAATATGTCAGAACTGCAGAGAAGTTCCAGAAGACTGGATGAAAACCAGTACAATATCAGTACTCAACAAACCGCAAATGAAATAACCCAGGTAGCTCAACATGATACTTGCCCTACACACAGTAATGGGATGGTCGTTACAAGATGTTTATTAAGAAGAAGTTAAAGGAGGACGATATAATTAATGCTAGCAAAAATAGCTGAGTATCTGATAAAGGGTGTGCTGATGAAGCTTTTGCAAAGCAACAAATATTTGGAATCTAAAATAATATTGACAGAAATTCAGCATGGCCCAAACAAAGAACGTCTCAAAATGGAAGCTACTTTGAGAACATATATTTTTCCTGAGATCCCAGGGTGGTATATTTTTGACCTTATGTCATTTAACATCTTCATCTGGAAACATAAAATCATTACAGATATAATTTGCAAATAACATAAAAGCTGATGTAGGGGATAATCATGAAGAAGACTGTTCAGTGGTACAGTGTGGTCTGGATTTCTTGATAATCTGGATGCATGAAAGCAATTTGTGATTCATACCACCAAAGGTAAATGTAAACTCACACACTCGGGATTAAAAGACCTCTGTGAACACTTCTGTGGTGGGAGACTCAGTTCTTCAAAGGGTTAATGTGTTCCTATTTGTGGGGAGAGAATATTGCCTGCAAAAAGGCATTACACTTCCTTCCTGGCTAATAGGGCTGCTAGTAAATATCAGTGTCAGTGCTGAGGTCTGAACTTCCAGAGGTTTCAAAGAACAACTATGGAAGTCAATAAAAGCCTGTTTAAAGAAGAACAAAAAGGAGACCTAATAATTTTGCTTATAAAACAGAAGTTGAGAAGGGAGCCCGTTGAGAATATAAAAGAACCTACATGGAGAAAAAACCCTGGTAACAGAGGCCCCTAATTGAAAAGGCAAAGTCTTAAAAAGATTCATTGGCTAACAGCTGAAACTAACAAAAAACCAACAAAAAAATCAAATATGAATTTGTCAGTAGTGAACCAGTAACTGCCAATTATTTTGGTGGTTTGCATTTCATTGAAAATTTCATGAACTTTTTTGGAGATGCTTTGACTTTCTTCAAACAAAATTCAGAAAATTCTCCGTCTTAGAGGTTTAAACAGGGAGCTAAACTGACTGGCCACAAAAGTTCCATGAAAATGTTAACACATTGGAAAGCAGCAAGGTCCAGAAAGCAGAACTCCAGATTAATAAAGAGAATAACCCACTGCTCTTGGCACTGTCCCTGATAGGTGGCATTGACACAGTCAGTTCAATGTTCTGGTCCCACATTTCCCTTCACCATTTGGAGACAACAGTGCTCGTAAAATATTATATATGTACAATTTTCTTATTTACGCTTAATATTCTGGCTTCATAGAAATACTTGAATTGATCCAAAATGCAGCATCTCCTTTCCTCAAAATCAATACTTCTATTAAAAATAACAGGTTTCTATTAAAATGGCCTGGGAAGGGATGCATGTAATACCCAGCCTCCAGAAATAACTCCTGAAAGTATTTTATGGAAGGGACCAAAGCAATTCAGGAAATTATTCCTTGCTCTTTCTCTAGTGGCCAAAATCTCCACTAAATAATTGTATTTTTCTCAGTAATATTCATTACTTATCCACTAAACTGTAAAGTACCTTGCACAAGTCGAAGTCTTACTGCTTATTAGACAAATTATCTTCATATCACCTTTTATTTTAGAGATTTACAACTTATTTACACCTATAAAACAGGAGAACTAAGGCAGATGCCGTGACCATTCTGCAAGCCACTGATCTTCAAAACCGTACTCATCACAGGCTGGCTGCCTCTGACTATGGTCACATCAAATTTGTGATTAAGTCTTTAACAGCACGGCATAAAATATTTCAAATATCAGATTAGGAAAAAATAGGATGATTCTAATTGTGAAAGTTACCACTCAGAAACATGCAACACCTAAAACCTAATTTTACCATGGTAGATAGATGTCCCAAATCCTTTGTTTGTTTTTTTCCTGATCTGGGTATGATCACCTTTTGCTGCTATGACAAAGAGAAATACTTCCTACAGAAAAATAACATTGTTGCCTGGAATATTAGTTGATATACTTTAAATGGCAATTTGACTTTAAAAAGTCAATCTCCTGTGTGTTATACTGCTTGTGGTTCTTAGAATAATGGCTAAAAGCTCCAGGTGATTGCTCATTTCTCTTTTTTTTTAAATCAACATCCTTAAAAAAAATGAAGAATTCTTACTGAGAGAAAATAGTAGTTGAGAATATAAAATTCAAATAAAAACCACCAACATTTTCAATTGAATGCTTGACATCAAGATCTAAATACAGGGTAAGTACCTAATCTGGTGAATAAACATGGGTTTAGATGTAGGAGTTTAACCTCAGGCATTCAGAAGGAAATATTCTAGCCATTCCCTTTAAATGCTGAGTATTTAATATTAACACATATTAAAAGCTACAGACATGCTAATTTTAACACCTACATGTTGACAGCTTCAATTTATTTCTAGTAACAGTTGGGATTTTGTTTACATTAAGGTACAAATTTAAAGTCAACCAACTTACTTCACTTTTATTTCTTTAGCTCCTTTCACAACAGAGTAGCAGTCAATCCACTAAAGGGAAATGTCTTTAAAGTATCACATAGTTTTAAAAGAACAGCCTCATCATGATATCCTGCTCTCTTGCTTCAATAGCCCAAGGCAGTTTAATTATGGCAGACTTCATCTTAATTCCCATCCCTTTCTCTTCTTCCCCTTTCTCCACATCTATCACAATCCATTTGAATTAGAATCAAAGATTACAAAATGTTTACAAGACTGTACAAGCTGAATACACCTTTCCTAATCTGAAATGGTCTCAAAACCATTGTAATGTTTGTACAGGTGGGATTGAAACTTGCCATCCAGGGCTTTGGAAATCAAATGCTGAATAAATTCTTAAACTTCCTAAGTGCTTTATGTTATCAATAGCCACAAGAAATAATGTCACTTCATACAGATCAAACATAGTTAAAGGCATTTTTTAGCAACAACTGCTTACAGCAGCAAAAAAAAGAGAGAGAGGAAAGGTAGGCAGAATCACTGAGAGCTGTATTGCTGAACTCTGCAGAAGGCTCCTTCAAATAAATATTTCAAACCTTTATATGAATATTTTAAGCATGACAACTACACATAAACACACAGCCAAAGTGCTCAAATCCACTCAAGAAAGACTATTAAGTCATCAACCTGCTCCTGACAGGATCCACTGAATATGGCAACAGTGAGAAGTCAGGAGACAGTTGGAATCATTTCAAGACTGCTAATTTAACTTGTCTTAAAACCAACCAATGCTCAACGTGTCATCATCAATGTCATCTCATCGCAGTCTGAAAAGCCTTTGACCTAAAGCAAAAAGGTCCCCAAGTGCCACCCTTCTTGTCTACTGGTTGAAAATCTAATTGGTTCTGCTGACAGGCTTGGGAATTGGTAGGAAGGCTGTTCAGTTAATCTCCAAGGGCCAGCAAAGAGCTCAGTATCCATCTCTGAGCTTTGCTCCCTGGCTGTCGTAAAATGACTCTGATGGTAGTGCAAGCTCTTATGCTTCAGCTGTCTTCTGACTTCTGTTAAGTCAAATCCAATAAAGTTTGTCACTCAATAATCTGAGAGCTACCCAACAAAACCTCTTTGATCAATAACAGCTTGCCTGCTTGCACTGAGGAAGGTGACCTATTAAAGATTAAAAACACACCTGCTGCTTACAGCACAGAACATCTTTTTTTACTTTTACATAAAAACTCATCCATTAAAATGAGTTTAACTGCTACAACTATATATAAATATTACATGCCAGAAAGCTAAAATAAGATTAAAAAAATATTTTAGCTATAGTACAGTGCTTTTATTAAATTTGAGTCACTGCTTTTCTTAGAATCAGAAAGACCTCATCCAAAAGGCCTTTCACCACCCACTTGTAACTTCTACTTTAGATGCCTCTGTACATTCTACTTTGTTTTAAATTTTCTGCCTGCTAATAGCACACAGCTCTGTTTTAGCGACAGTCCAGTAATCTAATTTGTTTCTGCCTATTTGCTTATGCCAGAACACAAATATTCATGTTGCCAGGAAATGCAATTTAAAATTTTAATTATAGACATCTTCCCCTCTGTTTGAGGAATTTTCTTGAACTGTAGATACACTTTATTAGCAGCTGTGATCAACAAGTGTTTTACAAAGCCCTGAGAAAGAAAAACTAGGCTGATTTTTGTTGTTGTTGTTGTTGTTAAATTTCTTCTAAATGATCAAGCATTAGTTGAACTACCTTACCTGATATTTTACAGAAAACAGGAAAAGGATATAGGCAAACAAAGAGTGTAATTAAAGGTGTAGTATTCATTAATAAATTCCTGAAGGAGCAAATCACATACAATAAACTCGACTGACTGAACCATCAGTGCCTGTTTGGAATGGGTTATCAATCTCCCAGAAAATCACAGAGACCCTCAGAGTAGTAAATTCAAGATACATAAGGCAAGCAGTGTATCTGCTGATTGCCATGCTTTGTTTAACCTGGTGTCCTTCAGGCATCCATTTAAAGGAGTAAATAGCAGCTAAAGAGTGACACGACATTTCAAAGCAACTAGGAGATACAGATCTGTATCTTCAACCAAAATTAAATAAATACATGTCTCTAAATTCCCTGAATTGTTAAAAAAAATAATCTAATCAAGACAACCGTTCTAGAAAATATAAATATTTGTTAGAGTTTATGCTGTCATTAGTTACTACTTCCCAATGAAGTAAAATACTAGTCTATGGATGTTGAGACTAGATAAACACGAAACAAGAATTACACATTAGGTAAACCAACTTCAGTATCTGCAAAGCGGCCTGAAATTACAAACTGAGACAATCAGACACCAAACAATTACCATACATAAATCCCCTGCTGTGAACATAAGAGACACTCAGTAAGGACTACCTGTGCAAAGTGCTCCTGCAGCTTTGCAAGGCTTCTCTCCTTGCTGCTCCTGAAGGGGCCCAACAGGCAGGTATCATGCTGTACACTGCTTTGTTGTCAGTCAAGACCCTTTTTTGCAACAATAAGGCTACAGGCTCTGAGCTGTCAGAAACACTTGCCTGCCCAGAAACATTAAATGCACTGTAATAAGGACAAAGCCTGGGGTGTGGGTAGAGGCACCATCCAACGGTGCCTCCAAACAATGTCAACTACACAGACTAAACCTTGAGTAGTAGATTCCCAGCAAACCCAACCTAAAACACCAAAACCCCACAACCTAAGGTATAGATAAAGGCAAGTGACAATCAAAAAATGTCTTGATCATTACAGTCATGAAGTCCCTTGTAGAAAACAAATCTGTTAGGGAGTCACATCTTAATGTTACAAGTTTTACAGGAAATAATGAAGACAAATACTTTTATTATACATTATAAAACATATGTGTTGTCTACAGAATATCCTAAAAAATACATATATTAGACTCTAACAAGAACTGCACAGAAAGTTCAGCTCAACAAAACCCTGCCAGTCACTCATCAATTCAGTGGGTGCAGTCAACTGTACTTGTTCTGATGGGCTTTCAGTAGAAGACATCAGAGAATATCTTCACCTTTTCCCACTATCCAAAACTGCCCGCAGCCTACACCAATATCACTCTTCTTCTGCATGACTCTCTAAGTATCTGTGAGGAGTAAGAGGCATGAGAAGATGGATATGGGCAAGAAACAAAAGATCTGTATAACTATTCCCGTTGCACTGAGCCTTTCCATTTCACATATTTCTAGCAGCTAGAAGTGGCCAGCTTGGCTTCTGCCTTCGAGAAACTGTTGGTATTTATCAGGTAAACACATACCACTTTCATGCTGTTAATTAATCAGTGTTTTCTTTTCCATGTTGGAAAGCCAGAATTGTGTTAGGCTTCTAACATATCACAACACTGCGGAACTTATTTATGCCCTGGGGACTCATCAAGGGTCTGCGCCCACGGGATCTCTTTCTGAAGCAATTCAGCTGTGTGTAGTTATTGATGAAGAAAACTATAACAAGAAAGTGGAAGCTTAAGGTAGCTAGATGTCTCTTTTGAACACTGGATGGTATCAATGTCTGCATGATTTGATAGTTGGCAGATTACATTACTTCATTTTCTCCTTCATAACAAATAACTGCTATTCATAAATACCTATTTGTGGCCTGATTTGCAAAGTTGCGTGGCACTTGTAGTTAAGTAAGAGGAAGCTAGACAAAGACCAAATAAAGTGTTGTGGAATGCTAAGCAGCTTAAAAAAACACACCTTACACATGTCAACTTGGGCATTCAAAATATAGGCTGGCACTTTTCTCCGTGGCTCTTTCCTCTTTTAATAATGTCATCTCACCTCACAGGGGCTTTGTGAAAATTAATTAATTACGGTTTGTGAGGTATTCAGATGCTAATGATAGCTACAATGGAAAGAAAGCCTATGGAGAAATTAATAGTTTTGAATTCAATGTAATGATTGAATGTGAACACCACATGTGGGTCACATATTGGCCAATAAGAAAAACAGAAAACATGAATAGCTGCTCATTCACTGATCTCTGCTGCTATGTACACTGAATGAGAAAGGAGTCCTGTGGTAAAAAACATAATATATATGTAGATAAATAAAAATAGTACTTCAATACATAAACCTGAAATGCTGAGATGATAGGTAACGAGAATTGCATAATTTCTCAGCTTTTAAACATTAAATTTTGTAAACGCCTAAGTTATCAGTAAAAGAGCAAATTTTAAAAAAAGAAAAAACCCTAAAAGACAATTTCTTTTTGTTTTACAACTAGACAACTGTCTCTGCAACATCAAAACCCATACCTGTAACAAGTGCTGGGCTAGTCAGTGGAATTCAGACATTTGCTGAAAGCAGAGGAACGCCATGTGCAGGTGATAAATTGAGGAACAAGGTCCTAAACTTCATCATGCAAAGCCTGATCCTGTAGAGTGACATGAGGCATCCACAGTTGACTCTATCTCAGTGTAGGACACAGTCAAAGACAGACACAGAGCTCCCCCACACCTCACTGGGAAGACGGTTCTACAGACCAGCACATTTAGATCCATTTAAATAAAACTTCCATGTAACTTACATAAGCAAATATTACAAATTATTTTGTAGAATACTAGATGCTCTGTATGCCAAACAAACTACAGTCTATAAGGCCAACTCGTGCAATCTGTCGGTGTACAGGTAGAGTATCTGCATCGTAGGTAATTCTTTACACCTTCTTAGCAGCAATCAGAAGCAGAATTTGGCCTTATTTGATTCACTGGGAAACATTATTAAAAATTAACACGATGTTTTCAAAATGGGTATGTTTGGTTGCAGTCGAGACATAGACAGGCGGAAACACTTCAGGGTCTGGGCTCTTTTGACACGACTTAACATGGTCACTGTCCTGTTGTTACTTATGTTATGATGGCAGCAAAATTAAAAAAAACAAACCAAGTGATTCCTCACGTCTGTTTTAAGAAGACGCCCGGTTAAAAAACAGTTCTAATTTTTTAACACTCTTCATATACCCAGCTTGGTACGTGCAGGGCAGGGTTCTTATTTACACAAGCTCCCCTATTCCTCCTCTACAGATGCTTTCCTATTGAGAAGACTTCAGTCTAGAAATGAGTTTTCATTTTCTTCTATATAATATGGAGACAATAAAATTCACATGGTGCTCTGGCTAAGATCTTCATGATCTACTTTGATTTCAGTAGCATAAATAATTTCCTCTGAGCCATGTATTCTTAATGCAGTATAATTTCAAAGGTCCTTCTCATATTGATTTTAATATTGCATATTTGTTCTTCTAGCTTCTCTTGTCTTTGATCAAGGTTAACCATCCTAGTCATATTTTCAAGGTTTCCTTTTCTAGCATTTGTATTTGTAAACATTTAATTAAAACAATTAGAAGAGGTTAAGATATTGCAATAAGAAACATCAAAATCACAAAAATCTCTCATGAAGAGAGAGCAAAAAGACTCAGAGTGTGTATTTGAGAGATG
This sequence comes from Cnemophilus loriae, assembly GCA_013397755.1. Lineage (NCBI taxonomy): Eukaryota > Metazoa > Chordata > Aves > Passeriformes > Corvidae > Cnemophilus > Cnemophilus loriae. The sequence goes on along the minus strand of VZTF01005100.1, from coordinate 124,951 downwards.
AAACAATGAATTACATAGATAACGTTTATCATAAGTTTCTATTCATCATTTCTAGTAATACAAGAACAAAAGGATATGCAATGAAATAGAGAGATAATAAATTTTAAATCTGATATCAAAGGAACATGTTTCTAGGAAGAAAAAACCCCTACACCAAACAAACCATGAAACTGTTATACGAAATACAGGTTTTATAGAAAGCATGAAGTCTTCCAAGTTGTTCCAGTCCCCTGCTTAAACAATATATAACGTATAAAATATACAGAAGAACATCTGGACTTAGTCAGACCAGAGACTCATCTAGACTATCTAGTCTGTGAGAGCAACAAGTACGCACTGATACCATTCATGTATCAGGTCAAAATTGCAATAAACTGGGTCTTCCTGATCCACAGCTTGTATTCACATATTTAAATGGTCTTCCTGATGGACTTTTCTTCTGTGGAATTGCCCATTATATCTTGAATCAATACACAATGTCAGGCTTAAAAAATATCTTATGTCAATAAATTCTGTGTTGTCTGCTGGCTTTATTAAGGGATACTTCCCTATTCTTGATTTACAAAAACCAAATGTGCTTTGTCTTCTCCTCATTCATGACTTACATTCCTACACCACACCCTACCATTCAGTTCTTTCTGAACTGTGGGATCCTTACTCTAACTACTCCATGACATGTGGAAACTCTTCTGTTATCCCAGTCATCCACATTTTTCTTCTCTGTGCCTTTCCTCATGTTCTTATGTCCCTTTTGAGATGAGAGAATGAGGCAGGGAGTGTATGAAGTACTCGAGACACAAGTCTATCATACAGAACAGTAATCTGATTTCTAGCACTGCTTGCTCTTTCCAAAATCACCAAGCATCTGCCGATGTTTTCTTCATGTTAGCTTTACCTGTTCCAGAGCCCAAAAATACATATACACACTCTGGGATGTATTTTCCTTGAATGTTCCTTTGGATTTATGGATATTTAATGTAACCCATAATTTTATCAACTAGTCATTCAGCACCATGAGTTCCCACTCATGACAGTGTAGCTCAGAGTACTCATCTCTGGCAGATTCTGATACTAATTCCCCCCACTACGAAAACTGATCACTTTGTTCTAATCCTTTGCTTCCTACCATCAGGTACAAATTCAAAAGACCTCCTTTTTACATCATGACCAACTGGCTAATGGGCCTGTAATTCTTCAGTTTAAAATACTGATCAGTCTCCAACTCCATGAGTCACTTCTTTTAAGAGTTCAGTGATGGAACACATCCGGTCTTGAATAAGGAAGGTCTTTGAATTTCAGTTTGGAGAAGATTTGGACCTGAAATTAATCATTACATTAGCTATTCCATTGGAGTTTTTGTCCTCATATTCAGTACCACTGTACTGCCGAAAAATGCATAAAATTTTTCCTCTTTCCTCTTCATGTGTGCTACAAATTGGTTTTGCAAGTTCGTCCTAGAAAAATTCCATAACTCTCTCCTTTAGTCTCAAGTCACGGCTGACTTCATTAAATAGCTCTGTTTACCCAAGTTTGCATTCTAAAATCAATTACTTAAGACCCAAAATACTTTTATCTCCCCATTTAATCTGAACTGAATGAATGAGATTATTTGTTATAATCAGCTCTTCTACGACAGACTTACAGTAAACAAGTCTCAAACGGCATCGGATCTTGCTGACCCAGTGACAGCGTGATGAAGTCTGTTAGCTATCACATTCAGACACAGAGAGAAAAAATGCTAGGGATTCTGACAAAAGGGAAGGCAAGATCTACAATAACAACAAAACTCCCAGCAACACTGAGCTCTCCAATCATATCCAGACTCGCAAATGACATGAGAAGTCATTACATGGCAGATTTACAGTGCCACCTGAAAGGAACTTCTTTTATCATTTTTCCCAAAATTTATTTGGCTATATCAGATTTTTGAAAGTATACCCTCTCTGTCTATTTCTGTAAAATGTAGAATCTCCAGGAGGAGGATTTGCATAATCACACATGAAAAAAAGCAAGAATTTTTATTAAAGGCTCTTGTAAAACATTATTCTACATTAGTTCATTTTCATCACTGCAATTCACCTTTTAGATTAGCCCTTTAACTAAATTGTCCATCTTATTACTGCTATAACATTCTCATGTCTGTTTTTCTAAGATACTATATGCATTGCTGAACACCATTTAGAAGAACTTGTGTGCTCTTTCCATTTAAAAACAGTCTGAGGAACTGTACAACCCTCCACCAGTCACTTCCCACATTTCACTCTCTGAAGCTCTTCCGTATTTGTAACCTCAGCTCTTAAAGGAGAATATTCCAGACAACGAAGTTCTGTACATTGAAAAAAAAAAAAAAAATCCTCCTTTTGCCAAAAATTGAGTTCTACAGACTCACAGAATATTGCAAGTTCTTCTCATGCTTCTGACCTCTCCTTATTTCATTATACTTCAATCTCCTTCTCTGTGCACTGAAATAAATTCACTGAAAATCAAACAAGCCCAGCACCTTGCTTTCCCAGCTTCGTTCGAGCAGCTTTTATCTATTATATCCACAAATGTGTTATCCAAGATTCTCTCCTTTCCTACAACAACCTTATGTAAAACAGTCTGTAGATCCAAACAAGTTTATCAATTTAACCTAACATGGAGTCTCAGAGTCTTGACCAGGTCCTGTCAGCCACTGCCAGAGTCCTGACCCTTTCTGGTGTGCAGGTCATTGCCACAGTATACAATAAAGAGCTTTCACAGTGGTGCTCTCCAGAATTATGGGAAGGATTAAAGCAGTTATGGGCAATAGGGAAAATGATCCTTCAGCTTTCAGTTGGTGTGATGTACTAATAGGTGAAAAGATGAGTAGAGCTGAAATGTTTCAACTTGACAGTGACGCTCTTAGAAAACCTTTAAGTTGGAATTCATAAAAATAATCAATTCATAATAATAGTAAAAGTCTTGCTTATAGGGTGTCATAAAGAAATGCTTTAGCTACATTTAAAAGGCACTGGTAACACAGCATTTACAGGTCAGATGGACTGCTGCCATTGTCATTTTTCTGCTGCCATGCCAATAAAAACCTCACTAAAACAGGTCTTCTGGTGCAAAGTAGGAAAAACAGTTACAAAACTACTTCTGTTACACAAGATTTAGTGTTCGGGTGCTTCTTATGTAAGAAAATTAAAGAGAGCAAGAAATACTTGAGACTTTACAGCTCACATTTCAGCTATAATTGTGAAATGCTTTATGAAGCTCTTTTATCTCACAAATGCCAATTACCTTCCCAAATACTAATGCATTTTCTCAAAATCAGATAAAACTGTAATCTGTCTCACAGTAGAAAAAAATGCAACAATGAGTACAGGACTGTTAAAGTACATCAAAACTAACCATGCTCCATCCAGCAAAAGCATCCAAAGGATACCAGGGAAAGTGAAGAATGAATTTTCAAAGAAAAAAAACAAAACAAAACAAAACAAAACAAACAAAACGAAGAAAACCCCCCAAAACACCAAACAAAACAAAAAAGCAAAACCAAAACCAAACAAAAAACCAACCAAAAAAAACCCCAAAAAACACAAACACAAACCAATTAAAAAACCCACACAAACTCAAAAAGTATGTCACTCACTACAGTCAAATAGCTAAGTAGACAGTTTATATTCCAGCATATTATTGCCCTCCTGCTTATTCCTCTCTCTTTGAATGCTTATGCTCATAAACCAAGCCTGTGTGTAAATAACGCTGCTTTTTACACATGTATAACAAGTACCTGTTCGTGCCTTCTTATAACTACAGAGCTCTTACATACTAAATTCTTACAGCATTAATAGACTGAAACAGAAGGAAACTCTTAAGATGCACATGGTTTGTGTTTCACCTTTACATTTTATCAGGAGAAATGAAATTGATTTGAAAGAAAACACTGGGAAAAAATAGCAAAGTAGCCACCACTATATATCTAATGATTAATTATTTTGCAAACTTTCATCATATCAACTTCCAGTTCTCTCTGACCTAGTGGTCACTCTAGGTCACACCAAAGGTCCATGCAGACCAGCACCTTCTATTCAGTATCGGCAAACGAAAATAAATCACAACCATGTATAAGACACAACCAGGCATTTCCTACAACCTATTCCCAACCTCCAAAAAATGCAGCTCAGCAAGCTCCCGAGACAGCTGTGTTGCCTTATCATGACACCTTTTTAAGATTCTTTTTATTTATGAAATGCCCTTTCTTGGGATAAGGTGATTAGAATGCAGCACAGGTGGAATAATTACTAAGTAGGGAAAAAAATCTCATTCCAACAAAAGACCCACAAAACCCACCAACAAAACCCAACCAACAAAACTCCCGGCCTCATTTGGTATGATTTTTATAGTTAATCAAATAATGGTTGTCTAATTCAATCTGTTCAACTGACTATCCAGAGCAGATTTAACTTTCTGTCACGTCACAGGGCTACAAAAGTCTTGACTTAGTAACGCAATGAGCTGCAATAGCCACAGCTAAAGATATCTTTGTAAGACAATACGTCTGAGTTAAAAATACAGCAGAACTCGGGAATATGTCAAAAGGCATACAATTAATGGTTACAAAAATTCCACAAGTACTCTGAGAGGATTTGAGGGCTTTTTTTTCCCGTTTCAGTACTATCAAGAGATTAGTTATGTGACTTACATCTTGTCAAACCTAAAACCTTTAAATAGACTTTTGAAATCAAAATATTTGACTATGTGCTCCATCAAAATATGAGAGAACATTCTACTTACTTTACATCCCTTAAAAAGTAATGTAATAGACCAATATGAACAACTCACTTCAGTAATTTTCTAACTGATACATCTCTCTGTTGCCAACAAAATGCAAAACTGCAACTGAAGACTTTTTTGATTCTATTTTCATCACCACCTCTTTTCTCCCCCCTTTAATTTTCTTGAGACTCATCATGTTAATGTAAAAGGGACATTATAAATAAAATTATTTTGGATAAATTACCCAGTAAGAACTAGTAGAAACTAGTAGAAAAAGAGCTAGTAAAAGAAATTCTGAACTTTATTATAATTAGTCTAGATGAAATGTTTACAGTATAAGAAAGGTAACGAAACTTTGAACAGTATAAATCAGCATGTGATCTCACTGATTTTTTTTTATTATTTTTATCCCAGATATACTGGATTTACATAAAGAACTATGAGCTTCATTCTAAACCTTATTCAGAGCATGTGAGTTATTGTGAGTTATCGTGAAAGTTGCATCCTAGTCAGCCCTGCCCTCGTATTAAGTGAAACAACCAGGCAGCCACAGAATTAAACCACTGAGCCTGTTAATGCAATATAAAATTAAATTTCAAAGGTGGAGGAAAAAGAAACGAGATGAACTGATTCATTCAACAGTTACAGCACTTTTCCACTAAGGCCTGAAATGGCAAAAACTGTTGCTTTGAGGGAGAATCTGCAAAAGTCAAATGATGAAATTCAGAACTAAAGAGGACTTATTAATCTTTTATGACTTCATCGATTTTTTGTTATATATATTGATGTTATAGAAATTAGACAATAAAATGGAGAAAAGGAGATTAGAGTTGCAACTTTTAATATTCAAAAGGAGATACCTGAACTCTAGAACTGATTTCACTCTAGCATATATCTTTAGAGAATATTGAGTTTCCTAATACTTTCCTAGTAACGAAGAGGTGGTCATCTTTGCTCCTACTCTCTTTGCTAAGAGAATTTTCCTAAGAGATCATTTAGTACATTGACCAACCTGTGAAAATATTTTGTTGCAGGCAGTTGCTTAAGAAATTTGACATTTATTCCCACCGAGGGAAGAAAAATAATACAGTAAAGCAAGCTGATGTTCTGACTTGCTTGGTGTCACTCTTGTGATATTGAAAGAACAGCTTTTTCACATTTTTATGGTCTGCCTCAAGCAAACATTTTAGTTATATCTTTTGATACTATATCCTTCATTTTTTTTTCAGAGTGGAAATATCTAACCAGCCTTTCAAAAATGCAAGAGATGAAAAATTCCTTTGCAGTAAGAATCACCATGTTAAGATTTTTTTTTCGCATACAGAATTGTACCTGAAGAGCCTCACTCAGAATCTTAATATAGTTTTACTGCCAGGTTTGCAAGTAAGACCTCTCCATACAGATTCCAATCTTTAAATCTCAAAATAGCTGAGATATCAACATATCAAAATCAACATAATTTAGATGAGTTAATCTGTATGAGATTATATAGGACCCTAAAATATTTCATAAAAATACTATAACGCTTCCATGTTCCCAATTCTTGGAAGATATCTTGTGAGAGGATTCCCACCTCCTGACAAAAATGAGACAAAAACTGTTACACTTTTGCACTGAATAGAGCTAACTCATGTTACTTTAGACTGACAATTCCTGTGAAAAATAAAAATGTTTTGCCATGTTCCAAAGTTGTCTTCACAAAATCAAAAAGACCAGATCTCAATTTGAAGACCAAATAAGTAAGAATCAAAACATCAGAGGTTTGGCTGCCTGCCTTCCAGGGTAGCAATTGGTGGTTAAGTCCAGCAGACATTCTTGGAAAGGACTGGACACTACTGAACACATGGTGCCACCACCACTGACTTTACACATGCAGTGCCTGGAAATCTCTCTTTCTGAATCACTTTGTTCAGGCAAATTTTACTGCCTATAAAAGAACTGCAAGCAGTATATAAACAACTAGAAGCACAAATCAATTATTTACTGGCTAATACATAAAATAGATAATCAGGCTTTGCAACCTACCATTATATGAATTAATTTGTCACCACCTTTTCTCAGACATCTGTTGAAACTTCACTAGCCATGCGAACACCAAGACTGGCAGGAAACCTTCAGTACTCCTGGAATGCTTGATGCTCCTGAGTCATCTCTTCCTCTTGAATCCTTCAACTGTTTCATCATTTCAACATTTCAACATTTATCCATCTCACATTTTACCTTTAGTATCTCATGATTTTACAGAACTCAAAGCTCCTTTTCACAACCTGGTTTTCATAGAAGTCTGAGCCAATGTGACAGAGCTCTACTGTATTAAAATTTGCCTTCAGCCACAGAAAGATGAACCTCTGGCAGAAGAGTTACAGGAATATGTTGCAGAAGTCAACAACATTCCAAGAGGATTAACAGATTTATAAAACTGTTATCCTCCCCTCTAATTAGTCCACTACATTACCAGCTAAGAATTGGCTTTTTCTTGTAGAATGGTTTATAATAGCCAGATCTTGAAAAAGTAAACTTCATTTTCGCTAATAAGCCAGCGACTACCATTATTGCTCTTGCAAATAATGTATGTTTTTATTTCTTGAAAGACCTATATGTTTATTGAAAATGCCAACCAAAATATAAACCTCCATGTGTGGATGACCATATTTACTTTCTTCACTTCATGCCACAGTTTATATCTATTTTAACATGGTTTCTGATATACGTATTTTCTCTTTACTAGACAAGCCATCCTTTCACAGAGGTGCTTACTGCCCTCCTTCTTCATTTTGCTTTATTTCTCATCTGGCGTATTATTTACCTTCACTGTTCATGATGCACTTGTACTTGATACACATCTATAGAGCAAGAAATGTCAATTTCACATTGAGGTTTTTCCTTATACTTTCATTTCAAAATTGTTATTTCATCTGGTTTAAATATAATGGTGCTTTGCAAAGGCTCCCTTTCTTAGGCAATTATTCTAGAGGTTACAGTAATACCATCATTGTGCACTTCCATGGAGCCGTTTGCATTCTTTCTTTCCTTTTTAAGGTAGATCCATTGTTTCTGGCAATTAAAATAAGGTCATAAAATGTATATTCAAAGCTATATAGAACCATCTATAGATTTCTCAGCATAACAATAATTAGCTTATATTTTTGCAGCACTTTGAAGTTGCAATTTGCTGTGTAAGTGCTCAGTATTCTTATCATGGCTTCAGCAGGACTTGGCAATTAATATAAAACTGCTGGTCATCCAAATACAATTACTTGCTGTGAGCAGGTGGTTTAAATACAATGCACAGGTAATGACTGACCTTTACAATACAATGGTACAGTCACCACCAGAGAGCACAGTACATTAGCCAAACACGGGTAGCTTTACCGAGGGATGTAAAAGTATTCATGGTTTCTACACCACCTCTTGTCGTTTCAGTCAGGAGAGCTTTCCCTCTGCTAATAACCATACTGCAAATCTCCTTCCTAATTGCCCTGTACACTAATAACCTTTACTGCTATAAAAGTTCCAGTATGAACTTTACGTAGGAGATTTACTTTTACTGAACTGATATACATTTTACTGACTAGTATCTCTCACACACATTTACTTGCATTATTACTTAGTTTCTTCATAGTGATGCTAGAGATAGAGAAAATAAAAGAAACGAGAGAGGAGTTTGCAAAATTATTCAATACAAGAGTGGCCTGTTGGCCTGAGTTTTAAGAGTATATATTTAGACGTAGTGATTAGTTTGGTCCTCCTTGTTACCAGATGGCAAAAGTTGTATCTGAATTTTATCAATATCTTACAGCCTGGCAAGTAGAATTCTTGAATGACCAATGTAAAACACTGTGCTTACACATCCTACACCTATAAATCGATGTCACATATGACATGAAATGTGTGGCAACTCTGCAGTATCTTTACTTATATTTAAAAAGGAAAATAACCTGAAGGAAAGTCAAGGAACACTGCTGCACAAGATTTTTGGTTTCACTACACACTGACACCTGCATTCAACCATATCCACAGTAAAGAAGGATGCCATTTATCTTTTATAATAATATGGAGTTCTCTGTCAGAGTAGGGTCACTGAAATGAGTAATAATCCCACCACTGTCTAAGGTACAACCAGCAGGGTCCAGGTCAACAGGCAAGCAGACAATAATTTGCCCAACAACACTGAATTTCATCTGCCCGCAGCCTCTATCTACTGATTATACAATCAATACACCTCAGATGAGAAGAGCTAACAACTGACCGGGGCAGATCAATGCTAGCAAATAAGCGCTTCATGACAAAAAGTTTGATAATTACCATTCTGAAGCCGTGTAAATGTTGTTTCTATTGTAACGACATTCATGATGATACTGCTATGATTGCACTGTTATTATAGGTTTAATGTTAGGCAATCAAGCTGCAGTGGTCTAGGTATCAACAAACAGCATCAAAAGAAAACATCAAATTGTCCCTATTCTTCTGACATTGTAGCTGCAACATTTTTCTATGTTAGTGGCCACAAATGAACAATAATAAGTGACAATTCAGTGAAAAATACTATTTTCACAGCTTACAAAAGTCACACAATATAGATTGATACAAGTATGATTATTTCTAGACCCAGAAGTGAAGGCACACCCACTTAAACCAGAGGATTAAAATGAATTCAGTATTGTGCTCTTTGTTTCACGTGCATCAGTTCAGAGCTTTTAATCTGCACTTCAACTAGTCATAACCCAAAAGTATACACAGCTTTGTTCAATTTATTTATTATCCCTTTTCATACTGCACATTTCATTTTCCTTTCATTCCTGAAGTGCTGGCTCATTCTCAATACATTAACTTTTAGAGAAGTGGTCCTGACTGACTGTCAATGGCTATATTGACTCCAGTTAGCCTCTCGCACTCGCAGCACAGAAAAACACTACTGGGACACACTATTGAAACGTGAAGGAAATCGGGACTTGATAAAGCAAGATCATGTAGAGCTGTGGCAGCCTCGACTTCGAAGCTACATGAGATAAATACTATGCTTAATATTTCATGTTTTGGACCGCAGGAGGACATCTCAGTAGCAAAACATGTTCTCCCAATGGTCACTTTAAAGGTAAAAGCACACTCTGCTGCACAGCACTTCAAAAACATTTCAGTAACGGCAAATCATAACCGAGATATCTGCAATGATATCTCTTATGTCGGCATGAATTAAAAATTTTAATCAGGTTTTTCACAGACAAAACATAGGTGCCTCCAAAAGTCTGCATGTTACCTGTCTAAAACTTTTAAATCAGTGATTGGTCAGATTTGCCGTGGCCTAAGGGAAATCACCTGTCTATCCAAGGAGCTAGAGATACCAAACAATAAGGATAAACCCAGACCTCTCACAGTCAGCAATACATGTGTGATTTGAACTAGCTTGAACTAAGATTTCCCTTTCAGCATTTCTTCCTCAAAACAACTTCTACCTCACAAGAGATTCGAAGAATTTGATGTATATTAAAATCCTTTCCCTCTCAGAAGGGCTCATTTTTATTCAGGGACAATTTTGCTGACTGACAGGTAAGCATTTGGTACTGAAATTGGACCTGTACAAGAGCTTTGCATTTCATTTGCTCCATTACACCAGTGCATGGATTACTGGGCTTTTACTTTGGCATCTTTCCATTATTTTCAGATATCTGACATGAACAAAATGACTCATCTGACAATCTGTGTAACAAATTTGTTCCAAAAAGAATAGAACATTATTATACTATTTTGTACATGTGGGTACCACAACCTTCCACGGTAATCTGGCCAGAAATTCTAAGTGTATAAATAGTAGCTGATATTGTTTAAAAAAAAAAAAAGATAGGAGTGACAGCACAGAAATATCACACTGAAGAAATGAGAATTAGTTTTAACACTACAGCTTTCAGTGTCATTTCAATTTCTGAATCACTTCAGGCATAATACCAAATTTAATTTTCTTTGTGTTGGGAAAAAATGCATAAAAATTGACATAAGACTTCTAGACTGTCTGATATAACATAGCTGTTGACAAACAAGTATTGTCAAATTCTGCCACTAAAGAGTTAATAGTCATCATATTTGACTCTTTTTGTTTGTTGATTAATGTTCCTACCTCAACCACAGATCTGCTATTTATCTCTCAATTTGATTTTCAGAAGGAAAAAGTAAGTTTGTTTGGCCTACTACTCATGTGAACAGGGATAAGTACACTTCTCCATATCCTTTGATCTTCCATCATACAATGGCATTCCAAATACCACAGTTAGCTGACTTTCCCAAGAAGCTTTTTAACCATTTTATGGTAGCTCTTGCCATCATAGCACCTTCCTTGCATCTGGAAACGCAGGAAAGTCTTTCCTGAGCACTGTAACTTTCCCCAATGCCTGTACAGCCTCAGCATGGCTGACATTAAAACTCAGCTGTTTAGTGAGATGTGCAGCAGTCCTTCATCCTGAGTTTAGGATACAAGGTCTGCTTCTAATCACGCCAATTAACATTACAACAAAACCTCCAGTAGAACCACTGGGTGGACTATCATATAAATCCATTCAGGGATGAGACAAAAAGGGAGGAAAGAGTGAAAGCTGACAAGAAAAGGGATCTTCTGCATTTTTCCCCTTTGAAAAGACAATTTTCGGAATGAATGATATATTCCTTTTTATATTTATTCTTACAATTTAGGTGAAAACTATTTTTTAGAGATATATTGGACTGTTTCATTTTCTCTCTTTATAGCAGTCCATGGTGTTTGAAACAAATTCCACAATATGTGCAGAATATTCTGGTGCAGCTTCCCAGAATTTCCATTGTTTACTTGTGAAACAATTAAAAATTCTCACATTCTGTAAACTTCCATTATTGACCCATTAAATTGAAGATTAATCCTTAATTTTTATGTGGAAATGTCTTTATTCAGACTTTCTGAAAAGTAAAACTAGAACAATTCTGAAGTATCATCAACCCCTCAAACCGTGCTGTTTCAAAAGGACTTAATTTTAAAAACTTTATTTCAAAAAACATAATTTTCATAGTCAGACTGATTGGTTACCTAGAATATAGCAGTAGAAAACCATGGAAGCAGCAACGGAGGAATGCCTAATCCTTGGAGCAAATGCAATTCCATAGTTCATATGGTTGTAATTGTAGGCCTGCAATGCAATCTGTTTTAGAGGTTACACTGACTTACAGCACGCAAATGCTTGAAACTGTACTAGATGATCCCTAGTCAGAAGTCTCGTTTATGTAGGAAATATTTAAATATCAGCTGGTTGGTTAGGCCACCAGAAATGCACCAAAGGGAATTCTTTCAGACAGCTAGAGTCTACAAAACAGCCAAAGTGAGTTTTCAGCCATAGATGTTTCCCCCTAAATGCTGACCTAGATTTCCAAGGGCTGAGGCTTTCTCATGGTCTGTGGGGAATGACTGACTGATTTGGTAATGCCTTTTCCACAGAAGCCAGGTCAAGGTGTAGACTATGATATAAAAATACATTAAAAAATCATAGCAAAGTCCAACAGATCTGTGCACTATTGTTTACTAGGAACAAGACACCAAATGATCTTAAAGAAGTGCAAGGGAGAGTGAGATAAAAATCAGGAAAGCATTTCTAGTGATGAAGATGGGGAAGGACTGGAATAGTAATGGAATATGTTAGCTGGAGAATCTCCATCAATACAGAACTTTCAGAACACGCCAAAAATATACCTTCCAGGAATAGTTTGCACAGATTTAAATCTCCTTTGGTTCATCTTAACAGGACGTCTTCAGATCCCTTTCAGCAATGTTTTCTATGATCTCTGATTTTTCAGTCAGCACTCATAATGTGAATCAAGTCAGTAAAATTCTCCATTGCTAAAACAAACAGTACAGACCTACAGAATAAACTTAGAAAGCCAAAAGGCAGCAGTCTCAATGACTATATAAAATGAGCGAGTAGACAAACTCAAAACCAGTAAAGATTAAAATAAAATAGTTTCAGCAGGCCTAGTTAATAGCCACTGGATTTCTTGCTAAATGACTATGACAACTAGAACACTTTCAAATGAACTTCTTAATAGTAGGAACAGTTTATATCTGATGGGACAAGCTTTTGACAATGCTATCCTCCATTAACCAGATAAATTAATATTACCTTCTAAACTTTCCTTTGTTAATAGTGAATGAAATGAGAATTTCAACAAGATTATTGAAGATTACTAAGTTAAATCACTTATGACAAGATTTTCAAAAGCAGCTCAAGGTTATAAATATCACCATTTCTTCAAGTCCTCTTAAAAATTCCAGTTCTAGTTACTAGGCTTGTGAATACATTCACTCCTGTGAATAATAACAATGTACCAAATACCTGGCATACTATACTGATCTGGTATCAGGTTTAAACAGCAAGTATCAAAATGGACAGTGGAAAATTGGTGATAATCACAAATCTAGTCCAAATAATTCCAGAAATGAAGTGGAAATTAATAAGAAAATAATTTTTCCTTTATTCCTAGGCACAATCAGAATTAATTTCCTTGCTTGCATTTTCTCCTTTCCTACAACAAACAGTATAAGATATATATAATAAACCAAACCATCCTGGTTTACCATCATGCACAAATTGGATGACATCAAATAGTCTAAACAGAAGAAAAGTTGAGATGAAAACTGTAAGAACCAAGGGAAATTAATGAGGCCCATAAATCAACTGGTAACAAATTTCCTCCAGCCAGTGAGACAGCCATTTTTAGCTAGAGTTGTAGCAATGTCCTTTTCCACTCCCACATACAGACGGCAGAAGTTATGCCTTTTGCATAATTTCCATTTAGTTATGATGACCTTCAGACTTCAAATCTATACTACTTTGTTTACAAAAATCAAATCACTCTTAAACCCTAATTTACCTTGGAGGCAGCTTATTCTCAGGGTTTTTTTTATTAACAAACTCATGAAGAAAGGGCTGAAATTATGTCTATGTATCCTGTAAGAAATTTTTTGTTTGCTTAGAAAAAATAAAAGAGTAAAGTAGAAACATGTTTCAAGAAACAAAAGAAAGGAAAATCTATGGGAGAAGAAAAAATGAATACGTGTTAAAATTATGATTTTAATAAGCCTAACTATAAGCATTTCTATCTCAACACAGGGCATATTTTGATCACTTCTTTGCAGATAAAACCACCTTTCTTTGCACTTTCTTCTACTTTCAAAAGCCTTGTTAATGAAGACACCTTTAAAGTAAATCAAGTGGCAGTTTTACATCATTATGCAAATCCACCTTTCTACTCATTCAGATATTATCTCTTAAGACCTTTACATATGTAAAAGAGACTAATGATTTTAAATCTTAAAACTGGTCTTCAGGAAAGGACAATATGGTCATTCCAATGCAGCCAAGAAACAAAAGGAAGATGCAACTAAAGCTTTAACCTTTTTTTTTCTGTTCTTAAATCTGGAGTCACATGGGTCCTTGCTAGCTCTAGATTTCTAGAGGCCGATAGTCTAATTGCTTCCCTAAATAAAGGAACTCACAGATAGTCTGAAGGCATGCAAAACCTTCTCATCCCTTCTCAATTCCCTTACCAAACACAACCTGACCACGGCATTATGTTTTATTCATTTTGGCTGAATTCATTTTGTTCCTTTCTGTGAACAACTGTGAGGAATGCTGTCATCCAGACACCAGTAGGAGTATCAAGGCAAAAGCTATTTACAGTCATATGTTCTTACTGGCACAGTCTCTCTGTTTATTAGTTTATTTTGATTTGATCTGTTTTAATGAGCTTTCACAACTAATGATTCATTAGCTTTTTCATGGACTCATTCTTACACAGGAAGTAAATTTTAAAAAAAATATATATTCTGCTTTTGCTTTTGATAGGAAAAACTCCCAGACTAAATTCCAAAAGGATAGAAAACACTATAATATGTCCTTGAATAAGCAAACAAGATTTCTAATTTTCATTAAAATACTTATATCTCTTTAAAGAATTTCAGTCTAAATAATCTAACTTTGTATGACCTATATTGGGTAAAAGGTTAACTGCTAGGATAACTTTTTTAGGATGACATAAAACGAAAAAGGTATTAAATTTTTTCAAAGTCAGATGCAATGAAATGGAAATAAGAAAACATTCCATTTTAACATATTAGTGCTTTACTACCGTACATCTATGTCCACTTTTTTCTCATTAATATTTCCAATATTACATGACATGGATATAAATCCTTTTACTATATTTTTGAAAAAAAGTAATTGAAACTATACTTATAAAAGGCTTATTGTTATCAAGAAAAAAGAATGTCATCATGCTTTCTCATAAATTTATCAGCCCAGATTTATTCATCTGTAACTTTCCTATAATAAGTCTTACCATGATTGTAATTTACTTCTCTATTTGGCACATGAATTTTATTCATTTAAAAGGATTATTCATTAATCAAGTATTTATCAGTCAGGGTCTTCTAGAACTCTGAGAGACTTGTGTAGAGTTCATTTGTTCAGTTTTAACAGGATTATTTTTATATCAGGTATTTATTTAAGTGGGCTTCATTATGCTGGGTAAGCAAATATTACTTATAAGGCTGATACTTGCTTCTAAATACAAATACCAAATACTTGATATGAGAGTAATCCAGTTAAAAAAAATAACCATGAAGCATCTCCGTGGTCTTGATTTTACAGCATAGTCCATCAGAATTAATACTTTACAAAGGATTAATCCTGAACAAAGTAAAATCCTCAGATAAACAGTGACCTATAATAAAAAAAACTTTTCATTACACAGAGAAACTCAGTGAGCAAAGACAAAAATTATCAATTACTTGGTATCCTGGTATAGCTATCAACTAGGATATTTCCTTAGTTTATCTTTTTATTTAAATTTAGCTGGTTTTTAAACTTCTTTTGCTTCCTTTGTTATAATAGTAATTCCCTGCTACCAGGAATATATGCAAGTCTGCAGAACGAAAGCTGACTGGTATTTGCATATTGCATAGACAACAACTGAAACTGTAACAGTCCCTGTTATCTTTATAGCGGCACATGAAAACAGAACAGCCAAACTTCTAACACAAATTATGGAAAAAAACCAATTTCGGTAATTCTAAATTTTAGATTTATCCTTACCAAACACTCAAGCCAACCAGGCAGGTTTTCACGACCTTTTATGGCTATTCTGGAGTACTGCTCTGGACTCCTCAATATGAGAAAGATAAGGCCATATTAGAGAAAGTCCAGCAAAAGGCAGCTAAGACCATTAAGGGACTGGAGCAGCTCTCCTATGAGGAAAAGCTGAGAGAGGTGGGACTGTTTGGTCTGGAGAAGAAAATGCTTGAAGGGCTGGAATCTCATCGATCTTTACAAACATCTGAAAGGAGGGTGCAAAGAAGATGGAACCAGGCTCTTTTCACTGGTGTCCAGTAACAGAACAAGAGGCAGTGTGGGCAAATTGAACATCGGGGAACACTTTTTTACTGTGAGAGAGGCCAAGCAATGGAAAAGGTTGCAGAGAGGCTGTGGAGTCTTTACCCTTGGACATATTCAAAAGCCATCTGGTCATAGTCCTTTGGCAACCGGCTCTAGGTTGCCCAGACAGGTGAATGACTGTCTGAGAGGTCTGGCTCAAAGAGTGAGAATAAATGAGGTTACATCAGGCTGGCAGTCAGTCACCAGTGGGGATTCCCAGGTGCAATTTTAGGCCCAGTGCTCTTTAATGATTTTATAAATGAACTGGACACAGGACTCAAATGTACATTAATTAAGTTTGCCAACAATACTCAATTAGGAAGAGCTGTGGACTCCTTTGAGGGTAGAGAGGCCTTAGAGAGAGATTTGGATAGACTAGAGAGCTGGGAAGTCACCAACTGTATGAAATTTAACAAAAGCAAGTGCTGGATTCTCCACCTGGGACAGGGTAATCCTGGTTACACATACAGACTGGGGGAGGCTGGAGAGCAGCTGAGCAGAAAGAGGAAGTTTGCATTGATAGTCCATCCTTGTGGGTCCCATGCATTCTGTGACGAGCAGGGAGTTGGATTAGGTGACATCCATAGGCCCCTTCCAACCTCAGTCATGCTGTGTCTCTATGTTTCTACCACAAAACCCAATTAATCTAACCCATGCTACTTAAGTATGCAATAGTGTAACAAAGGGAATATTTTAACTGATTCCACACACTTCCACTCAAGAAGGATCATATCTTCTCCCACAAAAAAATTATTATGTGGCACTTAGATATCCTGCTTTGTAGGTAAGAGTCAAGTTTCCTTTCATTTTTAATTTTTTTAATATATGTATATATAAAAATTAAAATTAAAAACATATACACAGCCTTCAATATAGAAAAACTCATGGTTTCTTGGAAATTGATGGAGTGAGAAACTCATTGAGGGCTTTTCAGACACACAGAGAAGCAGGATAGAGTGAGACTGCTATCCTGTCCAACATTACTGCCTTTGTACACCTTTCTGTTGGATGCAGACAACTACAGCTAATTACAACTATCACATATTATTTACAGAGACTGTGTAAAGGTACCAACTCCTCCATCAAGCTCAGCAGAAGAGAGATTCCTTTATCTGTGCTGGTCCTCGGAACAGGCTCCGTTCCAGGAGTAGAACAAACAAAAAGACAAAATTAAGGCCGGCTATAATGATAGAATGAAGATAGCAGGAAGATATAGGAGGCAAAAATTTGGAACAGTGGAACACGAGAATGTTTTTAGTGACATCTATAAGGTCTCAAGAGACCTTTCCCCTTCCTTTGTTTCACTGTCTAGGCCTCAGTGAAAACCAAACCAAACCAAACCCCACAACAAAAACCAAAATGATTCCCTAATCTACCTCTGTAGAGCAACAAGTATTCCAGACTCTGGATACTTGAAAACTTCATGTGAATGCAAACAGAAACCTGTTTTCTTGGATGAAGATCTAGTAATAGAATTTAGCAAACAAGAAGGAAGCAGGGAAAAAACAAATATAAATAATGGACTTTTTCATACTGAAAGCAGAGATCATAGAATTCATTTGAGTGGAACAGAAAAGATGTATTAAAATATGCTCAATTTATATTTAATCTGATTTTATAATTTTTGGCTCATATTACATAATTTAAAATAGTTACTAAAACTAATTAATTCTAGCAATTTCATACACAATATTTTAATACTTCCAAAAACAATTCTGAGAAAGGTATATTGGATTATACCATTCATTAAACTCAGCAAGAATAATATAATAGGTCCCTCAGAAACCTACTCTTTCTAGTTGTAAAAAAATATCACTGAACTTCATGCAAAACCATGTTAGACCAAGTAGCTTTCTGCCCTTTCTGAAACAATGATCTATGTCTCTCACACCCAAAAAAGTTAGAAGAAATGTTCTTTGACACAATGCTCTTTAGAAGAAATATGCGTTTTTCAGAGCACTTATTTTCAGTTTGGGATCAATCACATACAACCTGCTTTAATACAGACAGCTGTCACCGTTCACAAAAGTCAGTATTTTCTAGAAAATGCCATATTGCTGTATTCATGTTCATTTTTATATATACATTCACAACAATATTTGCTAGCTAAGAAACCTGTAATTTTTCAGATACCATCAAATGGAATTACAACACACAAAAAAATAAATTGTTCATTAGCATAGCCAAATAAATGGAGATGGTTGGATACTTTAACAGAGGAGTGAGAAATGGAGACTTCAAATCAATTGGCTGATTGATTAGGAAGATTTCTAATCAGTAGCTTGCACTGGAATTGAACCTTAGCCACCTGACAAATTTAAGATTAATGCAATCCATAAGTAAGGAACCCAGAGAGAACAGACCTTTCTCCTCAAGCTGACACATATGAACTCACTGAAAGAATCATTACAGAAGTTTTCCACATACTGGTCTCTGTAGATTTGCCCATGAGAAGGCACATGATAGTAGTAAATACTTATCTTTGAGGGCTGATTAATGTATTACACAGCCACTATCGTCCATGAGTTGCTTCATGGATGCACTATATTGACCAATGCATTTTGATGTCCCATGTTTTCAAAAACAGCTTCCAAACATACAATGTAAAGCTTCTACAATTCCTGATAAAACTGTAGGTATCATGGTTGCTCAGACATTTCAGCTGTTCAGGTATTCAAATTTCATTATTGTGTATCAAAAAATGTGATTAACACATGAAAGTTCAGTACGGCGATCCTGTCACAGAATGAGAAAAATTTTACAGAACAGATGGTATTTCCAGCATTATGCTAGTTCCTTATTTAAATATTGTTTGGCATCTATATCCCATTGGAACTGGCATAGTACATCGTGAGGGAGGCATGTTGCCATCTCAACATATGGGTACAAATGTTGGTTGGTAAGAGAGGGTAAACAAATCCTATGGGCTTACTGAGGGCAGGATTCCTAAAAGAAATGCTACAATTACTCTTCTTTGATCATTCATATTATGGTGACAGCAATAAGACTTTTTTTTTTTCAGAAACTGAATAAACAGCCTTTAATAATGATAATGAAATTTGGAGGTTTGGATTTACATGAAAATGAAGCTTGAACTTAACTAACTGAAAAACATCACAAAAAGAAAATTAAAGTAGCTAGAGCTGTACAAGTCTTTTTGCTCTCTTTCTCTTAAAAAGTAAGTATTAAAATTAGTCCTATTCTGATTTCAATCCTACTAAATTAAAAGCAAGATCAAAAGAAATGTAGATTAGTACTGACTCCCAAAATGATAATGAAATTTCAGCAAGTTAAGGAAATCCAGTGAAATGAACCAACTTTAATTTGTCATACCTTCAAGAGATCGCTATACAGATGCTGTTGACCTGTGTGGACTAGAATAAAATCTGAAGCATAAAATACAGGGAACAGTTACAGTTTATGAAGATTACCAATTCTACCATGGTGAATTTACAGGCCTGGGGAAAAAATGAATTTTAAGTACTCTTCACAAATTCATTCTTTAATGACTGCAAGAAGATACAGCTTCAGGGGGGCAAATCTTAAGCAGAATTATTGGTTGAATTGTAAACTTCCAAAGGATTAAAATATTTGAGGTTATTTAAGGTTTTGGTATACACGGTGCAAGTCTAAAAGTTTACAGTCAGTGGGCTGAATGCCAACTTAGAAACATTTCCTGGTAAAAAGGGAAGAAATTTATAACATTTAGTAATGTTAGAGTTCTCAGAAATTCAAATATTGTCATTATAATGTGTGCAAGAGCTACGGGTGAACCTGCTAATAAAATACTAGGACTATTCATAAAGCTGATCCAAGCTATTTTTTCCTGTATCAGTATTAAAGTTAGGTACAGGCTTCCTACAATTTTAAGCTATAAAAGCTGTGTTCACTCAGTTTTATGTAATTCATTACATCATATCTAATCCTTTCAGAATAACTTTGTTCCTGAACAATTTAGCACCCTGATGTACTGTCAGGTGCATGGAGATCATGAAGCATTATGTTTTTTCTACCTCTAATTTCTCATACTTCTATTAGCAGTTCTATTTCATGTTATAACTGCAGAGTAGCATTCACGGAAGCATTCTGTATAGCAATGCATCATCTCAATCCAGAAGGAAAAATGGAGGGGAAAAAAAAAAAAAAAGCAAAGACTATGGTTCAACCCATCTTGTCATTCATCCATGCAGCAAGATGCAGCTGTGAAATACAATTCCAATCATGTATTTGTTACTTGAAAAAAAATCTAATCACGCAGAACTCTGAACAAAAGGAAGGCACATCTTGAAGCTAATGGGTAATACTGTACACAATACAGACCTTTCTAGAGGGTTAGATTTCTGGATGTATTTTTAAAGAAGTCAGTTATCTGTGATTTAGCCTCATGTCACAGTCATTCCAGTTACTAGAGAAAGCTTTAAATAAGGATTTCATGTACCTACCTACCCATCTAACCTTGCAGGTCATGCAGTCAACTCCATGTCAGGTGTCAAGTGCTGCATTGGTCAGTTACAGGCACTTGAATATTGCGTCTGCCACTTGCTGAAGATGTCAGAATTCTCAGAGACCTCAGGATGTCACAAAGTTCACAATTTCAGCATATACCTAATGTTTACTTTCCATTAAAATTATCACACACAAAGACATCCTTTCTTTACAATGATTTCTTAAATGGTACATGGGGTTTAGCTGACCTGGGAACAGATGTTGCATCATGCCGAACTAATAAGAAAAGAATACTTTGATTATGTTTTGAAGGAAGGTGCTCCAAATAGGAATGAGATGAAATTGTAGAATCCTTACAGATGAAGTAAGGATGAAGGAGGATGAGTACATTGTTGAAAATGCATGTTTAATTTTAATTTTTATAATTTTCACCACCTTGCTTGTGTTCGAGGATTTTAACACTTGATCCCACTTCCCTTTCCCAGAACTGCTCCATTTCATCTCTCTATTTCATATCTAACATCAGTGAACAACTTTGGCAAAACTGTTGCCTAGAATTTCCTCTGAGACTTTCCAAACCACAGTCTTACATATTGACCACACTGAAGTGATTCACACTAGTTTCCACCAACCTTCCTGCCAAAGCTTAGACCCAACACTCTCTTCAACCATTTTAACTTGCCAGTTACAATCAACATCACAATTCTTTAAAAATCTTTTTCCCTGCCAGTGTTTGTGAGTTAGCTTTTCTAACCATTCCTTTTTTTACCATGCTCATTACTCTTTTACCATTACAAGCATCCTCCTCAGTGTCCTCCTAACTTTTGGAGGAATTTAACAGACATCCACCTCAGTCCCTCATTTTACTCCTGTATGCTTAGAACGTGGACAACAACATCACTGACACAAACTTAATCATCATCCTTATGCAGCTACACCACAGTTAATGGTCTACTTGTGTCCCTTTTTTTTCAAGTAGATTTCTGGATTTGTCTTTCTTGAGCTGTTGGTTACAGGTAGAACAAACTCCTGCCAGACACTTCAGTATCTTGCTATGGTTGCAATCCCATGTGACCTAGACAAAGACCCGGGTATTCCTCTCCAATCCAAACCAATCTCCGTTTCCCAACCAGGATGGACAACACTGCCATTCTCCTAGTCTCTTGCTATATACACAATATCCTCTCTGTTTTAACTTCCCAGAATTCTCAGGATCGAGCATCACCAACTCATACAGATTAAGTCTTTAAAACTTCTTTCACATGTGAGCTTTTTCCACCTAACACATTCTGAATTATTTTCATGGAGTGTAACGTTTGACAATGTTCTCCTTCCATGAAAACTGCCACAAAAAAGACACATCCTGCCAACATTTCTTGTTAAGCTTGACTTTTTGTTTAGCTGCATGAGTAGCAAAGCTGCATTATCCTAAATTATCACAGAGTCACAATATACTTCTATTACTTTGCAAGTGAAAAAGTTCAAATGAATAATTAGGCCAAAACACAAGAAACTCATAGTGCATATTGTTCCTCTAGTATTACATTCATAATGGTGGGAAGGGTTCACAAAGACAATTGCAATTTCAACATATTCTCCATATGAATTTCATATGACTGATTTTCTTCCAATGTTTTAAGAACTTGCATTCTTACTGCAATCATGCATACATTCGAAAAGAAGGTGAAATTATAGAATAAGCTCATAAAGCTACAGGAGTTTCAAAAGTAACTATAAAATATATTGTAAAGAATGAACCAATCAGAAGGCCAGAGTAAGGTCTATGAAGAGGTACAAATCACACACTTGATGATCCTTTTGGGTCCCTTCCAACTAAGAATATTCTGTGCAATTCTGTGCAATCTAACAGCATGGGGCTGCCTTGCAATGCTTCTGTATATCCCAAAAGAATGAGAGAAAATATAAAAAAATGCAAGACCTTAAATGGCTACTAACTAAAAAACAGTGGATTGTATCATGCAATTTAAGAACTTATTACTTTGTTTTCACTTGGCTCTTATTCAGTTAGAACTCTCTGAAATCAATGGGAAAACATTAATAAATGCCAGATGAATTTTCCATGCTCAATAACTTTGCTTGCAATTCTGCGCATCCTCATTCTAGTATAACTCATTCTCAAGCATAACTAGTTTAGAAAAATACATAAATATTTGGGGTTTGACAGGATATCTTCCTCCCATCTGCTAAAAGTAAACTTGGAACTAAAAAATATCTATGACAACATTGTGATAATAACTAATGACACTCTTAAGGGAAAAACTTCCTGGTTTTGCCGTTAACCAGAAAAATAAAATCCTACTACTAAAAATGTACTTTTAAGAAATTGGCACTATCTTGTTTTAAAGGAGAGTAATAAATAATATTATAATTGCAAAACAATGTGATATTTTATTGAATTATCGAAACGCTTGAAATCAGAGGGCAACTTTTAGGGCTCATCATTTTACCATGAAATCCTTGCAATATTTGCTGGTCAGAATGAGTTCTGTGGCTGTATGATGCTAGACTTATAATATCTCATGAAACCATGCCCTGATGTTTGTCTTTGACAGCAGATTTTATAACTACGCACATTTTACTTTGGTATGATACAGTCAAAAAAAAAAAAAAAAGAAAAACAGAAAGAAAGAATGTTGGGTGGCATTAGCAAAAACTCCTACTGGAAACAGAAAGCAATTATTTATTATTTATTTTGGTATTTTGACAACACAGTGCAAGATTTGTGCCTCTCCTTGCAAGCAGATGGTCCACACCACAATGCTAGCAAAGATATAGAACATACCTGTGCGGGATGCTGCACTCACACAGGCACAGCATGGGAAGAAAATGTTTGACATTGCTGAAGATGCTTGATCTCCTATTGACCACTAGAATTATCCTGGAGACAAGCAAGCCCATAGTCAGAATTTATGGGCTATTGAACTCCTACTTTTAGCAGGAAATGTTTAATGAAAAAAAATTACGACAAGCCAAAAAATAAATTACATGCTCCAGATACTAGTATTATTAATATAATACTAAAAATGTTTCCTGTGAAATACAAGTAGCAGTAGTGTTTTGCACAACTAACAAGAAAATTCAAAATACAAGCAAATAGACGCTGCATATGTAACAAGGGCATATGTAGAACTGCACTTCTTAATTGCAACTTTTTAAACCCACCTATAAGCAAAAGAACTCAAAACTAAAAGGGAAAAAGTATAATAGACCAAAAGAAAAACCAAGGCATGGCACTCTAAATTGAAGAAGGCAAACTAGTTTACATGCTCCAAAATCAGACATTTTACCCAGAGCAGCAAAAGTAAATTTCTTAAAATTTTCGAAGTACCACTAACCTTCATCTCAATCAAGCATTGGTATTTAGAATTACCCGCTATGCATAAGTACTCTTGATCCATAGCATTACAAAGTTAACTGCAATGGAGACTCCTACTGACTTCAAAACCCATTAGAACAGTTACCAAAGAACCCATTAGAACCCATTACCAAAGAATGACTACTAAAATACAGTTTGTATGTCACAGTTTATGAACGTGCAGCATATCTGCTGAAGTTTGCCTCTAATTTACAAAAGAGAATACTGACACAGTTTTTGCTCCTAAGAAATGAGTAAATATCAATTATCCAATTTAAAGAGTTGTCTGAATAGGGGACATCTCAGCACATGATAAAAGGAGACTGCCTCTAGCTTTTCTTTTGCTTAAGGGTTCAAAGAAATAACTCCAGGGTTAAAAGTCTGAGCTGCAACATTTTGAGCTTAGGAGAGATACCTCTGTGCAGCAACTAGAGCATTTGCATCTCTAGAAGACGAGACAGGAGGGTGATGTGTAATAGTAACTGGCAGCAGAATTACCCTGTAAATAACATTCAGCAAATTTACAGTGTTCTGTAAAGAACACTCTGGTAAATGTAGCGTAGTCATCTGAGAGAGGCTGTTTCCAGTGACCAGCTCTTGAAAAGGTAACAGGCTGAGAGTACTTTACTTAACTAGAGAAAATAAAGAAAAAATTACTACTGTTGGCTCCAAAATATTAATAGAAGCAACTTCACACTGATGGACATGAAAAAAAAAATTCTTTATTATGATTAACGCCACAGTGACTAGTGAGTTGATTGGAAATGCCTGAAAAGGCTTTACTCCATCGTAAGATGCTTTGGTCAGATAGCTAGTCAAAGTCATTGACACTCAAATTTTCCTGAAATGTATTGATTCTGAAACCTTTTTAACCAAACTGCAATCTCCTATTCCTCCACCAGCACCGTGATCCTGATGCTTATTACTGCCAGCAGCAAATCTGCATGCAATGCTGAATGTAACACTTGGAAACATACCATGCAAAGACAATATTCAACCAAAGAGAAGGAGATCTTCTCTACAAGGAGAATGCAGAAAATCTATCTGAATATATGAGAGAAGCTTGTAAATGTGCTTTAACATGTGTCAGGAAAAAGCTGCTCCTAAAATACCTTTCTTTATCTGAAGTTACTGAAAGAATCAGTGCACATCTTGGAGCTGTATTATAAATAAACCTTATACAACCATTCTGAAAGTCAAAGACTCAGCATCAATGTTACATGTAAGGAAATAGCTACTATAGAAGAAAGAAAAATATTAGCTTTGCTCCTTAAAGCACTGCAAAGATTGACCGGGAAGTACCACTGAGAAGAAGTCTTCAGAAAAGAACTGAATGGTGATGCAAAATCTTAAACTTTGCCTCAGGATATTGCAAGACGAACAGGAGGAAGCTCAGAGATAAACACAGTGAAACTGTCTACCAATTCACGCTTGCACACTAAAGTGAAAGAGCAAAGGGAGAATCCGCAGTGAAGCAAACTTGCTCACACCTGACGCACTGAAAACAGTTTTCCAAACCAGAAGACCAACAGACATGGAAACACAAGTGTTACAATGCTGCCAAGCTCATCAAGACCTGTGGCAAACACAGTCACAGAAAACTAAATTGATCAAAGACACATTCTATTTATCCCACGTGTCTTTTCAATGTTTCTAAAAGATCTGAAGAGAAAGTCTGAGACTGTTCCTCCACCTTTCCAGACATGTGGAAATGCCTCATCCCCACACAAAGCTTTCATAGCAGTACAGTCACCATGATCAAATGGAAAGGCAATGAACTTCATTGAGGCAATGAACTTCTGGAATACCATTTTCTTCTTTAATATTACCACACTCACCTCTCATAAAAACACCGCACTCAGACACATGGGGAGTAAGACAGAAGAGCAAAAAGAACTTTAAACACAGTTTTTTTACTTGGTCAGTCTTCTGGTGTACTGCATCAACTTCAGAGAAAATTAAGCGAGGAAAACATCACAACAGCCCAGGGACACTTCTACTTAAATTTTGTGATTACATTTTAAGTGCTCTTTGTCACAGATATCATAAACTGATTAAATCATTTCATGGCTGACCCCTACTGACTATGCTAAGCGAAAAGAGAGGGCTATTAATAACTACCCATTTCTGACAGCTGCCCAGGGGCAATGTAGCCTTTTGCAGCAATAAAATGACTCCCCAGCTCACTTACTGAATGCTAAATATTGATTCATATTATGAGTGTTGTCAAACACAGACTGCAGTTCTGAAGATCCGTACTGGCAGGTCATCAGGAATAGCATTAGCAAATGTCAGGTCAGGAATCAAAGGGCTGCTGGACTCTTTAGGGATGAGATTTATCGATTCCATAAAACGTGAAACAGATCAAGTACTTGTGATGATGGAAATGGTCATGGCAGAATGAGGCTGAGCCTAGCACGATGTGTATCTCAGAAGAGAAGCATCACACAAAAAAGTTGACCATTGAAAATAAATTTTAAAGGTTAGGATGACCACGACAAGGATAACCGAAGATGTAGGCCCACTAAAGACCTTCTTAGGGCTAAAAGTCAGACTTTGAACATGCACTTGACCAAAGCCATATATCCAGCTTGCTCACACAGGAGACCATACTGCTGGTCTGAAGGATCTGTGTAAATTAATATTGGTGCTGTTCAGATCAAACTAATAAATACTATAATCAACAAATAAAACCCAATAAAACTAAGAGGTCTATGACGATTAAGATGATCTGAATAAGATAAGGTAACATTCTGCATTTAGAATTTTCTGATTGTTAGAGACACATCCTGAATTCCAAATAATGCCAAAATTATTTAAATCCCATTATTTCACACTTTGCCATCACCAGCAGCATTTTAGTTAATGAAAATATATTTCAGGACTTCATAAGACTGTGAGTTCATACAGGCTGACATTTTATAATTTTTCCCCAGCTAGGAAAAAAATTAGCATCAAGTCATGGAAAGTGACTGTGGAATATTACATGCTTGTTGAAGACAGAAAAGCCTGAAAGCTCCTTGCTTCTTCCTTAAATTGGATACTGCCATTTCTTCCCTTTTTATCCTTTCACATCACTTTCTCTTAAGTGAAACACTAGTAATGGTTAGATCAGTTTACAATGTGATAGACTTCCTTGTAACAGAAAATCTAAGTAAAAGGACAAACAAACATATATATATTCCATGCAGCCAAGAATCTTACTTAGGAAACAGTTGTACCCAGGGAACCCCAGACACTGAATGATGTCCCTTCTCATGGCAGGAGGGCTGAAACCAGACGATCCTTAAGGTCCCTTCCAATCTAATCCAAACCATTCTATGATTCTATGTAATATTCAAAGCAGTAAAGTCTACTTTAAAACTGAACACATATTTGGATGGAAGAAATACTATACCGAACTCTAATCAACTAATATCAAATATTATCTTTTCATAATGTTGATTTGACAACCTTGGCCAAAAGGAGTATTTTTAAATTAATGAATAAATACTCAAATGCATTTTCAATAATTTGAAACTATTTCAACTCAGCTATACTTGTTTTTTTCAAACATCTTACAATTTTTGTTGTTATTGTAAAGTTAAATTAGGCGATTTTTCAATATCCAGGACATTATTAAGAGAATCTCTGTAAAGAAAAACCTCCATTTAACTTTTACTTTGGATAGCTGAACAGTAATTAGGATGTCTGTAAAGAGAAAAGGGTTCCTAGATAATATCCCTGTATACTGTATTCCCTGCATTGTATGTTCTCTTTCAGAAAATCAGAAATCAAATCACAAATCTAAATATACCATTTGGTGCTTACATAGAACACAAAAACTCAATAAAAGATGGTAATTACAAATAATAGACTTGAAAATTAATGGTTTCAACAAACCACAATTAAAAAAAAATATAAACACTGATGATTAAAAATTATGAAGAAACTGCTTGAGAACCTAAGATACAGTTATTAATGGATAAATAATTCCAAAAGAAGGCACCAAAATACACAAACAATATATTGTATGTGGAATTGCTTAAAATCTAAATAGGATGCCAATGTAAATCCATTTAAAAATTACTTACTTCATTAAATACACAAAATTTAATGTCAGGAACAAATCTTAAATAAGTTAACCATAAACTGTTGAACACAGCTGTAGCTTCTATGACACACAGGGACATTTTGATGCTAACAGTGCCAAGTTTTTACCTTCTCTGTCCTGCAATTCTGACTATTGTATCAAGAAAAAATAGGAAACATCTAGAATAGATTTCTGACAGGAAAATTATTTCAATATTTTCAGAAGAAGACTCTAAATAAAATGTTTTCCCTAAGAGAGCATACTCCCATCGAGAATGCTCTTGAGGAATTCATCTTTAGTGACTTGGCCTAGTGACTGTCACTATTACAGAAAATATCCAGTGTTTTATTTCATCACTGGCTTAAACTAATCTAAGGTGGTATAACCACACAAACAGCAGTGCTGGTTCTCTCTCCTTTCCAACAGACATTTCTGCCCACACAGATAAATGCTAAGGTAGAGCAAGCAGAAAGCTGTTTGTGGTGGTGTTGAGACAATTAATTCTTTCGCACATCAAGTTCCCTAAACTTACTCACTTTGGGTTTACATCAGGTAGGGATGAAGGGAGAGAGGGCACATGCTGAGTATGAGGAGCAGGAACGACAATGTTTTAGGAGAAACTCACAGAACAGTTTACTTGAAATAGCTCTCTCTGGGTGCAGTCCTGTGATAGAGTGAGCAGTAGTAGTAGATCATTGCTACTTATTAAGGGAGGTCCTTTCCCCTCCCAACCCACCCGTCAGCTCTTCTCCTCTCCTGCTCCCTGCTGACTCTATACTCTGAAACTCATCGTGTGCATCCCACTGTGAACCAACACAATTCATTAACAAAGAGCAAATCCATACCAAAACAAAACAACCAAACAAAAAAAGCAAATAATTTCTCTGCCATTTAAATTATTTGGCTCATGGCAAGATCTAATCAGCACAAAGATGACACAAAGAGGAACTATTGGTGAGAGGCAGGGTATGGAAATCCAGGCAGTGGCAAACCTGTGATCAGAGCAGTTCTCAAGGAACCACAGTGTCAGACTGTTGCAGGACAGGACAGAAAACCTAATGAAGACCCAGAAATATTTGGGGGATTATTTAGCAACCAGTTCTTTACGGCTTTAAGGCTCTCATTTCCCAGGTTAGCCAGTCAATGCCATTCTGACACTGCGTAAGCACAAGCAGCTCTGCAATAACTCTCAGGGGCAAAGAAGCTGCCTCTGCTGTGCACCGAAGTAGACCAAGCATAAACATAGTCGAGGCAAAAATCCCTGGTCTATATTTCAGCACATTAGCCACTTAACTCCATAGAAATATCTATGTCCCCTCTTCAAGCTCAGCAGTCTCAGCTAAAAGTCAATTTCCAAGTTGCTTCCAGGAACACTGAGGAAGCCTCACTTGTCTTCAGTTGAGTAAGCAAGCTTTCGGCAAGCACTACCTTGAAGACATTATCATTTGAAAGGCAGAAAACTGTAAATAGATTGCAGCCACTTAAGAATCAATGGGCTTAATAAAGTAGGCATGTCTATTAAAACATGTAACTGGTAACATATCTAACTTCAAAGGTTTGCAAAAATAGATGTTTACTAAAACACACCTTTACACTTCTTTCATATACTTGCAATATTAATTCAAAGGTGTGTTTCCCATGAAATCGTTTATTCACAAATGCTTTTTATTTTTTTATTTTCATAAGCAGATTTTTTAAATTGCTCATAGACATAATGGACTTCTGCACTTCCTATTTTCTGCATAAAGTTTTTGAGGGCTCATTTTTATATTTGGTGAATATGAGGGAAGACATACATTTTGCTTTGGCATATTCTTCGCCACTGGTTCATGGTTTTTTTTCAGTTTCTCGGACATTTTTAAGTTATATGAAGTATTGCAGATAAAATAAAAAATCCAAAAAACATTTCCAACCATTTTTTCCCTGTAAGTGGCAAAAAACCCCTTTAAGTTAAATTACACAAGTTCAACTTTAACATGAAGATATAGCTGCCAAGTTTAATTAATACAAAACACATATATTAACACTATTAAGAACCAAATATGACCAAGTTCAAAAAAGAAGGAACTTTGTTCAGCTGACTATTTGCAAAATAAGTAAGAAATTCTGTAATACAATGAAAGCCCTTTAACTGCTGTATACATTCCTATATGTCTTTTTTTCATTGTATCTACACAGGATACATGAACATAGGAGTAAGCTTGCCTACAGTTTTGTTTTGGTTGTTGGCTTTTTTTTCATTTAGAAGCTGAAAAATAAGGTCATATATATTCACTCACTCTTTAGTCTATAAAGGCAAAGTAAGCCATTTCTTTTCCCAGTTACAAGAACTACCTTTTAAGAAAATTAAAAACCCAACCAAGTTTAATATTCTCTGAATTCTGATCTCTGGCATTCATGGAGCAGTACATGCAAGTACACTGGGAAAACTGTGTAACAAGTAAGACAGTAACAAATCATTCAGGTTTAACTTGTTAAATCACATTTAACATGGCAATTTTACATAATCAGTTTTCAGATAATGAAAAACTAGGCAATAATGAATATGGCCTATATACTGGTGTTCAACTACTTTATACCAACTGAATAAACATTTTAATTGCAAAACACGGGCCACATTCAGTTGGTTTTGTATTAGCATGAAAGAAGCAAACAAGAAATAAAGAGACTACAACTGTGTTTGCATTGTCAGACAGTATGCAAAAATATAAAGTCTAAACCCACCATTTTAATAATTCTTTCCAAAGACAAAAATCCATTAATAAGCAAAACATGTCAACATATTAATTAAATATTTCATAGCCAATGTAAAGTTATGCAGTGTTAAATTTTATTTTTTATGGTATCACATTCACCACTGATATGCTCTGCAACAGATAATACATTCTGAATTTTTCTTTGTTTATTAACAAGCCCTTGTAATTAACTTCCTTTTAAATCATAAGTATGATACTATTTTAATTTCCCTCACATTCTCTACCCTATCATTTGGAATCACATTAAGCTGACTCTTAGCAGGCCACCTGGTGTAATTCTATGACATTGAAGGGAGCTGTTCTGGTATGCAGGAAACACTGACAGTTCTGTGCTGCAATCCATTTCTCTAACTGATGACAGAACTGGGGGAAATTAATTTTTGCTATTCATAAATACCTGACAGGTTTAATGTAAATGTTTTGAAAAAGACCTCAGCATATGCTGCACATACATTATATATGCAGCAGTGCACTGGAATACTGTATTTCCAACCCATTCAATTTCTAGATCACTACTGCTGAAACTGTTGAAATTTCCCCAGTTACTTCCATATTGTAATTTTCTCCATATACATATAGACAACAACAGAGGGCTCCATGAAGCCTTGCAGTTGCTAAACCCAGTTACATTTAAGACAATCTGTTTGATAGAAATACCACTGAGAAATACGTACTGTACCTTGCCTGATGAATTAAGAAGGAATGCATGTGTGATCAGAGACCAGAGGGAATTCTGTTACCAACCTTCATGACCAAGAACACTTTCTCATGAAACCCATCAATACATCACCATGACCAACAAACTACCATCACACAGAAATGAAAAAATATTATATTACGTTACATTTCATTTCATTACATTATATTATTATATGCCAGCAAACAGAATTTATGACTGACAATCATTAATTATAAACGTAATTATTTAATTAAATGTTAGTTGCAATTTAAGATGTAACAACCTAATGGAATCCTAATTTTAATTGAAGACTCCATATGTATTGGGTTAAAAAAATTCTCACCCTATTTCTGTATTTCACCTAAGCTCTGGCAAGTTGTTGGCTATAGCCCAAACCCTGGAACAACACATAGTGGTACAACTAAAGATAAATTGAAAGATAAGAATACATAGATAAAAAAACGTATTTTGATTGATCAGAAAGAATTTTTCGTCACATTAGTGTTGTGAACACACTTCTTTTACAAGGGAAGTTATAAAATACTTCAGCAAGGAATATTATCAAATACTTCAGGATTTGAAGAAAATTCTGGATTATTTCTCAAGTGCTCTATCTACAAGAATAAATACCTCTGGAGATGAAGAAGCTACTTTCCTAACTCAGAACAAATGAAAATGCTATTATACCTGTAAACCAATGTACATTTATGTAAGTGAGTACAATTGAAGTAACTGAAGTACAATTTCAGACCAAGAGTTTCTGGACAAAAAGAACACAGCTTCCCTTCAGTGCAATTTATAGCCACATTTGCAGTGAGAGATAAAATAATGTTTTGCTCCCTCCTCAGCTGCTTTGTGATACTTGCAATTGGTTGTCAGTCAAAGACAGTCTAAAGACAGTTCAGTTTCTGGTGATAATAACCTGTATAAGCGACTTAATAAGTCTGTGTTACACAAAGCATACTTAAATAGCCCTAAGTGAAATGCTATTCTGTAACACATTTCATATAACTTTTTAATTACTTAAATGTTAGTACACACATTTTTAATAACAAGTTTTTCTCTGCTTCACTTGCAAAACCACAAAAAACCGAAATTTAAACTCTAAATATTCAAATATTTAGAATAACGTTAGAGTAACCAATTTTCTTGTATCATATTTGTTCCACAAATCTTGAAGAATTTGGCTCCAAAGCAATTAAATCAGGTCAAGGAGAATCAGCCCGCACTTACTCTTCAACAGAATTGCAACCAAGGCTAAAAAAAGGCAAGTTGCTCTTATCATTAGAAAATATGAAGCTATCGGCCAGGCAAAAGGAGGCCCAACCTGGCTTCCCTTGAAGAGATTTGTCCTCAGCCATTAGTGCAAAATTGCCCTCTTGCCTCTGGTGCATTAGGAGGTGCAGTGAGTCTCAGAAAATTAGGAGTTGTCATGCCTGCACACCAACTCCAGTCAGAGTGGGCATAAGGAACATGCCTAGCAACTCCAGGAAAAGCTCAATACTCTCAGGTTTTGCTAAAATCTCTCTCCTAGGCAGAAAAAGACAACCTGTCCAAGAGGAAAGCTAGAATACCCCAGCAGTCCACATTTTCATGAATATGTATACCTCTGGTAAACTCTAACAGTCCCTACTGGTTACTGTAGGAAAACAGTGAAAAAAAAATGCCATCCTGTTCACTAGAGCACAGAGTGAGAGCACAGGGCCAGGAGTCAAACTGGCATACACATTTCTGATTTATTTCTGATTTTCACTAAGGAAAGTTCATCTTCAGCACAGGAACATATTTTCACAACCATGTAAATAATACAGTGAACTGTATATATATACTTATGTGATACTAATTGTATGATTTTGTACTGGTTTAGTAAGTATTCAAAAATGTTATTAATTACTCTTGAAGAAGAAAATTACCAAAGAGCTGCACAAGTGTCATCAAGGCAGGTGAGCATTATCAGATCTACTCTGTAGGACAGTTAATGGAACTATACAAATGATCATAAAAAAAAGAAAAGCTACCTTTTGGGAAAATTTTTTTTTTTCCAAGTTAGCTTTTTATGTTTTTTTCTGCATTTAAACATTTTATCTCAACTAGTGCTATTGGCCAGTAACCCAGTTCAACTCACTAAACCTGCAGAAGGATAAATATTTAATTGCCTAGCAATTATATCCACTGGCTTCTCTGATTCAGATTAAAAATGTTTATAAGCTTTCAGCCAGTTGATTTAAACCACAGACAACTTAATTATCCTAACTATTTAATACCTTTATAAGTTTTTCATACTCCTTCATGTTATACTGTCAATAAAATTATGACACATAGGAAAACTATCATAGTTACATACAAAAATATTCAAGCCAATAATAAAACGTTCATCTTAAATGAAGCAAAAATGCCAGTGACAGTGCATTTCCCCAAGTATTCTCCATAACTCCTTACATTCCCATTCAGTGCTCTACACAGCAAAACCTCTCCATTAGTTTTCTGAGCTACCAACTGTTCCAACACTACACTCCCATTTCCAAGGTCTCTGTATAAACTGGGTACATTTCATCTGAGCATATTCGAGGTAGCTAAGGGTTGGATATCAGAAATTAAACAACCCAACAGGACAGCTGAGGATACATGTCCTTACATTTCACTATATTACGTTATTGTTCAAAGAAAAAAAAAAACAAAAAAATCCACATTCTACTGAGGTCTGCCAGGTTATGAAAAAGGACCTCCCTGTATTTTTTATGATGGTTTCAAACATAAGATCATCAGTGTTAGTAATGTTTATAATTAAAGCACTTGTGGAGAACCAGATTCCTGATATCATAACAGTCATTCTGGAAATAACCATTAATAACTATAATGTGTTTTTCAAGAAATAACCTTTAATAATGTGTTTATCAAGAATTTCTGAAAATAGCAGGATCACTTCTTCAAAGTACATCACGTAGTGACTATAAGGAAGACTTATATACAACAAATTTTAAAAGAGCAATGCAAATAAATGCATGCTCTGACCGAGTTTGAGAGAAAAACACATAAAATAAAGAGAAATAAAAAATTAAAATTAACTGGCATGTAGACAATTATTAAAATAAAAATCACTTCCATTAAAACCAAATTAACATAACTTTATGTTCATGTTTTAAGACAAACATTATCTTTTCATTATCAAATTAATCTCGTTAATTCTATTAACTCCTACGCAAGCCATGAGATACAACTTTCTTTTTTATTTGATTAAGGTATTCTAACAGAACAGTGTTCTTCAGAAAAGGTACTGAAATGAAGATGTCTGTTCTGCTTTTCACACCGACTCAGCAAGACGTAGAATCGTGGTCCTCAGACGAGATAAGAAATCATTGCCTCACCCAGAAATCATCCAACAGTGCACTGAGTAACCATCACACTTTTCTCATGAGCTGTCATCCTGTCTGTGGACACAAGCCAGAAATGCCAACTCAAAACTAATTTCAGCCCTTTCTCACACAGCTAAGACTGGGGTGAGTGGTGCCTGTTTATACCCGTAACGATGCTCTATCCCCCATTTCCTTTGGAAGCTCCCTTCTCTTAAGAGACAGAGCCCAGTCCAACAGGCTTTTATCAAACAAGCTAACTTATCTTCAGAAAAGAGGAAATGCCCTCACATACATCATAGCTGGTGAAATTAAGAAAAAAAGCTTAGGAACGCATTATAAATTTTCATGGAAAGTTAGTACTGCCACCCAGGGAAGATCTGAGTTAGGGCTAGGCACTCCAAGACCTTCATGACATAAAGTTTCAAAATAGCAATGGACCACATACTATGAAATACTTTACCGTCT
Source organism: Cnemophilus loriae (assembly GCA_013397755.1). Classification (NCBI taxonomy): domain Eukaryota; kingdom Metazoa; phylum Chordata; class Aves; order Passeriformes; family Corvidae; genus Cnemophilus; species Cnemophilus loriae. Next base: position 89,617 of record VZTF01005100.1, on the reverse strand, counting down.
CTCCCAGAAGCAGCTTCATGCTGCATCCCCACAGAGGTGTCCCACACAGCTCTCAGATACCTCTCTAGTATTAATGAAGATCTCTGCTTAGTCAGACAAATGCATTCCACCTAACTCAAGTGTTCTCCTTGCTAGTTATTTTTTAAGCCAAGCCAATTCTGTCCAGCAACGTGAATTGTACATTCAACTCTTGACAACTGCAAAGACCTCGAGATCGTTCATCACGGGATTTCAATCTTATTTTCTGGGATGGTCAGTTTCTTGACTTGCCTTTGCTGCTATGCCTCGTAGCCATCATACAGACATGTAATAAAACTAATATTTCAGATAACTATTTTTCATGGTTTATTTTGCCAAGCATAACCAGAGTTTTTTACAAACAACAAAATGTATGCACCTGCCTACCTGTACATCACATGCTTAACCCACTGTTAGCTCACCTGAGTCTCCCCTTTCGCTATGCACTTCCCCTTCAAGCTCTCAAAACTGAGGATCAATAGCGACTTCCCAGATGATCTGACAACTCATAGTGGTTCATTCACATGATTCTGAAGGACAGACTAAATAAATTCAGCCCAGAGCTGAGCTCCCTACTCTAGCACAGGTATGCAAAGACCATGTTCAACTGCTATGGATGGTCATTGAACATAACATAAACATAAATGCCCTCCTTACAACAAGCCTCAATATTGCAGGATCTTTCAACCTTTTCTACGATTAGGCAAACCTCATACATTTTCTACTTAGTCAAATAAAATTTAATATATTGGAAATTTTGTGGAACAAAAATAGTATAAATTACATAAAAGCCTACACAGGAACTCTTTCTTTTGTAATAACACACTCAATACCTTTTTCATTTCCATCTATTACAAAGAATCACAATGTGACTACACAAAACCGCAGAAAAATGCTTTTCCCTTATCATTGGCCATAATTAAGAGGGGGGAGAGGGAAGACAAACTATGAAAAAAACACATGAAATCTAGAGAAAAGAAAAAGATAATATTCTTCCCATAATGGAATCTTCAACTGTATTTTTTTATTACTTTGCTAGAAAAGCACAAACCTCTCACCTGGAAACAACATAGGATTCATCTTTTCTTTCTTGCACATACATATGCATTGACACAGAGATATAGGTGAAATCCTATCTCTAGATGTAGCTAATACAAGTGTAGAATTTAATTTGAATGCAACTATTATCTACATCTCCACAATAGCAAAAATTCCAAAGCATGATCTCCTTAAATTCACACAACGTATGAAAATTAATGGATTAACATTTCCATAATGCTTTATTGCTCTATCTGATTTAGAACACTACAGCTATAACACATCACTCTTCAAATATCAGGATCCCCCAAAAAGTTTCATGGTTAGATTATAGCATTGTACATATAATAAAATAGATAACATCCAGTCATATTTCCTTGCATTACTGAATCTCTCTTAAATGACTGATTACTTTATAATAAAAGGTACACCTGCTTCTCAGTAGCTGTGTATGTTTATCCACACAAGAAAAATTTTGGTTTGAGAACCAGCTGTGCTGTGGTGCCTTGAACAAAACAAGCAGAAGGGATGTTCTGCACTGCTATAGAAGAGGGGAGGATCAGTCCATTTAGGCAACTGAATTACTCTTTCACAAAAGAGAAACTGCACTCTTTTTTGAGCAGGAAAGAGGTTCTAAGAGGTTTACAAAAAACTTGCAAAATAGGGCTTCTAAAACTGTTTGACATGGCAGGCATATTGGAAACCATATGATGGTAAAGACACAAGACAATTGGTCACACTAACACCAGAGTACAACTTATACAGGAATAATAAAGTAATAAAGTAATTGGACAAATTGTAAAAGGAAAGCAGCTTACCAGGCTTTTGCCAAGAGATTGCAACGGCAGCAGACAATCAGTATAGAAAACCATCAGTAAAGGGAAACAAGAATATATAGAAAAACTATAGGAAGCAGCTGCAGAATACACAGGCAATACCAAGAGTAACAAACACCAAGAATCAAATGGTATTCACTCAGGAGTGCTAAAGGAATTCAAGAATCAAACAGCAGAACTGAGGAGTGTAACCTTTCATTTAAATTGTCTTTACATGTGTCTTTATATACTGTCTTTACAAGCGCCTAACTAGGACATTAGGAGAGAACCAGCACCCTCCTGCAAAGAGAAGTCCTGCCTCACAAACCTCTATCGGAGACAAGAAGCCTGAAAATAGGAGAATTTCAGTTGATAGAGTCCAGCTGCATTTCCAAATGATACCTCTGAAATAAAAACTGCAGTTCTCATGTAGACTAAAAGACAAAAAGTGTTATTAAGATACAAGACACAAAATATAAAATGAAATATATTGTAAGTTTGCAGAGTGACAGGAAGTGAACATATTACTTCAAGAGTCTGTCCCAAGACGCTGGAAAATTTGTTGAAAATGCAGGTGTAACCAGGTTACACATGGTAATAAACACAATAGTCAAGTGAAAAATAGTTGAATAACTAGAGGGGACTGAAGAAACTGAAATATTAATGGGACACAAAAATGAAAGCCAAAAGTACAGTGCAGATAAAAGCAACCCACAAAGCAAGGACAGTCCTAAATTCACAAACAAGCAATTGGCCCAGAGCTGGCCATTGCACAATCAGGAAGTTAAAGTAGCTAGTTCTGTGAAATACTTGGTAGAACACTGAACAGCAGGCAAAAAAACCCAATAAAACAAAGAGAAAAGAAAGAATTACTAGGAGAGAAGTATCTTTATGTCACTGTATAAATCTGCGAAGGGCTCACATCTTGACAGCTACATGCAACCCTTTCAAACAAGTGTATGGTAGAATCAGAAAAACATACAAGGGTAACAAGAGTGACTGAAGGTCTCAATATGAGAAACAAGTAAGTAGATTAAGACAGTTATTATGAAGTCCATGCAGCCATATTCTAGGGTATTAAATACTGTTGCCACAACTAACTTAATGTAACTGTGTGTTGCTGTAAACATCTTACACTGTCACAAACAGTCTAGTCAGGAGAACGGGTTTAGAGTATGAAAATACCATGCTCCGTTAGATATGGAAATGAGAAAGAAATGAGAAACTCATGAAAAATATATGATGATTTGATATCATAAATTGAAAATCTTAACTGGTAACTAGTACTTAAATATTTTCCTTTAAGGAAATAGAGATATTTCTGATGTGGATGGTAGATAAGTTACCAATTACCAAAATATGACTGTTACAAAAATATTTTTAAATTTGTCCTTGCAATACCACCAAGGCATTTCAAAAATTAACCAGTGCCTACACCCGGTGTTTTACACACACATGACAAAGAGACAGGTGATACCCAAGGAGCTAAATTCAGTGTGCTACTATTAAAGAAGCCCAAAGAGCCAATTTATATCAATAGCCCCATCACAGACTTTAAAGTTATTCATATAAAATATGAACACCTACTTCTGTATAAAAAGACTTACAGACTTCATATATTTTACCAGATTTGGTCTGTCCAACTTCTATTCATTGTGTTTAAAAAAAAAAAATTAAAATATTCCCTATTAAATAAGCTCAGCAACTGGCTTTGGGTCACTCAGCCTGTAATTCAGATTGATAATTTAAAATACTCTAGAATGAAGAATACTGGCAAAACACTGAAGTCTCAGGTCACATCCCTTTTTAATGGATATAGTATTCTATCTAATTTACTGCCTCTAAACTTTCTTAACAGAGACCCAAGAGCAGGAATGCCAGTGGCAGTGATAGCCTGCAAGGATTGTATTTGTGGTACAGTTAGACATAAGGATAAAACAAAGCAAAATTGTATATCTGAACAGCTTATACATTGCAGTGTGGCCAAGATGAAAATGATACCCACAAATGATTTGCTGGCTAACTAATTCACACTTTCCTAACCCAAGCAATTATGTTAATACATCATCAGTAGCAAAATGTTAATATTGCATTTTCAGCTATTTATATCTAGCTGCAATTCCTAGTTTTTGATAATATGCAGTGCAGTGCAAATAAACATCTGTTTGCACAGCAAACTTCTGGTCAAAGCCAGGTAGCATAGTGTCTGGTGGACTGGGATAGAGTAAAAGAAAAATACATAAGAAAACCAAAAATTCCAGAATCTACAAGTAAGAAGACAAGTATGTCCATACCTGTGTCCCAATACTAATACAAAAAAACCTCACCTAATTACATGTCCAGGATTTCAAAGAAATAGAGAACCACCCATGTAAGTGATTGAGCGTTTACATTTTTATGACCTATTCTTGTTGTGCACAGCACCTCTTGCTCACACTACTGACATCCAGGAGTGAGCCCTAAGGGAGTTGTTCTAAGTGAGGGTTTCTGTATGTCGCATTTAAAAGGAATACAAACTGACAGAAAAATAACTCAAAATTGCTATAAAATAACAGGTACCTCCCAATGCACAAGCAAATGACATGCACTTTAATGTAACACATTTCTTCTCATTTTGTAGTAAGCTAAAACATACTTAAGGTTTGCATAAAACGTATGAAAAAATACCAATTGTGTTAAAAATGAAATTAATTAAGAAGTTTTAAATCCTTGATTTTATTAATCAAATGCTGCTAGCTCTAAACCATGTCATCTGGCTTATAAAAAAATATTGAAGCAATTTGGGCTTTTTTATTGAAGTAACAGATGAAAATATTAAAATTCTTTGTTTAGGACTTGTGTCTTCTTGGCACAGAATTGCACTGGAAAGCTGTCACAATGGGATTTGACTACTCCACATAATCCTTGATGTGGAATGCAATTTTCTACAAGGCAGCTGCTACGCAAAGAGCGAGAGCTAGAGCCCATCCACCACATGGCTCCACCAGTAGCTACACATTCTTTGCAAGGTAAAAACACTGCATAGCTCCAAAGCACAGAAAAGCTCTGCTCTCCAGTGCATGGGGAGTAGTGGAAGAGTAGAAAAGTCCATCTCCAGGAAACCCTGCCATCAGTTGTGGACAATCTTTGGAAAATTAGAAAGATTCACCTTTGTTCCTACAGTTCCACCCTTCTTCTCTGAAGTGTTACAAAAATTACTGATACTTATCCCAAAAACAAATCAAGTACGACCTCAGTGTTAATACAAATTGATTTTCCCTATCCAGCCAAGCACGGGCAGCACCCAGATGCCTGGAGAGCAGACATATCACAGCAGTGTGAAGGGAAAGCATACAGGGCTAACACAGGACTGCAAACAGGACAACTACCTGAGAGCAGGCAAGTATATAGCTCATCTGCAGGCAACAGGACTAATGCTCCCAATGACTACAAGGCAAAAATGTTTTAATGCAGCAATGATCTTCAAAGTATGTTACAGGAAAGCACATAGATCATCAGGAATATCAATGAATGATGACACAGACATGAAATCTAGTTATTTCCTTCTCTTAGGCTTTCTCAAACAAAACTTACTGCTTCATATTAGAGGCTCACTTAGTCTGTTTAAATCAATTTATTCCTGTTAGTCCATTTCGAGTTCCTGAAAACACTTCCAACTCACTTGTGTGGAGCAACTGATTTAGAGAAAGTAGAAGCAGAGGCAGAGAAAGATAACCATCTTCTGGAATAAAGAAAAGACTCTAAGCATGAGGCAGGCAGCAGCTGAGGTTTACCCAGTGTAAGTAACATTTTTTTTGTAAGAGTAGCATCAAGAGACACGATCTTTCAGCAGCGAGCATGGTTTTTGCCTGAGGGGAGTGAGTATTTCATTTGATTCCAGGCTTGTGACCAGTTCTGTCAATAGAACTTCTGCCTCCTCCAATTTCGTAATTTAATTCTCTCCCAAATTTAACCCCAGAGGATTCTGTCACAGTGAAACTCACTTTAGTGAATCAGTGGAATAACAGGACTTTTATAGGCAGGCATCTTCAGCCATAACTAAATTTTCAACCAGTCATCAGTGCTTTCCATCTCATATTTGCCCAACAGTCAGGAAAAGAATGCCATATAGGCTCTGGAAACACATTCACAGTTACGAAATCATTCACAGTTACTGCATTCAGAAACAAAAAGACTATTTACTGAATCATCAGCAATATAACAATTGCATCCACTGGAACTTTGCTGGACAATCATCCTAAGCAAGAGATTCTTGATAATTGTAAACAGCATAGGTACTCCTACTGTATTTTATATACATGAGTTTTCACCATCTATATTTGCACCACAAATCATTTACACACAGCTCATTTGAAAGCCTAGAACCACAATCTGTTTCACAGTGTCTTTAGAGGAATGTCATCTCAGATGCTGAAAATTCCTCAGTGCATTATACCTTTGAGTGGCTAAGCAGAACTCAAGATGTACAGTGAATAATGTAAGTGTAAACATGACATTTATTGTAGGCACAGATTGGTGAAACTGCAAATAAAATAATTTGGGATTAGGGAAATTCGTATCATGCAAACTATAGCAGGCAAAATGGAATGAAAAATTAATGAGAAAGGCAATGAGAAGGTCTGTCAGAATAGTATTGCACTTGCACGAGCTGGTCAGTAGCAAAAAGGTGAAATACAGAGAAAAGATGATCAGATTTCACCTGGAAATGAAGGAGAAGATATAGAAGACAGAAAACATCTTTTTCTTCAGAGCCAGGTGATTTGTTGCATACTTAACAAAAAAAGGAATTAACTCCTCTACAGCCTAAGCGAACCCACAACTTCCAGAAAATTTCTACACCAATTTAAACTTTAGAGACCCTATGATCAAACTATAATCAGCAACATGTACTCATGTACCTCTTCAAAACTTGGCATTCTCCAAAATACATTATTCAAAATAAAGCAAAAAGTCTAGCCACAAGACATCACTAAATTTGCTCAGATGCTTGAATCCAGCTAAAGGGAATTTATCCCCCAGACGGGATGCTTCTTTGAGAATAGATCCCTTCTTTGATCAGGCCATCAAGTGTCATCTCCTTTCTTACCACAAAGTCTCAGTGACACTACACTCTTCCCTGTCCTGCGTGATACCTGTTGAAAACTACTCGGAAAATCATTTAAAAATGAAAACTTAAAACTGAAGGCAGATGATGTATTCCAAATTTTCCCAGTATTAAACCGTGAAACTTGACGCAGTAAGAGAGAAATTTTCCCTACAACAGCATCGTCAGAAGTCACAGAATCTTCACCATACTTCCTGCCATGTCCCAAATTTCAATAGCAACTGATTGAAACATGTAAAATATGTCAAAGAAATTACAGCATATCAGAATAAATTCACACTGACAACTGATAAAACCCATTTACCAACAGGAAAACATTTTTCACCACGAAAAAAAAAAATACCTCTCTCCTCTCAGTCTTAATTATTAAGGAATTCATGTACATTACCTTGAAAGAAGAGACTAAGATCTAAAATTCATAACTTTCCTGGATAATAGAAATAACAAATTTTGTAAAGATGTTGATTTTATAGTATTTCCTTATGTCTGACTTCCTCCCACTCCCTCAGCACGTCAGAGGCATAATTACCAGTCTACCTCTGTATCCCAAAGCTCTAATGACCTGATCACCCTGTTAGGTTCCACCTCCTATTTTTGCTTCTTCCTTTCAGACTACCTTGCTGATTTACATAATTACATTCACTTCAGAGTAACTACTTCTTCTAATTTGTATCTGTTTGAATTTTGCTGCTTCTTTTCCAGGAGACAGCTTGTGCTCCTAAAAGTTTGTTCATTTCTTCCAAACGCATCACTTGGTCTAATGAAGTTTATTAACTTTTATCAACAAACATTTTGGTACGCACATTAGGAGGATCATAGGGAGCCAGCAGTGTGCCCTTGCAGCAAAGGAGGCCAACTGCATCTTGGCCTGCATGACTACAAACACACACAGTGGATTGAGGGAAGTGATTGTCCAGTGTCAGGCAATGACAGGAAGACAGAAAGATGAACTGGATCAAATTCAGTGGGAGGTCACAAAGCTGGTCAGGCAGCTGGGGCACAAACCCTGTGAGGAGAGGGTGCTGAGGGAAGGGGGATTGTTCAGGCTGGAGAAGACAAGGGCAAGAGGTCATCCAGTACCTACAAGGTTATTATCAAGATGTTGGAGCCAGATTCTTTACAGCAGTGCATGGCAGGAAGACAAGAGGCAATTGACATAAATTGAAACTGCAACTGCTTCAAATGGAAGGGAAGAAAAAGCTTTTTCATTGTGAGGACAGCCAAGCATGACCCAAGTTGCCGTGAGAAGCTGTGTAGTCTTTATCCTTGAAGGTTTTCAAGACCAGACAGGATAAAGCCAGGAATAACCTGGTCTGGTCTACATAACAAGACCTTACTTCGAAAAAGTAGTTGTGCTACTTTTATTCTCATTAAGTTACTGTATGATAAAATACATATCTATAAAACGGTTATTAATCTTTTCTGGACTATTTGGTATGCAACTTGAAAGCCCCTAATTTCTAGATTTGCAGAAACACTGAACACAGTGGCACACAACTGAGCATAAACTGGTGTTAAAGAGAGCACGGAGTGGTGGATGACCAGAGAAAATGTGTTACAGATAGGACAGCAGGTATTACAAGGTACTTTGGATTTCAATCTCTCTCTGCCTAAGTTTCAAAGCTTTAAAAGAAAGAACAAAATCACTTTGTCTACAAAAATACTGTGAAATAAATGAATGTAATTTTAGAAAGTACTCGGGAGACTAATTGTCTGTAAAAAGCCTATTTGAAATTAACAATTCTATGTACAGAGGAGAGTCTGAATAACTATCAATAAACAAAGCATGAGTCTGTGCTCCAGAAATTAGTATTTTATCAAGTGTTTTGCTTCATAAGCAAAACATGTCAAAACAAAGAAAACGAAGCAACAATAATGCTTCATGATTCAAGAAAAGCTAAAGAATGAATACCATAAAACTAAATCAATACAAGCTATCACAACATTCCAAGCTGCAAAAAATATTCACAGCACAGTATTCCATTTGGTACAGACAAAGCAAACAAAACTCTGAGCATTTCCTTCTTGCTTAAAGTGCAAAAGTAAGCTACCATTGTACTTTTAAAATTGTACGGAGGATAGAAAATTAAAGATAAAAAATCTACAAGTATTATACTTGATCCTCAAATATAAAACACAATAATTTCCTTGGAGTACTAGTTTAACAAGCTATTTTGGTTCTGCATTTTTTACAGGGCAATTCTGAAAAAGATTAGACTACACAGTGAATAGTTGAAGGGTTATTAACCCCGAAGAGAATTTACTCTAAATACCCTTTAACAGTATGTAGATCACTATTCCAGTTCAGGCAGACATCACAAGTACACTCTCGTGTACATGGCTTTTGAGGGATAAGAGTGGATAAGCCACTTCACCTCAGGCTGGAGGAAAGGAAAGTAGACAGTCACTTTCCCAAACGAATTTACATCCTAAAATGGGCAACAGAACAGTTCTGCTGGCACTCAGATATTTAATACAAACCAAAGTTAAGATGTCACAGTGCTTATCTTCCAGTTTTTGGTAAGGTTATGTAATGTCTCAAGCTAGAATACCATCTTTAATTGCAATTATCAACATTAAAATATAAAACTATCTAGCAAAGGCCAGTCCCTACAAGAGATCTTAGCGTTTAACATTCAAAATAAGAGGTGACAGATAAAGGTGTCAAAGAGATTAGAAAACGGAACACAACAAAAAGTGGAAAGTGCTCATATAAAACCAGTCTAACACAAAGAGAAGTCATACATCCAACCTCACTGGCCTCTGGATCTGCCTCCAAGTGACTTAAAGTTACAAAAGCATGCAATAGCAGACCTAAGAAATATACTCCAGTCTTCAGAGTTGCAAGTCAATGCTTCACTTATAAGACCTACTATCCCAGTCAGCTTCCCTCCTGGGAAATCTTTGTAGTCAGGGAAAAGCAATCCATAGAAATTAGTTACTGTCAGACCCAAAGACACTGCCTTAAAGGAGAGCAACTACTGGTAAACCATCTCCTTTTAGGTTTGTGCATCATGAGACAAACCAATTACTTGGAGCTACTTCAGACTTAGATCCCTTCCTCAGGAGACAACTACATGAGACAAAGCAGTGAACATTCTTAATTTTGCAAACAGTAGTTTTACTTCTGTCAAGTCACACAGCAGTTTTTTTTTCACAAGTTTATTTATGTCTACTTTAAATAAAACTACTAGCCCTGAAGTCACTTGATTTCCCGTGCCATATTGTAGAATTTTACACTTACTTACAGATTTCTGATGTTTCATTAGAAAGACTTCACTAATTTTAAAAATAGTACCTACTTCAGGGCAACAACTTATCAAGGTCAGCTCCAATCAATAGTTTTAATATTTTAACACAGAAAATGCTACATCTAACCCCCAGATAACATTGTTCATATCTAACACATGTTTAAAACTGATCCTTCTGCTTTCCACGACAAAATGGAATTACTGATTTTTCCAATTGTTATCAGCTGTTCTCTACTTACAAAAGACAGGTTTCTAAACAAGAAAATTATTGCTGTGCTATAATAAAAAAAAAAGGAGGATTATTTAGCGGAAATCAGATTCGTAAGAGGACTCATCATGGCATGTGGATTTGTACAGTCATCGAGGAATCACCAACTGAAAGAGAAGAGAGATATATTTGACCTTAATCTACTGCACAACACCCTTCATCTGTCAGAAATTTTCCAATATCTAGTATAGACACAAAAAGGAAAAGACACACATGTGAAAAACAGAGCTTGCTACAACAACAAAATACAACAAATTAATAAACAAATATGCTGTGCAATATTTAGCCGCTCAAAGCTTTACTGAGGTTAAGACAATAATGTTTGTTGTCAGCATCAATGAGTAGGTTCTACGTTAATTTCTGTTCACCTGGTCTTTAAAGTAACTTATTATAATCTTAATCATGAAAAAAGGGCGATACAATACATTTTCCCACGACCAACATGATAAAGTGGCATCATGGCAGATTTTAAGGGAAAAGCACATCTCAGTTTTCTAGAACTCTTTAGGTAATTTAGCAAGAATGTATACAAGAAAAATGATAGGTCTATCTGGGCTTTTAATGCTGCATAAATAAAGTTAAAAAGATATATTCAATGATTAATTTAATCACAGCAAGCAATGAAGAAAATCACTAGGAAGAGTATAATAGACAAAATTCACACAGGAACTTATGATTTAAACTATACAGAGCCAATTCCAGGAACACAATATAGGAGACAGAATTATAACAAATCATCTGTTTTACAATCTGTTAGATAAAATACAGACACTTTCCCAATTTGTCACAGATGTGTTCATTCCATGGAAGACAGAAGAAACATCACATATTTACAAGGAGCAGATTGGTTCAGATCAGACTGAGCTAGGGAAAACTCTGAAAAATCCCCAAAAAATCCAACAACAACAAAAAAATCCACCTTGGCACATATATACTAATTTACACACATTCAACATTATCCCTGTTAAAAGAAGTTGTGTTGAGATATACATAATAAGTATATCAACATTGGAATTCTCTGGAAAAAAATTCTTCTTGTATATAACTTGTAAAAATAGAGGTCAAAAGAACAAACGGAACTTTATTTTTTACTACCAGCAATCTGTCATATAGTAGATTTTCAAATATTTTCTCTACTTGAACCCAACTCACACTACCAATAGGAAAAGTCCACAAGGGCAATGCAAATTGTAAGAGAAAAGCAATGGGATCTGAACCAGAGCTGTTTAAAGCATTTTCACTCTCTCTGGAAAGGAAAAAACCCACAAAACTGACATATATCAAGCAACCAGTAATACATAGGCTTGCTTGGACAACTTTTATTTGGAAAAATATGAAAAAACCGGAAAAAATAAAAACAATAGAAATGTCTTAAAATGAAATAAAGGGAAAAATATTTTGAAATAAGTTTAAAATTTATTATTAGGATGCAAAATAGAGTGTTTTTTAAAAAATAATAAATATATCTACACCATATGTATAGGCCCCATACTGAATAAAAACATAAAACAGCATAAACACACTTATATTTCATTTTGAACATTCCCAAATTATCAGCCACTACCTTAATCAATGTCAGTTTGGGATGAACTCTACAAAACATTCCTTTCAGAACTGCTGTGCTGCAAGAGAAAGAAGGAAAGAGTACAGCTGAGCAGCACTGACTGGAATTCTGCAAGGCAGATCCCCAGGCCTCCCAGGATCTGTCCGTGGTACACAGCACCTGGGGGTGCTGCTGCCATGTCCCAGTAATTGCAATTTACAGGACTGAAGAAATGCGGGACTCTTGGGAAAATTATTATTTTTGTCTGTAGTCATAGACATTGTCTCAGCACCGTGACAAATAAGCACTAGTGATTGTAAGAATTTATCATCTGAGTAAGGTGCGCACAAGAGGGATATTTCTTTGTCGGAATTTCACTTTTACACTATTTTATTATCAATCTGCACTTCAGGAACATACTTAAATAGAAGCCATGTAAAACAAATATGGAAAACGTCTCTATAACATAATGCATGGTTAAATGAGTCAAATGAGGAATGCCCTGTCAAGGGATGTGCAAGTACATCCAGCAAGTATTTAGACAATTTAAGGACGATACATCAGTACAACTATTAAAACCATAACACAGGCACTATCTTAAACTGAAGAAGCTCCTAAACCACAGATTCACAGAAGCCTCAGAGACACAGCACTCTGTACCTTTCCACCTTCTTGGAGAATCACCAATAATCATTCTAGATAAGGAGACCTTTTGATCTGATAGAGTCCAGGGGTTCTTATGCTCTTCTACTGGCCACTGTCCAAATTCCAAGAAAACATAGTGTCTGCATTACAGGTATGCAGCATCAACTATAAAGGCAGAGGAAGAGAGGAAGAAATCCATACGTTTTATAGTGAACATATATTCTTCCAGATAAAGAAAAATCCCAATTTTTTCCTTAGCCTCATTAAGCTATTTTTTTTGTAAGAAGAACTGAAAGAAAAGATCATTCAAGAGACATCCCCTCTGGGTGACATTGTAGAAGAAGCTGTATGAGAACAAGAAGGAGAATTTACTTTCTCACAATGAAAGCACTAACACTAGAGAACTGCATTACTATTGGAAACAAGATACAGGTACTGGAGCATAGTTCAGAGTAGCTATACTCACACCCCTTTGTTGATAACCTGGTCCACCTTTCTATTTCCACCAGTGTTCTATGCAAATTAATAATTCACATCAGTTCTCTTGCAATAAAAACAACTTTGGCACATGGAGTCAATGACAACAATGAGGGATGCCTGAAACCTATGAAAAGTGTTGACAATGAAAAAGAAGGGGTGAGGAGGAAGGGACATTATGAAAACAAAACAAAAGCAGAGAAAAGTTGCTAAAGTAACTTACAGTGATTTTCCAAATAGTACTTCATGTATTCTTGCAAAGTCTTCTCTGGATTTATACATTAAAAGTACACCAAATGCAATCATAATGCTTGACTCTAACTATGTAACATCTCTGCAATAGCGTTCTGTACAAATTTTCAGAAATTTACCAGTTAAATTCAAAAGTAGTGCTAACATAATGGGCTTCTTTCCCAAACTGTATCTGGATTTGCATGATCACCTTGCAGAGGTAACAGTTCTTTCCTTTCCTTCCAACACTTTCCAAAGGACCAAGCTTTGAGTCCTGAGGAGCACTCCGAAGGTACTGGGAATTCTTAGGCTGCACCTCCATACGCACGCTGGTTTAAGTGAACTGAACCTGCCAGCTGCCCTCACTCAGCACACTGGTGTCACCTTGGCGGAGGAGTTTTGGTGTGTTGACTTGGATTCTTTCCCGAGAAGACTCAGTCAGAAGCTCCACTTTAGATGTGCATCAAATGTACTGTAATAGGGATATAGGGTTTCAAAACAGTAACTGGTTTCTTGAACAACTTCAAATCACGCCTCTGCTGAGGGCATTTCATCCCACAGTCCAAGCTAAAACTAGTCTGAGGTAGAACCCCTAACCTAGGCTGCTACACTGCAAGCATGTAAGCCTCAGCGCCAACTGCTTTGATCTAATGATCTCTTCCACTTGCCAAACTGCTTGTTTCCACTGACATAAGCTGAGTGTTCACCACCACTCTGAAATGCTCTACAGATTTCAAGTCATGTGCTGTAGTTCTCAAAACTAAAACCCTCCTAGGTGCAGAAAAGCGAGTGATTGACATTCACATAAAGAACAAAGCACACAGCAACAACTATTTTGTTTCCTGTCACTGCTTACACTGAAGAATTAAAAGAAAAATAAATCCAATTTTTGCGGGAAACTCTGAATCAATTTGTTATTAACATAACACTGCTTATTCGGGTAATTACTGGATAACGTTTAGCAAAGACCAATTTACAACATAAAGAAGAATAATTAAGAAAATAATCAATGAAAATTAAGGAAATATCCCTAAAATATTGCCAGTTATAGTCATCGTCAACATAGAAGAAAAGCTGTGCAGCAATTAATGTTTTGAGTATTTAGAGAGTTTTATTCACCATTTCATACATTTAAAATTGTACTTTTCCTTTGCATCTCAGTAAGAGAGGAATTCTGTGGATGCACAGCTCCAGTTTGTAAGAAGACAAAAAGCATGGAGAGGTCCTGATCCTGCACACCTGATTCACACAGCAGGCCCACGAAGTCTGCCAAACAAAGCTACTGCCACAAATATGTCAAACAAGATTTGACTAATAAATTGCTTCAGTGCTGTCTCATTCTGTAAAACATTTTTCAGAGGTATTAGGGACTATTTCAAAGCTATATATTAATTCTGCCCCTGACTGATGAATGATTCTATTTAGACAGTTCACTGAAAACAGTTAACTTCAAAGGCCATATGAAATCATTTATTATTTCACTTGTGATTTAGAAACACACCAGCTGAAAGTCTCAGTGCATACGGCAATAAGCAGTACTTCCCTACTAAAACCCCTACTTTTTTCTAAGGACAAAAAAAAAATCTCCTTTCCACAGACTTAGCGTAGGACTATCAAAAATCAAAACAAACCCCAAAACCTGTAGTTACATTTTAAGGTGTCAATTTTATTACTTTTTAAACAAAGTAAAACTGTTAAACATGGAACAAAAGAGATTTAGTTTTACTTTCTTACCTGTAAATGGGATTTAATTATATCTGTCTGTGAAATTTTATCTTGCAGTAATATCGTACAAACTACTAAACCAGAGAAGTTTCCAACACAATATAGCACCTACATGAAAGCATGGCCTAGAGAACAGGTGGAGGTTTTAACAGCACAAAACGCTAGCTAGACAAACGTTCCATCTAGCAAGAATATATTTATATATGTAGGAGGATATAATATAATGCGTTCACCCGGAAAAAAGGGATCCACATGATACAGGAGTAAACAGTTTTTATCTGTTGTTTCATTGTCATTGTAGAAAGTCCACTTCTAACTACTTTATTTGAAATGACACAATGAGTGAGGTGATTCTAGTCTTTTCTTCTTAAAACAAGTAAGAGATGAGTGTCAATGATTTTTCAAAACAATTTGAACAAATTACTGGGTAAAATACCATGATAAAAACATAAAGGAAAAAAAACCCCTGGTTTTTCAGCAGTATGGTACGATATTTCTTGTGCTGTGGTACTTCTGGAGAGAAAAGATCAAATGCACTTCACCTGTCACGTATAAAAGGTGGGGGGGTTAAGTTAAAAATGAAGACAGCATAGCTACTTGCCCAATGGCATATAAAAGAAAATATATTTACAAGCAGCACGTATTAATTCAGTTGGGGTAATTTAACTAAGCTATTCTGTTTATGAAGTTCAAATGGCAAGCTTCTCTCCTTCACTCTAGAGAGCAAAAATGATTCAATGAATATGCTACCTCAGTTCTGAGGCATCTTCATGCAGAGAATTTGAAGTATAGCAATTATGTTAATAAAGACTGCACCAAATATACATTTAGTTTAGAAAAACAACCTGGTTTCAGCCAGGCTTCTCAAAAGCAAAGCAATATTCTTTACTTTGCACTATTAAATCTTCTGATTATCAGACAAAAGCTTACACAGTAACACAGAATTTGCAATTCCAGCACTGAAACTAACAAGACTGTTCTCTTTTTTTTTTTTTTTTTACATTCCCATCAGGTCTTTCCCTCTGGCTGTTCAACTATATTTCATAGCATGGCACTGTAAAATTCTGGCTCCCTCAAACCCTGTCTAGGAACAATACTGAAAATATAAGTTACAGACAAAGAACTAGTCAAACCTTAAGAGCCAACTGAAAAAGTAAGTGGCATTCTTCTTACTTATCATATTTCAAAGAGCAGCACTTTTTCGTAGAAAGATCCCATTAGCTGAGCTATGACATCTCTATTCTCGTACCTATAAATCATTCCATTGTTAACCTCCTAAACTGCAGTGACTGCTGCCACCTATGGGATCTCCCCAGGAGCGGTCAGGATTTCAGTCGGCGGTTCCCTCTACCGGGGATGTAGGTCTGACAAACGTGCAGGCACTTTTGTTAACAGCAGGTGTCCCCACTTTTGCTCATGTTTTACCTCTAAGTCATCCCTTTAAAAGCATTTTCATGTTTCCTAAAATAAACTCCAACTTCTGCCTGGAGTCTAAGTAGTAGCAAGGTGATTTGAGATAGGAAATTGCAGCCCCTGAACTCCTAATTCAGTTCAATAAATGCAATTTTGCAGAAAAACAAAAATTCCCTTGTTGTTAGCACAATGTTATCTGCTGTGATGTACTAGCGGGCCCAGAGCCAAACAAGTCTCCTTCTAAAGCATAAGTTGAAATAAACCCAAGAAACTTTTAAGTAGGGTAAGATTGGCTTTGTTTAGGCAATAGTTTCATCAAACACACCAATGCTGCATCAGAATAACCTTAAAAAGAAGGTCATGAATGAAAAACATTAAAATACATTCAATTTGAAAGTCCCACGCAGTATCAGACTCAGTAATATATGCACAAACATATGGACATACCCATGGAAAAGCACTAACATTTGCTGTTTAGCTTTTTCAAATCAATATATCTGACTTACTTAAAAAGCAAGCAATTGTGCAGAAAGTCAGTGCAGTTTTGTTTACTAATCAAGAAGACAAAAGTAAGTTTTCCTACCCTTTAAGTACAAAAACTAGAAATATCTAACTTTACAAATATGTCATCTTCTTCTCTTCAGCCTCTACCCCCTCTATATTTAATCTCAGAGATCATAATTCTATTTGAATACATCAAGGCATTGTTCTTCAAAATCCAAGAGACAGGCATGGATAAAAAATGATGGCAGGGCAAAAGGGCAAATTTAAACTAGACATAATGTAGTTGGAAGCCTAGGTGAAGTAACATTACAGCAAAGGGACTCTCATAACAGAGGTTCATTCCGTCAAGTAGAATATATTATCAAAATAAATAAAACACTGGGCACAGCTCTCCAAAAGGAATAGCATTAATGGGGAGATTAACACTAAGCAGACATTGAATAGCATATACCACCTTGCTATTGGTCTGAATAGAGCAAATGAAAAAGAATATCATTTTAAGAGCAAGGTCTTAAAACTGGGACATTATTAAAGTCAGAGTTTTGCAAAGCATAGATGAATTTATTGGAGTTTGATATAGAAGTCATTATTATTCAAAACACTCAGTACCCAAAAGAAATTACAAAAGGAGGAAAGAAACATGAGAAAATACCTGAGAGACATTCCTAAGACATCAGTATCTCTTTGACTGGGCACAAACAATAGCACAATTTGTTCACTACATATCCCCTCCAGGGCTTAATGACGATAGAGCTAGAAGGAAACTGAAATACTGTAAAAAGGCAAACATGAGCATATACTTGGCCATCCAACACTGAGTACTAGAAATACTCAGCCTTTCTTTTGGTGTTGGAAAAAAGCTATCCTTCCATCTCGCTTTCCAATTTGGTTTTTTTTTAATTAATAAGAAAACTACTTTATTGCCACGAAGAACAATCAATTCATTTTCTATGCTAACACTTTTTCACACCTTTTTGTAAGAAAACAAAACTCAAAGTCATGCCATGACTGACTCTCCCTTGACTAGTTTAGAACACTAGACCTATAGAAAAAGAGTAAAATTAACAGTCCCCACATGCCTTCGGCCCTGATGTGGAGTCAGAACAGTGACTTACTGGTGGCGAGTGAAGTGGTAGAAATGCAGTCAAGTTGGGTGCTTGTAGAAATGAGTGCAGGAGCTCCCTTTGGGCACAGTTAGACATTAGACCTGCTTACCTGTACTGTCAAATCTCACCAGCTTTGAGGCTTTTCTCTACCTGCATGAGAGCAAAAAGGAACCTGGGTCTGCTGACTTAAGTAGGCCTTCACCTTTAAGGGCTATAAACTACTCCGAGATGTAGAGTACCCCAATCTAATGGTGGTTCACTGCCCAGAGAAGAGGTCTCTCTTCTCTTTCTACCCTCCTCATTCCTGTCCAAACAATACATTCCAACTACTACTCCTGCACTAGATTTGGTGATTCTGGGTTGTACATCAAGATCAACAAAAGGCTAATCCACAAAAAAACCAACCACACAAAAAACCCCAAGAAACGCTCTCCCCCCAACCTATATACCACTCTCCTCCTCTCCCCCTGCCAAGAACCCCCACACCTATTTTTCCTTTAGATTAATATACTGACGAACTCCACAGACACATAAGTGTTTTGCCCAAGAACAGAGAGGACAGCAGCACAAGGCCAGCAGAGAGGGCAGGAGAGCAGCAGGCAGTGAGACCAAGCACTGCGTGAAGCTGATACACAAGATACCACTTCAAGGGGGCATATGATTCTTCTCTCCTCTCTTCCACTAGGACAGCATCATGGGACCACAGCCTGGCTTCTTCAGCTTGCATTAAAACACACACACACACAAAATACAACAAAATGAGTAACTCACTTGGTCAAATACATCAATATTTTTAAAATTAAACAGAAAAGCTGGGACGCCACAGCCTGATGTTCTCTCCTCTCTCCCACAGGTGTTTTGTTTTGTTTTAATTATTATTTGATTAATTCTCTTCCAGGCTGGAAAAGAAGCAAGCTGAAAACTCTGGTTTTAAATTTAAGTTTCAAAGCAAAGGAAATCTGTTTTCCCAGCCTGCGGTCTGTTTAGGCAGAGCAGAGAAATCTAGCAAATAAATCAAAGCTATTCTGCGAGTAATACCCATAATTTTACAGAAGCTCCTATTCACCTGTGTTTCAGGAGCAGAGATTGCTTTAAAATATTACATTACCGCAGTAACTCATGGTTTGGACCTGTCATCTTGATGTCTCTCTAATTTGGGAGTCCAAAAACCCATTCCAGATATTACTCAATCCAAACCAAGTGTTTTGTAAGAACAATCTCACAAGCCTTAAAACCAGGTATTCCTACTGATTTGAAACACCTCTGTAGAACCATATGCAGACTGGGAAATTTCTTTCCCTTTAAAAACAGATGGTTATACTTAACTATAGAGGAAGTTTTCCTGTCTCTGATAAACCTGTATTAAGTCACCCAATCACATTCAGCTATTTTTTGTCCTCTAGTTGTTTTGATCATTTAAATCCTTGTCATACCTGCCCTGTCCCATGGGACACTTCTTACAGAGAATCAGCGGGTTTACTATATAATCATCTCCAGCTCGGCTGTTCTCTATCTGCCTGCAACTGCTGCTAGTAGAGGAAGAAGGTAATTGTGTTATTGTACTCACTGCTGCTGCAAGAGCAAGAAAACAAGAAAAAGAGAGAGAAAGCACACACTAAAGAGATCACTACTGAAACCAAAGGATCCTAAACTTGATTTGCATTAGTACCTAATCAGTAAAGGTGGGGAAGCTGCAAAAGCAGCGGCCTTCTGCTCCATTCTAGTCTGATCATGACCAGGAAAGGAGTTTTGACTACTCAGATAATGCTCAGTACTTTATGTAGCTTGCATACCACTAATCACACATAGCTCAAAAAATGTGGAACCTGTCACTTGAGCATTCAGTAACACGGTACGTCATGAACATTATAACCTATAATATGATTTCTATGCCCTTAAGTGAATGATCATAGTTCATAGGTATGAAGCATTAATTATCTTCAGCATTGTCTGAATAATCTATCTCACTCTCAATATCTTTTCTGTCTCACTTTTATAGTCCAGGCAGACCAAACCTGGACTGCTGCAAATCAAACTTAACAATTGTACAAAATTATGCAACAGTCCTGCATATGTCCTAAAATCCTGCCATCTTGATACATTAAAACATTCCTTCTTTTTTTTCTGATTGCACATAATATGAATCCAGTCTTCAAGAAACCATAAGTTATTGTATTTCCCTTCCTGTTATACATCTCCTGTAGCCATTGTAGTCTCTTATTTTCCTATTGAAATAATGTAATTAAATAATGTGAATATGATTACTTGACTTACTCTACAAGAACAGGTCATCACTAGTAGTTTGATGTGATTATGAAGCCCTGTATCTTCAAAGGGACAAAACAATAAAAAAAATATAATACACAAAGTCAATTATTTCCTATAATCTCTCCATTTACTTAAGGACATTACACAAAGCACATTAAAAGTAAACTGCATCTATTAACATACCACACAAAATTATTAAAAGACCAAATGGATTGAAAGTGCAC
The DNA here is from genome assembly GCA_013397755.1 of Cnemophilus loriae. Lineage (NCBI taxonomy): Eukaryota > Metazoa > Chordata > Aves > Passeriformes > Corvidae > Cnemophilus > Cnemophilus loriae. Next base: position 68,987 of record VZTF01005100.1, on the reverse strand, counting down.
ATTGTTAACATTACACTCACATGCAGGTCCCTTCAACTGACTATACAATATGAATAGCTGAATGAGAACCACATTGACCATGATGTATATCATTTCAATTTTTAAAATTCTTGACCTTCAGAGAATTATGAAATCCCTGTACTTCCACTTAATGGCAACATAATTCTAGAATCTTGTAGCATCATAATTTTAAAAGTACTTGATGTAAACAGTTTTTAAACTGTATTTTTAGTTGAAGGTAGAGTATTACATGACAATTTCAAGCCAGGCACTGCAGATCTACTGTGCTATTTTAAAAAGAAACAATATCTTAAATGTCTTCTGAAGAGAGTTTTTATAATGAATTGTAAATTTGCATTATTTTAACATCCCATTTTAAACATCAGCTACACGCCACCTATCATTTTTAACGTATCATGTTCTCCTCTTCAGAAATGCCCTCTCACAAAGAGAAAGAGTGAATAGTTTCCACGACTTTTACCACAATATTCCAAATTCTTGTTAAATAAAAATTTAAAAGTTCTGAATTTATGATGTACCATTTCCATGTAACAATTCCTAGGTTTCAGTTAATATTTGCTACCCCATCACAACTTGTGTTTCTTCCATTAACTAAAACTAAAAGTGGAAAAAGCCTATCTTTTAACCTGGTTTTCCTATAACTATATGCATGTCCCAGATAAAAACTTCCACCCCTTTCAAAACCACTCTCGTTTTTATGGAAACCAAATTATTAGGAAGTCACTGACATCACATTAAAATGGTGGGAGTTACTCTGCATTTCCTTGCACAATTTCAAAATCTGTTAATACTGCAGGTCAAGATAAAAGCTCCTCCTATTCTCTAACCTTGGGGTTTTTTCCACAGCAATATCCAAAGCATTTTCACTTTCTTTTCCTTTCTGTGGGTAATTCAGGATGCAATTTCCAAAGTTCTGTGTCACTCCTAAGAGTCTTAGTCGCCTTCGAGTCTGTTCCCAGCCAATCACCAAGACAACAGGTCATGATAATGAATGAGAGATCTGACCCAGAGTCAATTCACTCAGTCACCAATTTATATTGGAATGACAAGCTAGGTATATGCCTGGAATTTCCCATCAGTACATATAATCTTAATAAGATTTGTCACCTGTAGTATCTCAGCCCTTTTCCTAGGCAGATTGTCCCTCGCTCAAGTTTACAAGAACTGATATCATCAGTGGGTTTAGCTCACCTGGTTCCATGCCCCCCTTGGAAAGACTGACTCTCTCTTCACAGCAGGTGTTTCATAGTCCTATTCCACAAAGGATCTGATTTAAATTCTTTTTTCAGTTGATCCCCCACTCCGGAATAAAATGTGACTATGACTTGGCATCTTTGACCAGAGCAATTTCTTTCTTAGTTTTCCAGTAAATGTTTAGGATCTAAGCAAATGAGGAGATGGTGATTCCAGCCTCTCTTTCTTGTGGCAGTTCTCAACCTTGCAGTCTGTCAATTCTGCAGCATGGCTGGAGTTCTGGTGGTTACTTAAGACAGTAGACCATGTACCGTAATTCTCCAAACTGTTCTGGCATTGTGGACAGGAAGTTCAGGCTCTTCTGAATTTGTGCTGTCTTGAGCAGACGGCCCTGTGCTTAGTGTGCTGATTCGCCAACTACTGTGAAGGTAGCTGAGGAAAGCTGAGAAGTCAAGCCAAAAAGTCAATCCAATAGGGGCCAAGTGAAGTGGCGTAAGCGCAGCCTGAGTGGATAAAGGATCATTTGAACTTCCTGCCAGCAATTCTCCTGAGATGTTAAATAGTCCAAAATGGTCTTTCTCTTTTTTACCATTGGCTTCTTCAAAGATTAACACAATGTTTGCCAAGCTGCTTCAGTTAGCAAGGGACAAAGCCAATAATCTACATTTTCTCCTTTCACTAGATTCCCACAGAAATCTATTTAAGCTCAGTGCTCCCTTCTGATGCTAATTTGGACAGGAAATACTGTTGTCTGATCTTGTCTTCAGTTAAATGCGCCTGAAACGTTTTCTGAAACTGTTGCTTGCTACTGTTATGCTTCAGAAAATGCAAAACCACCTCCAGTTGTGATACAGACCAATCCCTTATGCAAATTCTTTTTTTTATCCTTTATCTAAAACTTCCTGAAATTTTTCCACTGACAATAGATAAGATCCTCCAATAAAACTATCTGTAGGTCCTGCAATATCACAGACAGGCTGTCCAATGCTTCTGTAATTGTTTCTCCTTTCCTAGTGTCATAGACACAATAGGAAATATAAAATATGAGCTTTGAGGGTTGCTTGTTTATTGAGGTTTTTTCCTTAATTTTTTTTCAAAATACTGCATTTCTGAACTTTTACTCCCATTCTGTAATGAGTTGCTCTCACTTTAGACAGTACAAGAGTACTAATCTTGCTACAAGAAGACATCAGGGACTAATAAGTATTTATCTCAGTATAAATTTTTTTCCTTAATATCCCCAAAACAGAAAGAACTAACTACCCTTTAATGTTCTCTGTGAATTGAGGTGTGTTTTATAACTCTCTTTATTTACAAATATTCTTCTAATTAAGTGGAAGCTAAATTCCTATTTTCATTGTCAGGAAAGTAAACACATTTCAATCAATAATGTTGTGCTACAGCAAACCAACTTCAAACAATGCCTGTACATAAAACATCAAGGCTAGCCAGACACTGAAGTAAAAACCTCCAAACATAAATTTTGCCTGGAGTAAAAGAAATATTGCTGGTTTAGCTTTATCTTTTTAATATGTACTGAATTTCAAACAAGTTTATGACACAACCAAAAATAATTCACACACACAAGAACATCATGAAGAAAAAAAGCTCTTAATTATAATACATAAAACCTAGAAAAAATAATAGCTAGAGCAAAGGCTAACAGTCCAAAGGACATTTTAAACGAGACACACAACTAACTTCTTTCCTTTATAAGCTTCAAAAAGCCCCAATACAAGTAGGTCTTACATAACTGGAAAGGAAAAAAAATCAGCCTTATTTGCACATTGTTTATGTCTCTAAACCTTAAATCACCTTTACCAGGCTTTGAGAATATGATAATTGATGACTGAAATAGATGGAATTTTATTTTCAGATCTGAGATAGGAAACAGCAGTTATTTTTGTATTACAAAAATAACACGAGGGTGATTTAAAGGTCAGATAATCTGAAACCATGTTTTCTTCCTCCGATACATTAAATCCCCACATACTTCTTTGGACATCATTTGAGCTATCCAGAGGATGAGGCAATATTACAGTGTACCTGCTATGAAAGTGGGCTCCATAGCTCCTGACAAGGAAAAGGAGTCTCCTAAATTTACTGAGGTTATTATTATAATGGACCACTTCATCCCCCCCCACCAAGCATGTTGTACCACCAAGGAGGAGAAAAACCTTCCCAACAGAAGATGGTCTAAGCGCAACACGCCCCACAGACCGTGGCCCTGACAGCATAAATTGTGAATATTCCTCAACAAAGCTAAGCTCGAGGGTGCATAAGGCCACATTGCTGAAGCAAAAAGATCAAAGCCTAAACCAATTACAGCCTAGTTTCACAGTATGCCTTTGAAAAGTAACAGTGATATACCTTATTTAACACATTATATTGATTTTTGCTAATATTCGTCAGCATTGCCAATGTGATTTTGGTTATCAAATCTTTACACACAGCAGTTGTAAACATGCAATAAAATCTGAAATTGTGAATAAAAATACTTTACAGAACCCATGGAAAACTAATTCTAAATTTAGATATATGTTCAGCTATATTTGGCCACCTACTTAAACAATATCTGTATCTGAGGCAACAATGTATAAACAAAACGGAATAAAGATAAGGCTTTATTATAATCTTCTCATGATGTCAAGGACAAAATTATCTTCAGATTCAGATCTACATAATTAGTGGGCTTTTTATTTATTTACCTTCAGAATATTTCTATAACTCAGTAATTTTGCTTTTATTTTAATACTTTCAGGGCTATAAAGACAATCTAGGAGCAATGAATTGTACTTCATTTGAAATAAAATAATATATAATATATTTCAGTTATGCAGGATTATCCTAAGAGAGTTTCCTTACATTTTTTGAAAATCATATGCAATGCTTTACATTGTTATTGTTACATTCTGTAACATAAAATAATACATTAACTGTTTCCAACAGAACTGCTAAATGCTTTATTCATGTTTGCATCTTAGTGGGGTTCTTTTCCAAAATGAATCAAGTTCACAAAAGAATATTAAACAAAGAAGCATTATCCTCTCTCTGATCTTTGTTCTGGTCATGAAGATTTTAAACAACATTAGTCTCACACATAGCAAATTACTGCTTGTTAACTACTGTTGCCAACTGCTAGGGTACGTCTGCCTTACTATATCAGTTTGACCCAGCTTCTAGTGCTTAATGGTCCTCTAGGCTAAAAGCGAAAGCTGATCCATCAGGCTTACATTAGCATAGAATAACACTCAATGCTTATTGATGTGCATGCAGTGTAACTACCACCCCCGGCACCTAGCTCAGTCCATTATTTTCATTTTATCTCAAGTCATTTGTATGGTTGTCTGCCCCAGTTAAAGCTATGGCAAGACTGGTACTTAAATGAATTTGTGAGAAAGGAGACAAATGCCCCCTGAACTTCAAGCACTTTTCTATCATGACTCGCTAACATAAAATACACTGGTACTGTTAGGTCCACTTAGCGTGCATATCTAGAATGGCCTTAAGTAGGTAAGAAAAATCACTTAGGACTCTATCAGCTAAAAGGACTGCTGATTAAATGCTGGTGGTGGTGGAGTGTAGGCTGTGACTGTTTGGGGTGTTATTTTTTCAGTGTGATGTTTTAAAAATGCTGTTTTGATTCTGCTCATAAACCAGGAAACTTCGGCATGGTAACATTCAAAACATTCTGTTTTGAGTATCTGGCTTCAACTGAATACTGTTCATCAAGATTAAAAATACTGTGAAATCACCACACTGTAACAGGAAAAAAACCCCACTGAAACTTAAAGGCACACATGGTATAATCGTCTTAATAAAAAATCTTTGGAAACAAAGCAAGCTATCACAAGCTTCAGGGCATGCCAAACTACGTGGCCACAAAACATAATTATTGCAACAAAAAGCCATGAATATTCAACAGTCACAAAACAGTATAAAGAAAACTACAGAACAGATTCTAAAGTTTCCCTTCACACTATTTCACAAAATGTAGATTAAAAACTGCCTTGATTTTTGCACTTTTCAAGAAAATTATAATTGAGCATTACAAAGCAAAAACAGCCATTGCAGATGTTAAGATAAACATAGTGCTCTTCTGAGCTTGGATTTAAACAGGCATCAATCAACCCCTGTTGCTGCATGGACAGGAAAGCATAGGAATTCAAGATAAAAATGTTGGTCAAGCAACAGTAATGTCAACCATTTTTAACATGTGGTCAGTCAGTTCGACTGCCCAAGGAGTCTGACATAGTTTCACTTCCACCCTAAAAAGCACTTATATCCCTACTTCTAATACGCACCGAAATACATACATAATTCTACAGTTTGTTTTTTTTTTAAAGGATCAGCCAAAAAAATAAATATGCTATGACACCAAAAGCTATGAAAGAACAATCCTCAGAATAATGCCTCAGCCCTTCTACCCTCCCATCCAGTATTAATTAATGACATAATGGTTACCCAAAACACTGACTGAAATCTAGTTAATAAGTTGTTATTTCTTAATAAAAAGAGAGTTGATGCGCTGGTAACTCAGTCTGTGTCAAGAAAGAAAAATTTAGTGTGAGGAAACAGCAATAAGCTTGAAAAATATAAGTACACTAAGAGCATACTAAGAGTGTGTTGAGGAGAGGACATCATCTTCCTTTCTGTAGTGCTCCTGCAGCACAGGGAAGCCCCGGAAGCTGGCTGGTCTCTAATCCATAGGGCAATTCTCTTTTTACTCCAGCGAGCCTCCAGGACATGAATGTAAGCAGGAGGATTGTTACTACTCCTGGGCAGTCAGAATAAGAATATGAGAATTACATTTCGTGCTTGGAGTTTGAAACCTCATGTATTATGAGCAGTAGTGTCTTTATGAGTTTAAGGACGTTTAAGAGATGAAAGTGTGAAGAAAACCAAAATGGCTAGTTACTTCCAAGGCTTTTACAAGGGTTATCCCACTCCTCTCCTCTGGGTAAAATTAAAATACACATATGTAGTCCAGTTAGTTAAAATAACTGTTCCTCAGAAGTCCATGGTCCTTCAAGACATGGAAGCTCCTTCCAAAAGAGTTTCACGGATAAGAAACGAAGGGGAAGTAATAACAAAATGAAAAGCAGAAAAGAACTGAACTACACCAGGCCAAATGCACATCTGTAAATGCTCTCTGGAGCAAAACTCCATTGTAGCTACACATACAAAATATTGTGGGAATAAGGACCTTCCTGTAATAACAACATTTGGTTCAGAATATGACACTGTTCTGAATAACTACAATCAGCCACAGGTGTTTTTATAATCTTCTTCAACAGAATGCAAACACTTTTACTTTTGTTTAACAACCACACTTAGTCTATAGAAGAGCCAAATGAAGCAGTAAAATTACTTTGGGATAGATTAGTAGAAGTACAGCATAAGACAGTCGTCCAGCACAACTGTTTGTTGAGCTATCAAGCAGTGTTGGTATTTGTTCTTTGGAGAGAGAAAGAGAGTGAGTTATGTGCCATCATAATAGGGATTTGTACTATGATTACAGTGGATGCTGAAAAAAAACACTGACAGGCTGTTGCACAACAACAGACATAACCTGAATACTAGGTTAGGAAGAGTAAAAGCACAGACTCTACTTAGAAAGGCAGAGTTCACAAGAAAAAGGAAGTAAGTACCAAGAAGGCTTTTGCACACCTAATAGCTTAAAAGGTATTGTACCACTAATGTAATTAATATAGGAGCCTTAATTTCTGATCCTTCACTGACTTATTCTTTGCTTTAGATTCTTCTTTTCACATACCAACACTTCAGAGTAAATTGCTATTCAGCCCATTTACACCCTGAGATGGACACCATGGACGTGGTGGTGCTTGGCATGGAAAGGAGGATGGGAAAAGCTAGGCCACTCAGTCAAGGTGGTACCTACTAAGAAGCACAGAATTCATCGGCTACGTTCCTCTGAGGACAGGCTCTAACAGGCACACGGAGTTACCATGCATTGCCTCAAATGAGAGGGCAGAACTAAAATGTGGTCAGAATACTTTCAGTCATTGGTCATGAGGCACTGCTGCTCAGGGGCATGAAAACACCCTGTTGCCTTATTGACCACATCATCCATTCCTCAATCTTGGTCAGTCTTCCTTGGCTTTGAAAGAAAGGCATGCTTGTCTATGTCACACTAACAAAACCTCAAGGAATTGTTTATGTAGTTCAATTTAAGAACATATTTAAAAATTCTTCTACACTAGGAGCCACAGCATGTGAGGTATTACTAGATGATTATTTCTAAACCCTAAATAAGCTATAACTCTCAAGACCAAAACCTCTATAGTTCTCAAGTGAAAAGGGTTCAGCAGTATGAACAGATATGTAGAACTATCTCCCCTCCATTGTTATTTAATCTCTGATGAAATAAAGAATAAAGAACTAGTTTCAGTGAACCACCTACTCAGCCATATATTGAAAATACGTCCCTCAGAGACAAAGTAGTTTCATTCCCAAGGCAGCCTGTTCTACACATTTCAGACTAACCATTATATATTCACACCTTTGAATGTAAAAAAGGAGGAATATATGTTTCGCTACCCTGAGAACCTAGGACAAATTCAGGAAGTCAACACAGCCTTCCAGTTAATTATTCTTTTTTAAGATTTTTTTTTCAAGCAGGTTTCAACTGGATTTGTAATCCTTGCTCTTTCAATTGAGGTTATCAACAAGGGTGCCAATTAGTACACACTGTAGTACTCCACATGATGTGGAAACCTAACTCACATATTTCATTATATTATGGAGTCAGAGAGATCCCCAAACATTTAAAAGGAAAATGAGTATGAGCTCTAGGGCTTAAAATAGAGTCAAGGCAGAAAATCTATCAAGTTTGTTTTGTTTTGTCATCATTACTACATAATAATTCTCTTGGGTCAGATAACCTGCATCCACAAATAAATGGCAAATTAAATCAAGCCTTCCTTGAATTTCAGAAGACTCAAAATATTTCACACCAAATTTCTATTAAAAAAAAAAAAGTAATACAAACTAGCTGCAGCTTATTGGGTATTTCACAGAAGGATAATCTTAATGACAATCCTATTAAATCATCTCCACATGCCACCTTAATTATTATATACCTCTGGAACAAACCCTGTGGGAATTGATAAACTAGCTCTGCAGAAATTAGCTTTCTGGCTGTGTCTCAGGCCCCTTCTCACCAAGCATTCCACAGCATTCTTTTCCAACAAACCATGTAGGGGTTTCTCTTGGAAAGTAGTGTTCGATAAATGAACAGTCTTCTGCAGGTTGCCACAGCAGAGTGAAAACCCTATGTGATCAGCAGGCAAAATCACAAATGAAAAAAACATACCAGCTCCTCTCAAAAATTACTTAAATGAAAGACTTGCATGTTACCTTGGAAAATCATTGGGAATTCTGTATCTTGATATTACTGCCTCAACCCAAACTCTTCAAAATAAGAAAATACCAGATATATCCCACCTGTTCTGAAAGGAAGGGGCACATTGTAAATGATAATTCATAGAAACAAATAAGTAAAGATAATAATCCATACATTAAAACACAATTAGTTTGGTCAAGAGTATTTGGCATTCATACAAGCTATCCACATGCACCAGAATACTTGCCTCTACACAAAGCAATCACATACACATCTGACATACACAAAGGTATGTCAGAGAGAGAGATAGATACAGGTGTCACCCTAAAAAGATACAGGTATACCACGTCTATAAACAAGCCTTTTAAAACCAAGTAACGTGAAAATGCATATATTGTGTGTACTCTGGGATACAGAGGCAGACCCTGGAGAGAAAATAGGAAGATAGAAGATAAGGGTCATAACATGTAGTAAAAATTGTTTCAGAACAAGAACGGAGAGATGTAAGAAAGGGATTATTTTGGAGGGATTGGATGTATTGTGGAATGCAGAAAGAAAGTGTTAATAAAGCATAAGAATTGGGACCAGAGACACTGAGAAGAGAGAAGTGGATTTAACAGCTGAAAGTGAGATGAAGTCAGCAGAAATAGCAAGTCATTTAGAAGACTCTTGAGGTAGCAGAGAAAGATTTGTGTCTGTTTAATGTAATAATTTAGGAAAGGAAACAAGATATGGGATGATTTTTAGAACTGGCTAGAATTTCAGTTATATATCTCTCACAGCTATGATTAAAATCACTGAATCTGGGATCATATCTTTTTTCTAAAAATCCTGCAGTGAAGACAATTGTTCTTTAATTCAGTGTACTTACAGAACATGGATGAGAAATACAGCTTCTAAAGGCGCTCTGGAAAGATGGTTAATGGGTATAGCAAGAAGCTGGAAGAAAAGAGGCAACACGATATAACCAAAAGGGTGACATGGCATTCAGTCGATCAGGGCTTGAGTAAATCCCACAGGAAAGGAAGAGCAGCTGAGAACCAGAGCACAGCACTGGATCCCAGCAATCCAGCAGGAAGGACCATCAGGAGCACAAGAGCTAGTCCCTGCAAAAGGCATCTCCTCCTCTTTACCACAGAGGTGCTATCACCATTGCTGATAGGCCGGCCTTGGCTAACAGTGGGTCCATCTTGGAGCCGACTGGCATCGGCTCTATCGGACATGGGGGAAGCTTCCAGCAGCTTCTCACAGAAACTGCCCTTGTAGCACCCTCACTACTAAAACCTTGCCAAAAAGCCCCAATACATGCTGTTAACACAAGCTGTTTAAGAAAGCCCTGAGCAAACAACACTTCATACATACAGAAAGAAACCAGAAACTTATTCAGTTCCCAATGCAGTAGCCAACAGAGATAAGGAAAATGATAGATGGGAGCTTGGCCTGAATTTATAGATTTCTACCACAAAATACGTGCAATTTGACAGCTACTTTCTCTGCCCCTTCTCTTAAGTTTCCTATTGACTCATACTTAAATCCCTCTTGAAGGGTTTATAGAGCTACAGTTTTCACCTACTAAAAAAGTGAGTTTGTGATTATAAATTCAATTCCAGTACATTCTCTTCCTTAAGACTTCAACCTATTTTTATTAATCACTGACTTCTCACAGAGCTGCTTCTGCTCTGACAGGAGTGCAGGCCTCAGGATTTGACAAAATGCAGCTTTAGTTCAAGCTCTTCAAAAAGTATTTAGTAAACTGCAGCAAAAAATGCTTGCTCCAATAAAGTCCATGATACAAATTTCTTTAAACAAAACTGAAATCCACTCTCTATACTGAAGACGACAAAAATTATGCCACTAGCTGAATTCCATTGCCAAGCTGTCAACTTGAATTTCTTCTGTTTAAAAATAGCTGTTCATTACATTCAGTAATGGGCTGTCAAAGCATTACAGCACTGAACCTATATCATATACAGTAGCAATTGGGCAATGTGCATTATTATGTTTAGATTACTAGCATTTTTACAAGACCTCTGGGCTAATTTTAAATGAGATGGTTGACTTGAACTGAATCAAAACCAATTTTATTTTACTTTAAAGCTACTACAGATTTTCCATTTGTACCCGACTAAATCAGGCCTTAATGAAAGTAAAACAAAAAAATTTACTGAATGTGACCATACAGCATATACATCCTTTTGCTTGCTTTCAAGGATATATTTACTCTAAACAACATAGAAATAATAAAAAATACTCTATTTGCCAAATTAAATAATATTCCCAATGGTATGAATTGGTATTGTTGCTCCTATGAATACATAATAGGTTGTTAGCAAAGAAATCATGCCTAAAGCATATATGCAGTAATATTTTAGCAGGGTGAAGTAATTAGAGATGTTTTTAAACTAACAAATGCATAACCTGTCTTAATAGCTCATGATCTAATTTAGCATATCATAAAAAAAAAACTATAAAAAGGTATCTAGAAAGCACAGTTGAAACATCCTTACACAGCAGGATGTCATAAACATAAAGGCATGCCAGAATGGCTCACAGCTATGAAAAAAAAAGAGAGACTAAAACAAGATCTGATGACTTGCAAATATAAATAATGAATTCTAGGGCCAGATTATAGACTTCTTTATTTTCATTAAAAAACCCAGCAGAATAAAGGAAAAACAGACAAACAAAAAAATCACACACTGTGTATAAAGCTCTATACCTTCCTTGTTTTGCTGGAAAACAAATTATTTTTCTACATTCAGAAGACAAAAACTCCACTGATGCAGCTCAGTGGTTATGTAGCAACACTGGGCTATATGGTTCCTCAGTTTCCAGTAAAATATTTTCCAGAGTTTGTAGTTCAGCTGCAAAACATTTGCCATGTTAAGAAGTTTGTCAGGCTGGGTTTCAGCATCTAAGAAAAAAAATACCATTTATTAATTATGACCATATTTGGTATCTTCCTCTATGACATAGTAGGATTGAGTGCACCCTCAGCAAATTTGCAGATGACACCAAGCTGAGTTGTGCAGTTGACATACCTGAAGAACAGGATGCCATCCAGAGGGACCTGGACAAGCTCAAGGAGTACACCTGTGGGAATCTCGTGAGATTTAACAAGACCAAGTGCAAGGTGCTGCACCTGGGTCAGGGCAAACTCCTGGTACCAACACAAGCTGAGGGATGGAGGGATTCAGAGCCCTGCCAAGAAGGACTTGGAGATGCTGGCTTGTGAGAGACTGGACAAGACCCAGGTATGTGCATTCACTGCCCAGAAAGCCAAACGTGTCCTGGGCTGCATCCAAAGCAGCGTGGGCAGCCCAGCCAGGGAGGGGATTCTGCCCCTCTGCTCTGCTCTGGTAAGACCCCACCTGGAACACTGCATCCAGCTCTAGAGGCCCAGGAAAACAAGGACATGGAGTGAGTCCAGAGGAGGACTACAAAAATTATCAGAGGGATGGAGCACCTCTCCTATGAGGAAAGGCCGAGAGCTGTGGTTGCTCAGCCTGGAAATGAGAAGGCTCTGAGAAGACCTTATGCAGCCTTTCAACACTTAAAAGGTGAAGACAAGCTTTTTAGCAGGGCATATTGAGACAGGACAAGGAGTAATGCTTTTAAACTGAGAGGCTAGATTTAGACTAGATCTAAAGAAGAATTTTTTTATGATGAGGGTGGTGAAACACTGGAACAGGTTGCCCAGACAGGTGGTAGATGCCCTGTCTCTGGAAACATTCCACATCAGGCTGGATGGGGTTCTGACCAACCTGATCTAGCTGAAGATGTCCATGCTTATTGCAGGAGGGTTGGACTAAACGGCATCTCACCAAAATTATTCTATGTTTCTATAGAAATAGTCTGCTAATAAAAGACCTTGGAGATATTCAACACTAAAACAATCAAAAGCAAGCAAAAGCAGTGCAGTTGTACTACAAGTGTTCACACAAAAAGCATATGCAAAAACAATATAACCCTTTGAATAAAACTAGTAACAGAATTCAGCTGCAGTGAGTTTCACAGGTACAAACATCCGTACATCCACAATCCTCTCCATTGTGCCAGTATCAGCAAATAATCTTTGAAACACTCAGTGTAATAAATTGACTTTTGGATAGCAATAATTCCTAATTTCCACATTATTTTTCTCTTTAAATTAAATTAACATAAATTTATAACAGATATAAATTTTATTCATATAGATGGTTTAAATATGCTTCTGCACTGTCTTTGACCATATTTTTTGGTGCCAGGCCTCTAAATAAAGCCAAAACTGAAGCTACCTGTTTGTCACCAGCCAAGTATGTGCTGTCTGAAGGTTGTGTAATGTTTGTCAAATATTTCTTCTGGAAAAACAAATTTCTAACAACTGAAGGGGACATCATTACTCATCCCCTCTTATCTGATAACTGTCACATGATTACAGAGATAGCTAAAATACACATCGAATTTACTATATTTTTGTAAAACTACTTGCAGTGTTCTTGGTAAAAAGAACTAACAAGCATGGCAGACTGTGCTAGCCTTTTTATGACAAAATTATGTAAATTCCATTAAATACACTTTATAATCAGTCTAGAATCCACCATGATATTGAGGGCATAATACTAAAACTCTCATCTGGCTTAATGTAAGGATCGAATGAGAGCAAGTATTTTTGTACTATGTGGTATATCATTTTGTGAGAATCCTAGAGTATCTAGTGTCAAACATGCGTTAACAGCTTCACAGTAAAACATGACACAATATATTACAACATCTCCAAAGAGGCAGCTGTGATCTACTGTGTCAAAAACCCCATTCAAGTAGGCTGTCAAGGTGTACAAGGCCTCTGATCTCTGATACATCTGAATGTATTATCAAAGCTCCTCATCTATGAAGATGGAAATTATCTTAAACGACGGAAAATGCAGACTACGTTGCTAAATCACTATGCTGAAGAAACAATAAAGGAAGGTATGAATATCCAAAAATTCTGAGAAAATAGTAGAGAAAGGTATGACAATAAAAAAAGAAAGATATATACATTTTGGAAAAAGCAGTACACAAGGAAAAGAAACAGTGAAGTTGACATATGGTCAAGGCATCCTCAAACACAAAAAAACCTGCTTTTCTCCTAAGTAATCTGTAGTTTAGGAAGGTAAGTGATGTCTAATGCTGTCACACTGTACAGTATAACCATTCTCGAGTGACTGATAAGGAAAGGGATTTCTGATGGATTAGCTAGGTATGCTGTGCCTTGATAGAATGAAAAGATAAAATGAAAGATTATATAATGTGGGACATAGCACTGGGTGACAAGATTTACTAAGAACAAGGTAACACAGAAAAGCACTACAATTTTTAGAACACAGAATAAAATTGTTTATTAATTATTTCCAGTTCTGCCTTTAGCTTTTAAAAGAACTCTGTTTATGATTTTACCTTAAGTTGGTCTTTGTCTTTTAGCAAACACTGTCTTTAAATTATATTAACATTTTTGAACAGAAGAGTTCTTAATAAAATAAAAATTAAGGATTTATCTAAATTCTAATATTATCAGTTCATTACACTAACACAAAAATTTTTCACACCTCCTCCTATTTTCCAATATACCCTGGAAATGGATACCTCTCAGATGTTATCCATTTACTTGCTGTAATACTTTCTGTGACTGCATATAGCTCCTTCCAAAATGGCAGCACATGTTCACCAGGAAATTCTGTGCACCACTGAAAACACTGTGAACACATCTGTTCCCACAGTGCACTCTGTGAAATAACAGAGAAGCCTCTGGAAACTGACATTATGATATTTAAAATGACAATCAGTAAAAATAAACAAACATCAGACTTGGAAAGGAAAGAACATAAGTGAGAAAAAAAGAGCCATCTTTAAAATGCACACAGAAGGTTGAAACTGCTCTCAGTATTGGCAACTATGAGCAAAGAAATAGAAAAAATACATAAATGGAAAGAGAAAAAAAGGGTGAATGGTCAAGGTAAGGGACATTTTGTAATGTAAGAGCTGAGTTTCTCAAATATAGCAAATATAAGCACAATTACTATTCATGCTATCTGTCCTACCACACCCCTCTACTTGCCCCATTTCTGGCTACAACTCCATCCATCTTCTTTTTTGGCTCAAGTCACTCTGTTTATTCTATTAAAACTCCTTTCCTTCTTTATCAATCACCTTTTTCCAGTCTTTTCCATACTACAGGAACAGCGTTTGCCAGCACACCAATATCTTTCATTTGCTTACAATGAAAGAAGTTTTTTTCTTCATTTTCACCTTTCAATCTCTCCATACACTTTTGCACCATAGGTCATGCTTCTCTCTTCTTAGTTCTTAACAGCCTCCTCAAAAAATGCTCAACCCCATAGTGAAGTGCTCTGCATTTCTGATGACATTACCAAGTTCTCTTTTAGAGATTTCCATAGAATCCTTCACATTTTTCCTGTCAATATTCACCATTAAAAGCAGTGTGGCCATCAGGTTGAGGAAGGTGATTCTGCCTCTTTGCTCTGCTCTGGTGAGATCCTCCTACAGTGGTGCATCCAGCTCTGGAGTCCCCAGAATAGGAAGGACATCAGCCTCTTGGAGTGAGCCCAGAGGAGGTCACCAAGATGATCAGAGGGTAGAGCACCTACGAGGATTGTGCAGCCTGGGAGAGAGAAAGCTTTGGGGTGACCTAATTGTGGCCTTCCAGGAACTTACAGGCAAGATGGGGCAAGTCTATTTATAAGAGCATGTAGTGACAGGACAAGGGGGAATGGATTCAACCGAAGAAGAGCAGGTTTAGATTAGATATTGGGAAAAAATTCTTTCCTGTGAGGGTGGTAAGGCAATGGAACAGGTTGCCCAGTTGTTCAGTTGTGGATGCCCCACTCCTGAAAGTGTTCCAGGCCAGGTTGGATGGGGCTTTCAGCAACCTGGTCTAGTTTCATCAGCAGCAGATTACACAGAAAAGTCACACCCACACAGACGTTGGTTTTGTTTCGCAACAAGAGACGGCAGTACTACAAAACCAAAAGCTAAAATGGCATATAATATACAACTACATCTAGAAAAACACTCCCATTTTACTTAGTTGATAAGTTAAGAATAAAGAAGAGATTGTTAGCCATAATTCTCCTTGTTTTGCCACTAACATTACATTAAAATGTTCTTAATATATTAAGATTGATGCATAATCATTAATATTTTAACATGTTTTCAAAACACCAGAGAGTTATCATAATAGCCAAAATCTGCAATTTATCTTCTGAGTTATTGAAGCAGTTGTGCTCTGGTTCTACTCAGAAACAGTATTTATTTCAAATGTCATTGTAGAAAATACAAAAGGAATTTGATTTGATTACTTAATTTTTCAAATTGAATATTGATATCCCCCAACAAAGCAGATGCAGAGACACAGCAAGAGAATAAAGTAATAGAGTATAATGAAGCTAAATCATATGATGAGGACATCCTATTACAGTTATGTGAGATTTCCATAATATTTATCTGCATTTCAATTACAATATTGCTTCCTTTAATACACATAGCAAGGTTATTAACTAATTCCATATTTGATCCTAATTCTGATTGTTTTCTGTTAATCTGAGAAGGAGAACTGTCAAGAATATTCAAGGTCTATGTTAACTAAATATAATCTACTTAAAAGGTTCTGTGACTTACTGAACTAAACCTGAATCCTGTAAATCTGGAGTTCCATTCAACAGCACAAAGCTCTATACCGGTATACAGCTGCATAAAAGCGGGAAGAAATTTGCGTACAGATATTTCAGTAAATGCCAAGCACATCAGTTTTCTAAAGTTTTAATCACGTGTACCAGACTATCATCCAGTCCTACTGCTTGTTCTAACTCGAACTGGTAGGAATGTCTGTGGTCGCTTCCTTTCCGGCTAAAGGGAAGACTTTGAGGAAAACAAAGGTTGTATGGGAAGGTCATAGCAAGCCATTTCCCTTACTCAAATCACACTAAATCATACCATTTACATCGAATAATGGAATCAAGCTTTTTTCTGTCTTAAAAATAATTATGATGAATACCCAATTGCTACTTGCTTGCTAGATGAAGAAGATTCCCATATATTTATGCACTACAGAAGATAAATTGTTTGTTTCAAAAAATAATAGCATTCTGTTATTATTTTCAGTCCACATGCTCAAGGAATGCACATATTTGTACATACTACCTAATTCACAGACACATGTATGTATAAATACATACACCATTACTTAGAATTAAATGATTGTACTTAAACTCTCCTAAAAGATGACGTTAAAAATTATTTCATACGAGCATCATCATTATTAGATTTTAAACGCTAAGTACAAAAGCATGTTAACTCTTATTTTTTTTTTTACATTATAAGGATCACTGAACACATGTCCATGCTCATAGACAAAGCTGAATAGACCCTCTGCTGAATTTTATCTAAAAATTAACAGAGTTGTTTTTAAACTACTTAATTACTATTAGATTAAAGAAAACACTTTCAGCAAAGCCTTAACAATCATAAAACAAAATAGCTTTTCCTCTCCCCTCCAAAAAAAGAGAATTGGAGCTACTGTAGCATTTCTTAATTAATTGCAAATTTACAAGGACCTCTGCATGGTTCTGTTTTACACTCATAGTAGACAAAGAATGAATAAACATTTATCCAAAACAAAAGAAAATGTTGCACATGAGAAGCAATGTACCACTAGCAGGGAAGGGATATATGACTGACATGTCCGCTATTTAATTTCTTTAATAACATTACAGCAATTTTTCAGCTTGTGAATTTTTAAATGTCAAATAAAAATCAGTATTTACTAATTAACTAGTATTTTAAGAGGGAATACAGAGTTTTTGAGAAAAAATAAATAAAAGCTAAGCAATAGAAAGTTATAATTAGGATACTTTTGATCACCAAAAATATCAGTTCCCTCTCTCTTCTCTCTTTAACATTTCTAGTTTGTTGATGAACGAACCGTGTTTGGCATAATTAACACTAAGATCTTCAGAACTCAATGACTGAAAATAATCACTTCTCTCCTTTCTTTCCTGAGTACGCTGAAGCCCAACCTAAAGATTTAGAGCTGACTGGACAAATATAAAGGATGTCAGAAACAGTGACCGCTGACATGCCATTCAAGGCACATGGAAAAGAGTTCAGGCTTGAATGCCTCTAAACTGCTCATTGGTAAGATCAGCTATCACTGAGACACAGTGTAAGTCAGCACAATTCACTGAGCCTGCTATGACCTTAAAATCATTGCTCCTGGGGCATGTTCATCCACCAATTAGTTTATACGCTCACTGGAAATCCATTGCTCAGTAAATGCACTGGTCTCTCATTCCACGGTGTTGATGAAGTGTGTGTGATGGCTTTCTCTTCACAACTTGACCCCTAAAGCTGACCCATCTGGAACTGAAGTATTCATGCCACTTGAGCACATCCTTGGTTATCACGGAGTCTGATATTTTCTTTAAAAGCACCATTACTCACATTTTTTTCCTCTTGGTTAAAAATCTTTTACAACCAATAAAACACGGAACTTTTTAGGGGTAAGAAATTTAGTACACAGTACGCTGAAGGACATCTGTAAAGGGAAATTAACTTATGTAAAACGTGATTTCCACTAAAACTGGTATGAAAACTGTAAATATTGTTCAGCTCAGGGAACAGCTGCTATGCCCAAATATTAATTCATTACTATATTTGTCTTGCTGTGAATGCCATGAAAATAATAAAAAAAAAACCATAAAAAACCCAAACCCAAACAAACAACAAAAAACCCCACATGCACAGTAGGGTTATAATTATCATCAAAGCATGGTAAGAGTTATTTTTCTCTTAGGCATTTAAATATTAGACTATTTAAATATTACATCATTAAAAGCACAGCATCCATTGTGTGTTTCTCTCTACAGCATATTCTTACCTTACCCTAGGACTTCAAGTGTATCATGACCTCATTGTCACCAAATTTCAGACTAAAAATTAACAAAAAAAAAATTGCAAAAGACAAACAAATAAAACTAAATTCCTCTATTAGGCTTATTCCGCAGTTTGGGATTAATTTTCCTGTCAGGTACTATCAGTGTCTATCGCTAGTAAGAATAACAGCTCACCTAACAGAACACGGTAAAAAACAAATCCCCTGTGTTACTCACTGTGACTCTTTTGGATGTTCTTCAGTCAAGGACAAAAAATATTATGAATGTATTTTGTCAAAAAAATTACTGTACTGATTTATTTAGGGTAAGAAAAGGTACATTTTTCAGATTTTGATGAAATTCTGAGATTATTCTGCCTTCTCCTTTTCTGTGAGAGTAGGGGTTTAGTGGATGGAGGTAAGGATCTCTCTTCTTTCCTTTTCCACATCCCCTACTTCTTTTAGTGAGAAAATGGAAAATGCAAACCAAATACTGAATTTACAGATGTTTTAAAAATCTCCCAAACAAACAAACAAAACCCCACAAAGCTAATAGCTAACTCGTTTTCTGGAAAATGAAAACAATTAGCAGCAAGACTTGTTAAACAACTTGAACATAATTTTCCTTGCTATTCTTAATTAGAGTATAAGTTCAGCCACAAGAGGAACCTCTGCTCTTGTAATGCAAAGTAATGTGAGACTTAGTAAAAATCCTATCTCAGCTTTAAAACTATATGAATAATCATAAAAATATTAATTTTTTATATATATATATAGTGGACTGTTAAGCTACATTTCAAATGCTAAGTGTAAATAGAAACAGCTATGATAGAAAAAGTTTGTGATGGTATCTAATTCTTATTTAAATACCTGATAAAAATATAGAATTATTAATGGTTAAAGTGGGCCTATGAAAATGCAAAAAGATAAAACAGTCTGTAAACTAGAAACAAAGTAATAAAAAATCCAAAGGGAAAATGCAGAACTAGAAAACTTCAAATTAGAAATAAGATGCTTATTTTAATTAGATAACTGAAAGATTTGCATGACAAGGAAGTTCATCATCCATCTCTTTGAGTCTTTAAAGAAAAATAATGCATCTTCCTAAAAGTCATATGCCATTTCATCATGAAGCTATGTAATTCATAAAGATATTATTAAGGGCTCAAACTCTCAGTCAAATTCCTGCATCACTGGCAGTTACCTGTCATCACCTGAGTCACGGCAACTTAGCCTCTGACAAAGGAAAATTTCTCTGACGATATATCATGGGTTATCCCAGGTTTGAAACTTCAGTCACATTCTCTGACTTGTGTAAAGCAAGTGGGAATAGCTAACCATGATGGTCTTCAATACTTTGGGTGAAATTTTGATTCTATGCAGGCAAAAGAAAGGCTGCTGTGATCGTATGAGACATTGCACAACTGAAAACTTAGTCCTTCACTTGCTACCAATGTAACACCAAGTAAAGCTTTATGACCCTTTTATAATCCCTTCCTATACTTAGAGGTAAAGGATGTTTGCTTTGTCTTGCATCGCTTCTGGATACTTTCAATAATAAACAGTAATATATTTTAGAGAAGCAAAATCAGATTTTTAAATACAATTTGTAATAATTGTATCTTTTTCAATACAAAACTTCTCCTATCCTTTTCCATAAAAGGGAGTGGTTGGAATCCTCTCAAGTAATTTCCTAACTATAAATTAGGATTATTAATTACTTCAAAGTAACTGCAGTAGATTTCATAGTTGTTCATGAGACTTATTCATAGGTTTTGTGCCACTTGACCACAACAGATAGGAAGGGTAAGACCCCATCTTTAGGAGAATACAGTACAAGTAACATCCAGAATATTGCAATATACCACAAAACCAGCATTGTGAACTCACAGAAATCACAGTGGCCTGACTCAATGGGCTGATATTAATAATAACACACCACCATCAAAGACAGAAGGTCCTTGCTTCCCTTTGCCCCCTACCCTTCTCCTGGCCACAGGGTCCTGTAAGACACTCACTCTGCTCATACAAGCTGGTACTTGCTGGACATCTCCTCTAGTTCATTTACTGAATTTGCAGAAAACTGTAATATTTTCTACTGCATTAGTAAATTGCATTAACTCATGGAAGAACATCTTCCAGCACATGAGCTGCTGTGTAGCTGAAAATACAAATAGGACTGAGGAGGAAGGTGCTCAGAAGAAAAGATAAGCATCATGAAAGCCTTCTGCAACAGCAACTTATTAAATATTCAGCTGTTCATAAATGTATAAGCTTGGAAAAGTGGCCTAGCTTCTTTCTTTCAGAAAGAAAAGGCATCATAATGATAGCCACTAACAGATTATGGATTCAAGAACATTCTGAGAGGAAGAAAACTGCTGATCCACAATGAAAAAGTAGCCAAAATACCATGAACAAGTAAGCTACATAAGCATGAAGTATACTGCTGCAATCAAATAGTTCATATCTCACTGACATAAAATTTTGCGCATAGATGAAGTAAATGAAAAATCTGAATACTGACTTTCAGTTCATCAGCTTTTTTAAAAAACAAAGTAGTGAAACTTTCAAAGATTTATAATTTAAAACAGTAAACACACATCTCAGGAACAAGTAATAACACAAACTGCATCCTACTAAAAATTTTCAGGTTCAAATTAACTGTTATCTACTCAATTTTCCAAAATTTAGGATGGAGATGCAAAGTTTTATTTGTACTTAATTTGAGCTAAGCATGGCCTGCTCTTAAAACAGAGCAGTCCTGTTCTTTCCCTCTCCTGGCATACTTCAACATTTCCCATGCAACTGCTCAGCAAGTTGGATTAGGGAGCTGATCCAGCTGAAAACTAACTCTACCAAAACAAAATTCAGATTAGAAGATCATCCAGCCCTAAATGTGCAGCCTTGTAGTGACTGTATTTGACATTACGGTTAGGATAAAGCCATAAAACAGATGAAGGTGGATAATGAACCACCTGAATCAGATGCAGTCTCAAATTACAGGAGGCTTAGCATATATTGTAGTATATTTGTCTTCCCACATTTATATGCTGTATAACTTAAATCTAGTGTTTAAGTTTTTATTTCCATTTTCCAGTTTATATCACATTACCATTTTCTTACTTTGGGTTTTGGGGGGTTTTTGTCTTCTTCTTGTGTCTTTCACGGGCGTGTAATTTCTTGTCCTTAGTCACTGTTGATAGGTGATTGCAAAAGCTGATGCTGGTATACACTGAACAATCATTTCTCTTAAAATTAGCTTCTTCCATTGTTAAAGAAGCATGCAGCACAAATGCTTCATTTCAAGCTTGTGCAAGTTTTATCCTGAAAACTATGTGCTTCATTGTCCCAGAGAAATAGAGCTGTCTTCAGTTGTTATGAACAAGGGCAGGCTCAGAAGCACTGACACTTGACCCAGTGAAGTTCTTGCAGTGTAACAGGTTGAGAAATGGGAAAACAAGTTGTGAAAATAAATGTCCAGACTGCATCTGCTTCAGCAGGTTTGAAATTCTGACCAATTTAAAATTATTGTAAGTATTCAACTAGATTTTCCCACTGAAAACCAGTTAAATTTTTTCCAAATATGATAACATTTCTCATACTAAAATTAAATTTTGTGCATTCATTCTAGTAAAGCAATATAGAAGCAAACTATGTTTTGGGATCCTTAAATCACATCTTTCTCAGTAATAACTGAAAATCTTGAGGAAAGGACTGAAATAATGTATTTTTTAACACAGATGTTCAATTCACACTGTGTACGTATATATAAATACATACATAAGACAATAAAAATTCTGTGTAGGATATACACAGAAAGAAAGGTAAAATTTTTTTACCTCCATCAAAACACTGTTCATGCAAATTCACTGTCAAGTGCAGCAGATTTTGTCTAGCCTTACATAAATACAGTCCTTAAACTTAACAAAACGCTAAGCATTGGACTTTGGTCCTATCAAGGCAGAGCTCTTAACAGAAAGATCCAAAGGGGCATTTCAGAAGATCAACAATTCACCATTCATTACCCCTTATAAAACAAAATGCTCTACAGTGGTGAGGACAGAGAACCTGACACAGAAGAGGAAAGAATGCTGAACCTCAAGCTATTCACAGGCCAGGATTACAACAGGCTTTTATTTAGTACTGGGCAGGAAGTCACTGCTATGATAAAGAAAGAAAAACGTTTTAAGATGTAGCAAAAATAAATTACAAATATAATTTCCCAAGTAGTAGCTACGGGTAGGTTCGGTTTTGAAATGCAATAGAGGCTCAGAATAAGCACATTCTGTCTGTAAAAGTTAATTGTCAGACAAGATATGCCCTAAAAGCTGCCTTCTTTAATTAGAAATCTAACATACAGCTGCACAGAAACCTAGTTTTATTATAAAAAGTTCGAAGTAGGCCATAGCACCTAACACTGATAGGACAGTTATCATAGAATTATAATACCAGAATCAAACATGCATTTCCTTTATAATTTTACAGAATTACACTGAAACAGACTTAGCTTTTCAAACACAAAACTGCTTCTGACCCACAAGAAATAACTGAGTATCATTCTGCAGTCCATACTATATGCCTTATGTTGGTTTAAACATCTTCTTCTTTTAAAGATGAAAACGTGTCTGTAATTTTACTGTGTACACAAAAGTCACGAAGTAATAATTTTACTGTCATTTGCATAATCTGGGAGGCTGTGTTGAAGATTAGCCATTATAAAATTACTTTATGCCAAAACTGGTTTGTGCATCTAAGAAAATATAAAGCAAATATAGGCTCTAGGAACTAAACTGAACAGCAAGCAAGTTTCATTGTTCACTGTCAGCGCAGCCTGATCTGCATGAGCAACCTTTTCTTCTGATCTGACCTCAGTGCAAAGATAATGCCTTTCAAGTGTGGTGACTAAACCTGTTAAACTATAAACCAGAAGATGTACAGAATTGTTACAGAAGTAACAAAGAGCAGTTATATGCAAAACCAACAACTAAATTAACAAACTGACAATCTCCCTCCAGGAAAATGTTAAATTGCGCTTCTTCAACAACTGCTGAACGACATAATCAGAAAGAGGCCACACCAACATGCTTATAAATTTGCTATTATTCTAAGCATTTCCTTTTCAGTTTATAAGAAACTATTGAAAACCTATTGTAGTATCAAACATAAACTTTAAGTTGTCCCTTAGGTTTTAATGATTAATGTTGTGCCAATTTTATGTAAGTGCAAATTTATGAATATGTAAGTGCAAACTCATCCAGTCTTCCAATCCAGACGATAGTTTAGGGAAACATTTGGAGCACTAACAAATGTCAAAGGCCTAGTTTCACCAGATATTTTGGGGAAGATCTATTTTCTTCGCTAGCAGAGACTTCCACGTAATTCTGAATATAGTCAATAAGAGGAGGGGAAAAAAGGCAAGATAATAACACAGCTGTAAAAAAAATCTCATATTGCGAGTCATCAACCAGCGCAAACAAGTGGTACTAAGCCAAGAGCTGCTCAACAGGTCTTCAAGAGACAGTGGTAGTTACAGCAGGTGGTCCTCTCACATACAAAAAAGAAACATCATTTTTGTTTGACAAGATTCCTTGTAGAACTTTACACTCCAAATCTTCGTCTCACATGTTAATTTTCATAACTGAAGTAAAACTTAGAGATAAAATCTTCAATTACATATTCAAATAAACAAGATCTAAACTTGCTAATTAGGGGGCAAAAAAACCCCATCAGAAATGACAGAAATTGGGCAGTGGGCTCAAACTTTTCGGTGGTAGTCAACCACCCCCAGATCACAGTGCAGGCATTTTGAAGGGATGCTTTGAGCGCAATCAGTAAGTGACGGCTGACTAAAAATAAACAGGTGGAACATCAGAAGGGACTCATTTGGTTCAGAGTTCACAAAAGACCTTGCTTAGCACAGGTATGAATTCTCCACAACTACCCAAGAAGAGCAGATGGAGCAGATGTCCCCTTGCTGTTGTCACCCCTTTCTACCAGGGGAAAAGGAACTTCATTTGCTGCTGCTTCAGTGTGTACCAGCGGGACAAACCTTGAGGCTTCCTTTGACCGTGTGGGAGCACAAGAAACCTGCTTCAGCCACTCACTGCTCAAGTGGAAGATGGATCATACAGAAGAGGACATGGTACTAAACCAAACTGGGGATGTGAACGCACCAGAAGCTTCCGTTTTCCATTTTTGTAGACAATAAAAAAATCTGTCGGTCACGTAACTGAGACCTGCAGGCAAAAATTCACAGGCTTTACCAGAGATCTAAGAACTACTTATGCTATTAATTAATAATTTTATTACTTCATATTCCTTCCAATTATGTCTTTTTGGTTCACCCATCTAAAAGACATCAATTTCTGTCTTGAAATCTAATATTTTTAATTTTCTATGCTAAACTGACATTGTCCCCAAGACGACAATGGAAAAAATGTACTTTATATGCCTAAAATAATAAGTATTTTAGTCTAAGAATAAAATTTTATAAAGCACTCATCCTGGGCAAAAACATCCTTTTAATCTATAGTGACACTGTGACATTGAATTATGTGCAGTACTGCACCTACATCAGTGAGAAGTATTTAATATCATAATAGTGCTTAAAATATTATAAGCTCTAGTCCTAGTTTTAAAATAGTCTCAAAGACAAAATGCAGCAAATTGGAATATTAAATATCCCTGAACCCATTCATAGAAGATTAACCATTTGGAAGATATTTTTAGCCATAAAATTTGTAAGTGGCTTCATTAGTCAATCCTTTCATTACAGAGAACTAAAAAGGAAATTTTAGTATTTTTAATTACTAAAAAAGAGTTCAAGAATTACAGAAAGCACATTTAATTCTTTTATTTTTCAAGAAGATCTAGTTATTCTAATATATAGGTACTATTTCTAAGTGCATGTATTCCCGGAAATGGGTGAATTTTGTTGGCATTTTGAATGACTAGGATTTTACACAACCACAAAATTACCAAATTACTGTTGTCCTGTTTTGTTGGGTATGATTCTTAGACCTGTACCCTGTAAGGTTATTACAATTTTTCTTGTATTTCAGTACTCCTGATGTAATTGTCTGAATATTTTAAATAAATATGGAACTTAATCTCCACTTGAGACTTGAAGTCTCCTGGGTCCCTCACACAAAAATGTAAATGGTAGAACTTCATTTAATGATAAAAGTAATCTTGTTTCAAGACTATATAAATTTAGCTTTGCTAAACATCTTTTGCAGAATATGGAAGGTTTTATTTTCAATGTGGAAACGGAACAGTGACTGAAAAAATATTATTTTTTTATCCACCAAACCATTTTGTTTTCAGAATTGCATCCACTTATTCACCTTATAAAGACATTATGACTGTTATTATGTGAAAACAAATTCACCTAAAAACTTTAAAAGTATTTCTTCTTGTGTAACAACATCACCAATTATTATTTTCTAAATTTATTCTCTTTAAAGCAGCCCTTGGAATCCAATGAAGTTGCACAGCTACTGCTGAATGCAATCACATTTCCTGCCTCTACCAAAGCTATTAGAGCACACATAAATGGCGCTCCTTTTTAATAGACTTCACATTAGGAAAACAGAAGAACCCAACCTTTTAGAAATTTTAAAGACCATTACAATCTGATCTGACATTGAACAATGTAGTTCTAACAGCAGTGATTAGAAAATACCAAGTAGTCATGAATTCACTACAGGTGAAAAGTTGTCAGTTTTGTTCCACCACATTTTCTCAAGGGCACATACCAAATTTGTGTTCTTATTAACTGTTTCTTGTGGGTGTTCAAGATGACATGAAAGCCACAGCCAACTTCAGGGTTCAGCAAAATGGGGTCTGCAGCTGTATGGTGGTTAGTGCTGCTGGCACAACACGTCTCGTGGTGACCAACACACTTTAATAATGACAGGATTTCACTAAGCTCACTTTATTATATTATGCTGTTAAAATGCATCAAAGAACAACATCATTTCTAAGCTCTGAATTATTATCAGTGAGCTGCAGTTAAGGATAAGAAGTGTTGCTAAGTTTTGCATAATGCTTGCCGTTACAAGTAAGCACTGCTTTTCCATTCTTCTAAAAATGACATTTAAGGGTTTCAACAGTTCTGCTAAACCTAGACTGTAAGTGCCATGCTTGAATCTATTTTTTTGGATGTATGCCCAACAATAAATGATCCACAATGATCTGAGGACAGCACTCTCATCCAAGAACTTAATCAGATTAATGATGTATTTGTTTTATAAAAATGACTAACATTAAGCTTGAGAATACCTAATTTACATATTAAATGGTTGAAGGGGACAAAAAATACTAGTGGTTTTATAAAATTAAGATTACGAAATTGCCTATTGTCTTGAAAATCTGTTACTAAATTGCAGAGATGCAAAATAATAAATAAGTGTTCATTAGCAGTGTTTATGTAAATTCAGTAGTTGATGTTTAGTTGTTCAAAAGATTTAATGATGTTTACATTTGCAAAGAATTTATTAAGAGCAATGTTGATCTCATAACATAGCAATGGCAGCAACACCATCATCACATACAGAACTTTCTAGTTCTCCTGACCTAAGGAATACAATTAATACTTTAAAAATTTTTACCACAGAATTAAAATGCTGAATGGAGCACTGAGGAGAGGTGTGAAAGCAGCAGTGATACAGTTTGCACTGGGTTTACTTTTATATAACCAGAGAGACCTAACCAAATGAATTAAATTATACAAAACTGGATGACCTTATAGGGTTGATCTGATCTCCTTATGGGGTTAA
Organism: Cnemophilus loriae; assembly: GCA_013397755.1. Classification (NCBI taxonomy): domain Eukaryota; kingdom Metazoa; phylum Chordata; class Aves; order Passeriformes; family Corvidae; genus Cnemophilus; species Cnemophilus loriae. Next base: position 41,719 of record VZTF01005100.1, on the reverse strand, counting down.
GAAGAAAAAAAAAAGTTACCTTATATTCCTCATTGATTTTTTTCATGTTTTAAATACTTAGTGTTTCTCCACCAATTTCATTATTTCATAAAAATATTACAATTATTAACCAGATTCTCAAGAAATAAAAATCTATCTCCCATTCAGTGAATTAGTCTGCAAGTGAGTTACTTAAGTAAAATACTGAATAAAATGATTTATCAGCACCAAATATAGCATTTTTGTTTTGCCACATCAAGAGCAAGTTAACTCTTTGAATTGTGTACTGGTAGAGCCTGTCTATTTCCAAACCCCAATGGGTTAAACCATGCATGGAAAAACAATGAGAAAAACAAAATAAGCAGTAGAAGGTGCAGTGAAGATCAGGCTGGCATTTGCCATCTGGCACAGTAAATCTTCTCTACTGGCACACAGCAATTCAACAAGTATCATGTCCTATTCCAAAGACTTTCAGAGAAATTTCCTCTGCCTTCATGTGACGAATATTTTCATTTGATAAAACAGACTCTTGCCTGGAACCCAAGCATTTGTAACAAACCAAGATGGTCCAGATCCAGGTCGTATGATCCAGGACCCTCCTGGAAACATTCCTAGGCCAAGCAAAGGACACAGTAGACAGGCAATGGCAACCCAAGCTGAAGCACCAGGCAGTAGTTTCTAACACTCTGCTAGTAGTGTAAAAAACATCATCTTCCCCTTAGCAACAGCATCACCCCTAACAATTCAATATGCCTCACTACAGATACTAAAATAGGAATGTTTTGGAAGACACCTCCAAAAAGCAGGACCTCTGAGAGTAAAAACAAGAACAATCTTTCCTTCCTCTGCTGGGAAGGAATGGTGGGAATATTCACAAGAGATGCTGCTAGTAAAAAAGCTCTTCCAATGACAGACTGTATCTTCAAACCCAGAAGCAGACAGCATGATGAAAGCTCAGTTTCTCCAGAAGACAAGAAGGTGGGGGAAGGAAATCTATGACTTACATGAAGAGTTCAACAAACTTGCTTCCCCACTGATGTACAAAACTCAAATTGTTTGGCATTTCTATCGAAAATCCAGGCCTACAACTGAGTAGCATAGGTACAGCAATTGCTGGCAGACTTGTATCAACAGAGCCCAGCAGTTGGCTCTATTTCAGCTCCTATCTAATCCTTATATTATACTGTGCTCATCACCACAGTATGTGAATTCACACTAATACGATGCTATAGCTAAAAAACAAAGCCCACAGCAAAATGTGAGCAACTCAGGAAATCTGCAATTAATATTCCAGCATAGACTCAACTGTGCTCCAACACTCCCTGCCATTCTTCAACTGTGAGTTCATTCTAGTTATATTCTGATGCAGGCCACAATGTGATATTAATCCATATGTTTTGACTGATAAATCACCAGCCTACCACAAATGGGACACAAACTTCCCCATTGCTTTTACACATAAGAGTAACTCCGAGCAACTTGGTCAAGTGAAAGGCATCCCTGCCTATGGAGGAGGAGTTAGAACTGGATGATCTTTAAGGTCCTTTCCAACCGAAGCCATTCTATGATTCTATGATTTGTGTGTTTGTGGGTTAACGTGTTTGTTGTACAGCACTCTCAGCCTAGTAAAATTTTTTGCAATAATATGGAAAAATATTGTATGTACATTCTAACTTAATCGTGGATACGATACTGTCTTTGACACAGTACTGTGTTCTTTTATTTAGATTTTCATTTCCCTCTTCAGATACAAAAAATTAATCCAACTTGCTAAGGCAGAAATTGAACATCAACCTCACAATGATTACATCAAGACATCAACCCAAGTCTACTGCAGATGCAGCTGTTCTATAAAAATGTGCAAATAAATAAAAAAAGAAAAATATGACAATTACACAAGCACTTGTCCCAATAACAGATATTTTTCAAACTATTTTTACTGTACCAGTTCTGTAATACAATCTTGTGATGCAACTACCACTAAAATAGGTAGGTAACACACAGTGATACTACAAAAAACTACTTCTGTTTTCACCTCCCCTCTCACTATATAACAGCTTCCAGAATCCATTTCCCTGGAAACGTTAGGAAACCCACTATGCTTACTGTACAGGAACAGTGGCATAGTGGGCATAAAGTGCAGGGTTTGGTAACAGGAGGCTCTAGGAAAAAACTGAGACAAGGCCATGAACTGTCCTGTGCCAGGCAGTTAGAGCCACCTCTGAAACTGATGGGAGCACCCCAGTCCACCCAAAAAAATTAAACCAAAGCAGATTACTTCTGCTCAGATATCTTCTCAGAAACAGTGGCAGCCACTGGAGAAGGAGAAATGGAAGAGACACACAGAAGATGATGTTGTTGGAGACTACTAGCGCTTGGATGAAGCCAGAGCAGGTACAGCCCCAGAAGGAGGATGGTGGGTGGATAAGCCACGCTGAAGTCAGTACACTCCCCCAGTAGGAGATAAAAGTTAACATGCAAACAGAGAAGAACACACATTTAAAGCCTAAAAAGCAGCAGTAACCAGGCTTCTTGATGCAGTCTTCACATGGTTTACTTATTTGCACGTATTACTGGACTGCAGTGAAAAGCACTGAATGCAAAACATTAACTCATGAGGATAGGTGAGTCTTGCTTCAATTTGATGACAATTAACTACTCCCTAAGGATCTACACCCACGCTTCTGACTCGAATTTTCAAAAAAATCCTAATACCCTAAAGTTACAACAATTCATGTTACATATGCTATTTGTTTTGCATGTGAGGTAGACAATAAAGCAATAAGTAGCATAAATTTGATCTATGATTTTTAATAAAATAATAAAGAATGTATTATTTTTAGTGAAGATATACTAACTAGAAATTCTGAGGAGTAAAAAACCCAAACTATTTTTATTTTTGGTAGGTTCATGCCATTTTACAATGCTCTACTACCAGGCTTTAGGGGCTGTACAGATTAGCCATGACTTGAATAGAAATTCATTCTTTTTCTTTGCTGAATGAATGCCATTATTTGGCTGTGGGTTATAAGTACAGTTATATTTCTAAGAATTTTATTTCTGTCTATAACAGCTCAAGAATAGGAATATTACTTATGTTCCATTTCATAGTTCTGAAAGTGTTTTGACCCCACATAGAAATTTGAAGACCTTTTCTGAATAGGGCCTTCTATTCACAAAATGATTTTTTTCTGTATTATTTTATTAATACAAACACACTTCACCTAGTGAAAGCAGGTCTTACATAATATATAAGAGGCATCTTATTACATTGTGATAACTTTAAATAGAGTCTTTTGACTATGAAACTTATTTTTTCTACTTAAGCGAATGTAAACTATGTGGACAATGAGAAGTAACATTTTTTGAAATGACCTTCAGGTGATAGTTAAATAAAAAAATACATGTAAATATTTTCAAATTCAAATAAAATACCCATGAAAATAGGCTTGAATAACAAAGCAGTGAAATAGATTATCTTGTTTCACAGGACTTTGTAAGTGTTTGAGAGCTTAATTTATTTTTTTTTTTAGTATCCTTTTAGAGTTAAGTCCAAGGCTGATACTCTGTCAGAAAGGTGTTATCATCTTACTATGGCTAGAATACTTCTGTGATTCAGCATCTCTATTTTTACCAGTGTTTTCAGGAAACCATTAAATTTGTAGCAGCTTTGCAATTTCTGTAAGAGTAGCAGCTGTTGACTTAGGACAACTTTTCCAAAACAAAATATTATTTCACAATCAGTCAGATTATGACATTAATCACTGAGATGTGGTTTAGGTTAGCCTTTGGTTTGTTTGCTAAATATTTAGCATTTATTTTCCCAGGCTTTTGATAGCAGAATTCTCCCTGCTCACATCTGGGTTAATTTGTTCACAGTGACGTTGCCACGAATTCACCTGACTCTCACCTAATTTAGCCCTGACAGGATGCTGAGGGGAATTTGTTTGATATAGCAACTATTAACAATCTGTTCTCTATTTGGTCTTCATGGAAGTTCCAAGCACCAACTGATGGTTTTGACATACCAACACATACTGTACTCAAGAACAAAGTAACTTCACATACAGGAAATTTAATGTATCATTAAAAAATGACATTTACTTACAAGTACCACTGAAAAGCCCAGTGCCATCAGAAGGAACAATTCTTCTCAGAACATTTTGGGGGCAGGTTCACCCCCCAGCTTGTATTAGCTCTCCAAAAAGAGCTCCCTGAGTGGCCTTATCATAGGACGAGACACAAGTTGAGAGCACATGAAACACTCAGCCAGAAAAAGTAAGACATGAGACTCCATCGGCTGACCAAAGTGTTCAGTTCTGCCACCTCCTTGATGTAAACTTTTAGTTCTGCCTCTTTGCCTCCTGTTCATATTCTTGTACCGCCCAAGCCTTGTGACAGGGCAGAACAAAAATGAGAGTGTGGAGGGAAGGAAGTGCAAAAGCACTTTAGATGGGCTTAAAATGTTTGTGAAGTCAAACTCAAACTCTTACAACGGTCCATTCTTTTCCATCAGCTCCCCTGAGTGATGCTAAAGAGCCAGGTGTGTTAGGAAGCCATGTCCCATACATCTGTTCTCAAGAGAGAAAGCAAAGCCTGAATAAAGACAGAAGCACTGTGGAAGACAAGATGCTTTTTCTCCGAACACTGTGGGAAGGCAAAATAGACCACTCGGGTGTAAGAGTGCTTAAATACTGAAAGTAAGGCTAAACATCAAATTTTTACAGTTCCTTTAGGACAGCAGCAGAGAGACTTTCACAATATAAATTGTTAGGCCTATTTGCATCTCTAAACAATGAAATACATTGCATATGCACTTATATGCAGATAACAGACTGTAAATAGAATTAAACCTCCCCTTTAAAGAAACCCTTTAAATATCGCAGTTTTAAAAATCCAAAATGGAATACTGTAATTATCCAGATCATGTATGACATTATTTTCAGCTAGAAAAAAATGCTAAATATTTTCCTGAGGTCAATTTTTGCTACCTGATGCATGTTATTTAAAGCATACTTTCCATTAATAAAAATACACAAGCAATTTAATAATAAACTTTGAAAGAGTAACCCTCAAAATATATTAGTGCACCAATAGCAATCCTATTAAGTGAAGCATCATTTAAAAGTGTCAATGGCTCTTACAACACCGGTTGCAAACCCTTACTAATTTAACATTACAGCTTCATTTCTTGTTCTAATCTGATCTAATTTACCCTTCTTATTTCCTTGCTTCTGGATATGCTAGGTTTGCCACCCAATGAGTTTATTTCGCTAGTCATTCACTTTTAACTGTAAAACCAAACTATTTGAGGGGAATAATCTCCCTGCAATCCAACACAGGATAAAGAGCTCTTATTTATCGAGCATTTTGTGCCTTGAATTGAAGCATTATTGCGAAGAGTGAGCAATAAACAAAAACACCTCAGGGGCCTGGGAGGAGCAATGTAAGCAATTACATTTAATTAAATCAAAGGATGGGAGCCCTAGGGTTGAATGAGCTGAAGAACAAATTTGCATTAACACCTAGCAGCCAAACAAGTAGTTCTTGGTTTAGTCTGGAAGTACAATTGTTGCCATCTATTCTCTGCACTGAAGGGGGGCCATTAGCTAAATTCTTAGGAATTGTTTGTCCACTGATGAGGGGCTGCCTTCTCAACATTTCACCTCCTCACACATGAAAATTGCCTACTAAAATAAACAGCTTCTTCTGAAACCCAGCAAACAAACATTAGTACATGATTCACAAGTTTGCAATTCAGTCACACCTTTGTCCAGAGTCAACAAAGAGAACACTGCCAGGGCTCACACACCTGAGGGAAGTGGACACCCTCCAAGACCTATGTGGGTGGGTGAGAGGAGAAGAAGTGAGAAGAATTAAAGTTAATCTGGCCATAATGAATTCTATAAATTGAAACACCCAGGATAATGATTACCTACAGCACTTTAGGAATGGATGCAAACACTGAGCCTTTGGTATAATGAGAAGACTTCCTAACACTAAAGTAATTACCAGTGCAATGCATCTCAAGCCTTTCTCTCCACTGTCCAGAGGCAGGAAAGAAAGATCATGGAAGTCTGAGAAGAGCAGGGAATGGAAATTTAAAACCACAACTATGAAAATTATAGAGAAATTAAGAGCAATTAAATACAGAAATGTCAGGAATCCACAACTCTGTGTTTTCCTAACTATGATTCTGTGGAGGAAAATAGGAGAGAAAGACTAAAAATGTTTAATCAGTTATATACTGCTCTTTTTTGAATGTTTGTTGCACAGTTCTGCTAAAAGACAGAGTATACATGTAAAGAGGGTGACTTTTTTCGAAGGTATCTATGAGGCATTTGGCAGAGTAGCAATGACCAAAATTCTTTTTTCATTATTTTAAAGATACACTTTCAGGGATGTATAAATATAATAATTTCAAATAAGTAGAGATTTAAACTTATTGTTCCATACCCCATCCCAAAGGCAAAGTATGCCTTAATCTACACCCACTAAAAGCATAAATTAGTTTATCCATTTTAGGTTATACAACAAATAAAAAGGAATGTAATGGTTTCAAAACACTGCCCTAAACCTAAAGCTAAAAGGGTGAATTATTAAACTAATTTTTTAGGCAATCAGTGTTCATTGTGCCATAAAAGCGCAACAGCCAAGATTCTCATTTTGAAAAATGCTGAACATGCGTACATAATATTTTCTTAGCTCTTTTTCCTTGAATATTAAGATGGAGAATACAGAGAACAGTAAATGACTTTTGTAGAGGCCTACATACTCTGATCTCAGTCTTTTCAGGAAGTAAACTGTTTCCTTCTTGACCTTCGTTTTCTTGCTTTGGAAGAAATTAAATTGCAGTCTTACTCTGCAAAGTGACTATGTAAAAATATAATTTTATTCTTACCAGACAAACGTCCTTCCTATATTTACTTGTAGCTACATTTTCCTCTCATAATGACACATAAAAATATGTTTTAGTGCCCTTTTATACGCTGTTAGACCCCAAAAAGCTAAAGGAGATCTAATAGCTTTTTTAAATGACATAAGAAGTTGGCTCATATATTCATCTTGTTAAGGGAGGTAGTCTCCAGCTTAAAATAAATGAGAAAACTCTGTTTCAGAGCAAACATCTGTTAAAGATGTGCTTTCAGATTACACCTACTCCAGTCTTACGAATTCAACAATAAACAGTGACCTTCTTTGTCAGCTCTTGTGATAATGAGGATACAGGGAGCGTGAGATAGGTTTGTTAATCTGGAAAAAAGCCTCAAACAAACCAAACACAACACTCATTCTCAAGGTGGGCAAGTTTTTCCATTAAATCAAACAGCTGATCCAACTGACAGACTGGTATCAAAAGCCAAAATAAGGCACTGCAATGGGTGTAGATGATCACGTATTGGGAGCGACACAAGAGATGGAACAGGACTATCTCCTTTAAGCAGCAACAAGCTGACACACCAGCATAGCAAAAGCTGGTACAATACCAGCAAGTGTCTAGCTTACAATTTACAAACACTTTAACTTAAGACATGTTTCTCAACAGATCAGACAAAATTATCTCAAAGCTGAATTTTAGTAGAGAAGCACTAGTAGTTCTGGAGGTTGCTTTCCTATTTTGTTTTAGCATGTGCTTAGCTAACAAATTTTAAAACCATGACAAGACAAAGCACAGACTCCAGTTTCACATGTATAGTCCTTACCCGCCTTAACCCACATTAGTTATAAAAAAACCACAAACAAAATTTCTTGCTATATACATGTACTTTATGGACAGACTGTTCTGAACATCACTGCCTTCTCCTTCTTAAAGTAACTGCAGACTTGATACACTTCCTAACTCTTGGCTGTGACTTCTGCAAAGAGGCGTAAGGGGAGGTAGACTATGATTTATTGTAGCAGGAATAACACCATGGGAGGGTAGAGCAAGTGGGGCAGTGGAAGTGGGAGCCCTTGAATAAAATCCTTTAGGTTACATCCTACTTACACCTTGCAGTGTGTTTATAAAGAAAAAGACAGTGCAGCATGTGCATGAAAGTAGTTGTGTTTCTGCCAGGGTTTCTTTAAGGCTCATGGATGGCATGTCAATCAAAATGAATACAGCTAGGTTTGAGGTGTGACATTTAGAAAAAAATCCTTTGCTGGAGAATTCTCTGTGCCAGGTTTACTTATGAATGAAGCCACACAATGGCAAGAACCTGGGAAATTACCAGCTATTTCTGTACGTTCAGAAGTTTGACACGGAGCCTACTGCAGCCATCCACTACTGCAATATTGAACCTTAGGATTTACCCACACACAGAAAGCACTATTCTGGAACTAAGTCTCCATACATACAGCAAGTACATATTTTTTGAATGGCTATATTGCACTATTTCTGAACATGGCTGTTGCTCAGCTAAGAAACTTTCTCATATGTGAGGTAGGTAGGATTCCCTTTAGACCGAAGGAATGAAAGTGGAATAGCGAAGCAGACAGAAGTGCAGCAAAAATAGTGTGACAATTGGAGGCATAAGAAATGGTGGAACAAAGCAAGAGTGATATATGGTCTATATGAAAAAATTAGAAAATATCATAAATATGACACACCTGACATAACAATTCACCTCCAGCACTACTCTGCCATGTGAAGCGCAAAACAAGAAGTCCTCACAGTGGTCAATCTGATGATGCAATAGCTCTGTGAATCCACAGCACTGAGGAAATACATACCAGCCACCTTTCTAAATACTTATGTTCTCACAAGATCTAAAAGCAACCGCACTGTGCCACAACATTCCACATGCACGGAGTAATTAATGTACCTGCTGATGAGCGGTACGACTTCAGTCTGCACCCTGAATCCCTGCATACCAGAGAGCTGCTGCTTGCAGCACAATTAAGGTTTTACACTAGTGCAGACAGAAGGTTGAGAGGGGTGATGCCACGACTGTTTCCAAACATTTGCTAACTACTCTTGAAGACCTGCTTGGAAAGATATTTTCTCTGAAAAAAATACATGTTAAATTTTAAATATGCTCTTGAAGGAAAGACTAGTTTTACAATTTCAAATGCTAATCCCGTTCTTTGAAAAGATCTTCTTTGAAAATATACTACTTGTTTTAGTTTACTTCCATTTATTAAAAATAATCCTTTCTCAAAAATATCCAATATTAGGGGGGCTTTTTTATTTTGTTTTTGAGGTCAACATGCTTCTCACTTGCAGTGATATTTTGTGGGTTTTCTGTCTCAATCTCATCTGTTCTATATTATTTTCAAATCTATTGTCCTCAACTGTTCTCGAAAAACAGTTATTTCAATTTGAATTAATTATCTCCTTTTTGAGATGCGTCTGTTTACCCAGTAGAAAACTGAAATGTGCTGCCTAATTACATATTTGCTTCATCATTCTAATTAAATTGTTAATTAATTAATCTCAGCATTCTTTAAAGAAGATTCATAGCAATTATGTAAGTAACACAGAAAGGCATTTTACACAAAGTAGGAGACAATGACCCGAAATTTCACTCTGCAAAATATAGTTGGAGTGTATGAGTAAAATTTTCTGCTCCAAACTACTCTATATTGGTATTCAACTGTCTTCCACTGCATGTTTGATGCTGTACTCTTGACGCGTTTAAATTAGGAAAAAAAAATTAAACAGTTAAATTTCAAAGCAATATACAGATCTTAAATGAATATAAATTTTTTACATCTTTACACACAGTGAAAGATAGTAAACAGTGACAAATTAAACCAAAGTACTTTCATTCAAAATAAACAAAAAAACATCAGTTTAAAAAGATGTTAATTAACCCTGCAGGATACATGCAGGATTTGAAATGAGTCCAAACAATGTCCAGCTTAATGCTAAGAACTTATAAAATGAGCTATCAGGGCCTATTAGTGCATTGTAATGGCTTAGATACTTGAAGAAGTGACCCTAAAATCTCCATTCTGACCCGACTTTCAGAAATGGGGCAGAAGATTGACCTTCACACAATATAATCAGCAAAGGATCTAAAAAATTTATCTCTCTGTTATGTGAAACCACAGTTTTATTTACTCAGGCATGTTCACTTTGGAGTTAAGGTCCACTCAAGCATCATTTCAGGGTTAAAGGTTATAGTATAAAGCCATTATGTTTTCAAGCAGAGTAGCATGCTACCATTTGTTTTGCAGTAATATTACAATCAGACATTACCTTTTTAGCTTGGCCCAGCGGTGAGTTTAAGACCCTGGTGTATACATTGTAAAATAGACTGGTACTTTCTAAAAGTCATTCAAACTGCATTTGCTAAATTTTAGATTGGTGTATATTTTGTCTATGCTCTCATATATAGGCAGAGATTCAGAAAGGTTTCTGATCTCTGATCTTGTAGAAGGTCTGTTTATGTAATAATTGAGTCGATTACACATTCAATATACAATCAATGTACAGAAAAAAAAAATCAGTAATTTTATGATTAGTTTCACATTGGGGTCAATGTCTTTGTCTCAGAAAACTGAATAAAGCAACCGTAAAAGTAGCTACAAGGATAATGAGGATTTCTAAAGTTCTCATTTGACATCTTTTAAAATTCTTTGCTATTGTTTACCAGTTCCTAGTATTCACTACAAATCTATTCCAAACTGTGCTGATTTTGGCAAAGGTGGAGTTAGATTTCTTCACAGCGGCTGGTATGGGCTATATTTTGGATTTGTGCTGAAGACAGGGTTGGTAATATAGAGATGTTTTTGTTATTGCTGAGCAGGGCTTGCACAGAGCCAAGGCCTTTTCTGCCTTTTGTAGTGCCACACTGGTGAGGGGACCAGAGGGTGTATGGGAAGTTGGGAGGCGACACAGCTGGGACAAGTGAACGAAATATGTATATTTCAGTCAAAAGGACCAAAGGGATATTCCAGACCATATGACATCATGCTGAGTGTATAAAGTGGGAGGAAGGAGGAAGAATAGGGACATTCGGAGTGATGGCCCAATTCACCATTTCGTGTGATGAGGCCCTGGAGACGGCTGAACATCTGCCTAGCCATGGGAAGCAGTGAAATTCCTGGTTTTGCTCTGCTTCTGTGTGGCTTTTGCATTCCCTATTAAACTGTTTTTATCCCACAAACTAAGAACGTTTCTTGGTCAGGAGCTTACTAAATTAAGGCTTTGTGCTACAATAAACCCTAAGTTTGGTATGTACGAAGCAGTGTCTATAGGACTATTCACAACAACGAACTAAAAGTTTCTTAAACTGACAACAAATGCTACAATCTTGATTTTAACACATTCTTTGGACTCACATGGGGCTACTGAAATTTACCTCCAACTGCTACATTACTGTATGCAATTTTATCACCATACACTACTGTCTGTCTATCTAAAAAAACATAACAGAATTATGAATCATAGGATGATTCAGAGTGTAAGGGTTGGACATACAAATGAAGATATGGAGTACTTTCACGAATAGGATTGTTTTTGAGTACACGTTCTGCAAAAGCATGCCAGTTATCTCAGCAAGTGCTACTTCTCCACCTGAAGGATTCTTGAGTTTGTGATCTTAAGTCTGAGCATAAAATTATTATAGCACAAGTTTGTATACAGAGGTACAACATGCATTTCCATTAAAGTAGCATCGAGTTGCCGAAATTTCAGAAAGTACAAAATTAGTTAGGAAATGCTGCTATACCCTTAGCACAGCTGTGTTGCCTGTTTGCCTTAGGAACCAGTATGTGACCAAATACTCCCAAATACTGTTCCTCACCAACGACCACCGCTTCCTTCTAGTTTACAGAACTAAAAGGAAGTGTTCATTTAGTGATAAAATAACCAATAGTCACACTTCAGTTAAATATAGACCCTTCTCTTTCTAAATTTACCTTTTAATAGAGCATGCTTCTCTAGCTGAAAGTCATACGCAGGCTATTCATTGCCTGCTTTTCAGTATCTTTTTTTGAAAAAGAGCCAGCCATTCACCCCTGAAAGAACAATTCCTCCACCTCATAGTCCTTGCTGACTGTGTTTCTTACAGCATGTGGTGATGACCTGAGGATAGACAGAATTCACAACGAGGCTGTCTTTAGATGAAGCCCTGAAGCACAGAAAGAGGAAAAACATCCACTAAGTCTTAAGAGTCTAAAGCACCTAGAACCTCTATTTTTTTTTAATTTGACATTTCTCCTTTCGCTGTTGAAATCATTTCTCCTGTGATTTGCTTCAGCAGATCAGACCTTAACCTTTCAGGAAAACAACATACAAGCCAGCCATCGCTGAGAACCTTCTGCCAGGTGGAGGAGGAGATCTGCTCTCCAAGCAACTGCACAAACCACGAAATTTCCATTTGCACAGGCAACTCTAAAATAATGGTGCATTTTGTAAAGCCAAGGCCTTAAAATTAAAACATACTTCTGTGGGTATTTTTAAACATCAAAAATCTCATCATCTGGAGTACCAGCTCCTCCACAAGTTGTTAGCAGGATTGCAACTTTTAGATTAGTTTAACTTCTTTATGATTACACAAATAAATAAAGTAAATTAAAACATTGTACCAGTCTACAAAGAGCAGCAGTTAAAAAGAATGAAATACATATTTCACCTGAGCAGGCACTGGAAGAGATCAGAGAGATCTCTGGAAATACAATTCTTTTGCTGGCCCTGTGGGAAACATTTTCTGGGGCACCCATGATTTCTCTCCAGGCCCCTTGAAGCTGAGCTAGCATAGCCTCCATTCCACCTCTGACTTCTACTCTCAGTCCAGTTAGTCTCAGGACACATTGATCTCATCAACTGTGATTTCATACAGGCTCCTCTCTGCCCAATCTGGTTTATCTCTTGAAAGAAAACTAATCAAATATGTCTTTATTTCCAATTCTCCTTCCTGCCCAGCCACTACTGTTCTACTCATTCTTCTCCCCTACATTCGCCTTCTCTTCAGACACTTATCAGTCTCAGTGTTTTTCCACTCCCTCTTGCGATCATCTCCTCTTAGCATCAGAAAGAAACATGTATCTTTTCCCTACACCTCAGCTACGAAGACTTTTGGTAGGAAAAAAAAAAACCAATTTAAAGATTAAAAGCAAACAACTGTGGCAGTACCTGCCACTGTCCTTCAAATTGTTTCACATACAGATACAATTTACAAATTCAGCAAATTTTTATATATATATATACACACACACACACATAAAACTTATGAAATATATTACATTAAAGCAGTTATTTATATACATAACACGTTAACTGTATTACTTAAATATTCTTTTTCGAATTGTACTTTTGGAATATCAAGTACTAAGTGTGTTTCATTAACTACTTTATGCAACATTCAAGCTGCCAATTCAAAAAGAGGAGGAAGAGTAAAATCTGCTACTCATTCTATGCCAAGTTTCAATTATCACGCTCCTTATTATTCAGCACAGAAAACATTTCAATAGTTACCAGATTCTAACCTCATTCAAATTAAAATAATTTGGGGGGATTTTTTTTTAATCAATTTTAAAGGGAAGACAATGTTTCTGATTCATTTGACAAGCCTTGCTGAAGACAATGAGATTCTTTATATTACTAAGGCAAGTCAAATTTGACTTGTACTAAAAACAATTGAAAAAATATGACAGTAATTCAAAAGCTGACAATGCTTTCAAACATTTGGGGAAAGATGGCACATTGCAGTTCTACTTTCATCATCTTACAATAATTATGTCACCAATAAGATCCCATTTCAGGCAGGGTCAAAGTAAACTGTCAGGTAAAATAAATCTCTGACAATATCTTACTAAAAAACACCCTGTTAAAAAACCAGGTTGTCTTCTCCATATATATAATGTGAACATATAGAATTATGTGTAATAGCTCTATGTACCTATGTATATACACTCATTAAGGAGTCCATGCCAATTAGACCGATTTACTTAAAAATCATAGGCTAATCTCTTCTGAGCAGCACACACATATCTGTAATCATGGAATAAAAAACATTTTGCTGTTACGCATCAAATCCCTATACTTAAATGTTTTGATTTGTAAAAGTATCTAACAGGAATAACCATGCAAACAAGGCCAGGCCGAGGCAAGGTGCTGCACTTGGGGTAGGGCAAACCCAGGCACAAACACAAGCTGAGTAGAGAACTGACCGAGAGCAGCCCTGAGGAGAAGGACTTGGGGGTGCTGGTAGGTGAGAGGCTGGACGTGACCCAGCCATGTGCACTCACTGCCCAGAAAGCCAAACGTGTCCTGGGCTGCATCCAAAGCAGCGGGGGCAGCAGGGCCAGGGAGGGGATTCTGCCCCTCTGCTCTGCTGAGACCCCACCCGTAACACTGCATCCAGCGCTGGGGTCCTCAGCACAGGAAGGACAGGGAACTGTTGGAGCAAGTCCAGAAGACGCCACCAAGATGCTCAGAGGGCTGAAGCACCTCGCCTATGACAACAGGCTGAGAGAGTTGGGGTTGTTCAGCCTGGAGAAGAGAAGGCTCCAGGGAGACATAGAAGACTTCCAATACTTAAAGGGAGGTATGAGAGAGCTGGAGAGAGACTTTTGACAAAGGCATGTAGTGATAGGACAAGGGGCAATGGCTTTAAACTAACAGAAAGCAGGTTTAGATTAGATACTAGGAAAATACTCTTTATTGTGAGGGGAGTGAGACACTGGCACAGCTTGCACAGGGAAGTTGTGGATGCCCCATCCCTGGAAGTCTTCAAGGCCAGGCTGGATGGGGCTCTGAGAAACCTAGTCTAGTGGAAAGCATCCCTGCCCATGGCAGGCGGGGTGGAACTGAATGGTCTTTAAGATCCCTTCCAGTTCAAACTATTCCATGGTAATTAGACACATCATTTCCAGCTTTCTGCCTACTTCTTTTTCACAGTTCACATTCAACTACTACAACAAAGCTCTTTAAATGCCAAACATAGAAAAATCTATTTATTCTAAAAAAGAAAAAAAATGTTAAGGAACAATTCATAAATGAAAACACAGCATTTTCATTAATTATTCTCACTCAGTAGCAGTTCAATCTGATTCTAGATAAGCCTTCCAGAATTAATTGGCATAACATCTCTCCTTTCTGTTAGGCTGTCACTTACCTCAACAAACCGTAAAATGTGTACCTGTGTACTCTAATACAAAATCTTTACCATATCATTTTCTGAAGAGCACATAAAGAGAATCCTCAAAAGGAAACAGTATTGTAATTATGACGAAATACATATTTGAAATAATGACAATCACAACAACTTAAAGCACTTAGATTACCTCTACCAATTTTTATTTGTCTGAAATTACCTATATTGTTGTGCTGTATCTACTGTCAACAAAACTAAGTATTTGAAAATCTATATGATGTATGCTGATTGCTATCATAATTACTTTTGCCTGCCAATGGAAAGCGTGAGGTATTATAACTTCTGGAGATTAACATGGGAGATGTGCAACTGGCTCCTGCTCTATGCAAACATTTACATTGTAAAGCATTTATGAGTTACAACAAAGATTGCAGTGAATCAAGTATCTGCTAAGTAGCTGATCTTGGATATGTATTCAATACCTCGATTATAATTTATGTTTTTTTCAATGCTAGGTATGACAGCACGTTTCTAACTCTGGAACTGGAAAATTCAATGGGAATGGGAAGGATAAATACTCCTTTTTCAACAGGTGCCTTGAAAACAAGGAAAATAATTCAACAAGAATTTTATCTGAGCAAACAATTAGAAGGCATTATTTGGAGGGCTTCCAAAAGCTGTCCATCTCTGCTTTGATCCATATGATTCTAGTGTCTTAGTGGATACCTGTTTGTTTTTATTTCTTTGAATTATGTACATTCAAAGACAATATATTTTGCTATCCATTTAAAAAATACAGAGACTTCCGCTTTTTAACGCCAAACCTGTATGACCATTTTATTCCTGTGTATCTTTAGGCATTTTGTGCGTCCTACTGCCTTTCTGAGTAGGTTAAAAAGGCATCTTAAAACCATTGTAAACTGTTGCCTTTTGCTACTGCTACCATTTAGATGTAATTTCTTTTAAGTCAAGGCTTGCAAAACTGTTCTCATTTTAATGCTCAACTTCATGGTAAGTAAAAAGTCTGCTTCTTCATGAGAAAAATTACAAAATTCCTCAGGAGTGTGCCTACATACAACAAAGAATAATTAAATTGCTGCATGCATTTGTTTTTAAACATTCATAAGTCCTTTAACTTGATGGCTATATGTCAGAGTTTCTTTAGGAAAAACAATAAAAACTGTATTTTATGAAATTTAAACACAGCTCAAGAAAGTGACAAATGTCCTATTAAAAAAAAAACAAAAAAGAAAAATATTGAACACAAGCTTCAGTTTGTACCTTAGACTCAGGGGTTTTCAACCTCTTTCAAATATTTTTATTAATCTAAAATCAGATGCAACAAACACAGTCCTTGTTATTAATCAATATAATTAATCCTCTGCCCTGGTAAGAGTTATTTTGTATAAATAGTTGACTTTTGGTTTCAGCACTTTCTCACAGATGTACATTTGAAAGCAATGCCTGCTAATCTCAGCCGGCAAAAGGAAAAACATTACAGAACATAAATACTGACAGTTCACTGCTGTTTAATAAATAACTGCACTAGTCCAACCAAAACCAGCCAAAACCCACCTACATAAATGTATTTTCTGAGGCAATCCAAGATTAAGAAGCTTCCTGTTACTTTAACCTAGGAAATAATCATAAAATGGACTCAGATTCACCTGTCAGTAAGTAAGCTTCCCCCACAGGAGATGTGCAGCTGCACATCCCTTTCTCATAGGGAATTTATCTTGGTTAGTTTTCCACAGAAAATATAATGCATGATTTTAAAAGCAGATTATGGTTGTGGACAAAATGATCAAATTAATTCTTACTAGTAATAAAATCTCCTCTGTTTATCTGGCTAAGCTCATTTTTAGCAGAGTCTTTAACCACACAAACAAAAGGAATTAATATTTTCTACTTTGGGAATGTCCAATTAAATAGTAAGTAAACCTACAAATTGCTTCAAATTGCCACAATTTAAAAATGAGAACCAAATTACAGCAAAAATAAGGACCCTGTATACAAGCTGCTTTGTCCTATTATGTTTCATTATGAAGACATTCCAGTATTTTTAGCCTGACAGAATTCATACTAAGGTGCTGATTTATAAAATGGCTTAAGATTGTACAGTGTTTTAGCTGTGTGAATAGGTAAATTTTATGGAACTAGGTATGAGCTTACAGTGTGGTAGGCTACTGTCTTCACATTCTAAATTCATACATACTGGAAGATTGCAGTGGGGTTTTTTCCTGACACACTATCATGAGGGATTACCCAGTACATTTAGTAATATTGTTCCCTGTCTTACTGTCCAAAATGAGCTCCAGTAAGTGAGCACATAAAAGCTCTGAGCCCGTTCTCTTTGCTAAGTCAGGTGTGCTGACTGCCCCTACCTTCATGAAATCACCTTGTGAGTGTAATAACCATTAGATTCGTGTCTGAAATTACATAAATTCTACCTAAAATCTGCAGCTACCCCATTGAAAGTTAAGCAAACCAAAAAAAAGTTACACCTTCTATACTTTTTGACAGACGCAGCTGAAGCATCTAAATAAAGGAAAGGATTTAAGATTGTGAATGCACCAAGTTAGGAACTGAAATTACCGAGAGAGAGAGTTAAAGACACACAAGTCTCGGAGTGTCAGCTGGGGTGAATTCCAGGCCATGGCACTGTGTGTGTAGAAAGGCCTCCTTACCTGAAGGAGGACTAAATTTTATTGTCAGAGCATCTAAAGTTCGGTTTAGCAATGCCCAAGTCTCTTTTCTGACACAGCTCTAAGTCCTTCAATTTTGACAACCCAAATCGGTGGCATTTAAAATGAGAAGGCATTCCTGAAAATATAACACTGCAAATTTAACAAAGATCTTGCAATAAACCTGTATGTGGAAGAGGTTAGAAGTCAGGTGGTCCTCTGCATACCACGACTGTAAGAGGGCTTGGTTCTGCCTCCCACTTTTAACCATGAACAGCTCGGCATAGAGGCTTAAGAGATTTCCCACCTCTAAAATGGATCTAATATTTTTTTCACAAATGTGACATTGTATGGATTCATTAAAAATAAAAAGAGTGCTTTGGGGACTACAGTATTATCTTCTGAGCTGATACAAACCACACATTTAAACATGACAACAAACACTGCCTTAAAATACTTGAATTGGCCTAAGTATAAAGGGGGAACCTAAAAATTAATTGGACGAAAACCCCTCAGATACTGAAATACACCTTCAACCAGTACTAGCATAGATGAGAAGAAAGTAAATTTAATTCACAAAGCACAGGTCACAGTTTGACAATAAATACAACAGACAAGGAGTCGGTGTTAAAAGGTATAACAGGATCAAATTGCTTTCTTTTTACTCTTGAATATTATTACAGAATTCTATTTCTCCGGTGCAAGAGGCTCAAATACATTTGAGTACTCCCAAATTACCAAAAAAGCCCCAAACAAAATAATAATTTTTAAAAACCCCAAACTTTGCATTATTTCACTTTCTGTCACACTTATTAAAAGTAGGGGCATAGGAAATAAAGGCTATTAGGGCTTTTACAGTCGTATACTGATTTTTGCTAGATTACCAAACATGTCACAAAACCAGTACATAGCTCAGAGTAGCTGCAGACCTCCTTCAGGACACCAAAGAACTACAAGACAGAACTATGCATAGAAGCTTAGATAGGATACATCTGTAGTATAAATGATTAAAATAACAGCTTTCAGGAAACGAATGAAATTGTAAGGCAGAGAATCATCAGATGATTTTCAGTGTATAAGACAATTATGCATTCTATAATTAAGTATAATGTTTCATTCAATTCAACCTCTTCCTCATCTTCACATAATTAAAAACTTGAAACAGATTCATGTTTTTCATTCTTTCATTGCATATTCCATGATAAAGTATAACAATAAAAAATAAATTACAGATTTTAATTAAAAACCCATTCACCAGAGGAACAAGATAAGAGGCTTGTTTATAGGGCAGAAGCAGTACATGTCTTGTATCAAAACTTTAGAAAGTCTTTTGACAATTTCTTAAGAAACTGTCTAAATAAAATTTGGTTGAATGGGTGAAGAGCTGATCAAGAAAACCAACTATGGAGAATAATGGGAATAATTCTCAATGATTTGCTGTAAAAGCAGGTGAATTTAACAGGTGGAGTTTCCATAAATGCCTACACCAGACTTCTCTGTTCAGCGTTTTCACTGATCATCTAAAGGAACACGCCTATTTAAAATTTATCAATTTTAGAAGTCCAGTAAGTTGAAAGACGGGTTTCAAAGGATAAAAGCAATTAACTGGGAGAAGTCTGGAAACAGGAAAAAGTTCAAGAGGGACAAACACCAGGTATTAAAATTGGGTAAGAATAATCTGCTACATAAATACACAGTTAGGAATAACTGATTCCTTCTGAAGAGGACCAGGATTTTATGGCAAGTCAACAGCTCAACATGAGTCAAAGTCATGCTATTGTAAGAGGAAAATTCAATGTTGGGATTACAGGCTGTAAAACACAAAATATCCTGGTTTACTTAGCATTATAGAAGTCTGAACTGGAATACTATAACCAGATTTGACACTCTTCAAGAAAGATACAAACCAAATGTATGCAGTCCAAAGAAAAGTCAAAGCCTAGCAAAAACTGTAGCTTAAGAAAACATGATAGAATTTGGCTTGCTGGACATAAGTAAAAGAAGATATAGGCAAGGCCATGTGATGACTGAATATACCTCAAAAGCTATTGCAAAAGAAAATTTCAGTTTTGCCAAGGATCAAAGCAGTAAAAAGTTTAAGATTTAGTAAAAAAAGGCTACCATTAGATATGAGGAGATATTTACTAGTAAGGAGAGTACATGTGAAATCGCCATTGCTAGAACCAGTATGTTCCAAATCATTGTTTATGGGATAGTCACTAAAATCTTTTGCAGGTGGGATGCAGTCTTAATTAAAAACCATAAGGCTGGACTCCAGTAATTACAACAAACTTGTAGTTATTCCTCACACATTTTCTATTTCCAAACCATTTGTATAGAAGGCTCTTTTAATCCACTAGGTTTACCAAAAATTAGTTCTTTATATTTCTGAAATAATGTCTTATCCACCTCTTTGCACATTATTGAAAACATTTTTAAAGAATAGCTTAAACCTGATATAATTTTATTTAACTGTACATACTAACAATAACAGTATTTAATTTATCAAGCTAAGTACATGAATACTAGTTCTACATTGGGTTTTAATCTGGTCACTGCTATGTAGATCAGTTTTCATAATACATTTCCATCAGAACTATCATCAGACAAAACATTTCAAATGGATGTATTATTCACCAAAGGTTTCAAATTCTCATTTCCAGAAATATTTTACTCAAAGTAGGTTTTTTTAATATAATTTTAGGAATTGGTGTTGAATTAAATTGAAACCTTTCACTATGACATTTTCAAAAGAAGACATGAGTTGACCCATTTGAATGTGATTTTTTAAAATGAAATACAGTGCAACTTTCGAAAAGTTCTCTAAACCAAACTTGAAACAAAACCAAAACAAGGTTCAAGTTATGCATAACATTTCAGCTGCATTTTTATAGAGAAAACAAGGAACAAGGACTGCCCTTGCTACCTCCACACTCCAGCCACTAATGAGACTATAATACAATAACAGAGAAATGCCCCATCTGATGTGCAAGTCAGAAACCACCAGCAACACGTGGTGGTGTCAAACAGAAGGGAGATACTCAGGATGTGAAAAGCAGCACTGAAAGCATGGCTAGAACATGGCAAGTAAAAAGGAATTGTGAGAACAAAAAGAACAATTACAAAGAAACATGAAAGTTCCACACAAATGGCAACAACCTACTGCACAGCAAACTCATTTGAAATTATTTATTTCAATTACACTCAAATTTGAAATATTTTTAGAGAAAACTCTAAAATGCATTAAAAGACTAAGCAGAATTAATAACACAGCACATCTTAAAGGGATGCTTACCATTGTTATCCTGCCCTATCTCAATTAAAGAGGTGACTAAGATAAGTTATCTAAAAGCAAAAGTAAGAACCATGAAAATAATTAAAGTCATTCATACTCTTCTCCTTCTAGCAACCTAATTTAAGGTGTTATACTTTATCTTCAAAATTTTAATTAATGTAAATCAAAAGATCCAATTTCTCATTGTAATCCATTTAGAATACATGGAATACTTTCAAAAATACTTCACGTTGTAGAAGATTAGCACGAGTAGTACACTTAGAAACCTACTTATGCCAACTACATTTTAAAGATTAAGACAACAGATGATGCCAAAACATAGCTAATCAGAGTGCCAAGGTACAAAACACTGCTCAGCAACACAGAAGAGTAACTGCAGTTGCTCTAAGAGATTGATATATTTTTACCAAAAGGTTCTCATTGGAATAACCTGAACAGGAGAACCAGTTCCTACAAAAACTTCAATCTGACCCAGGAAGAAAGAGGGTACTCAGAAGGGCTCAACTGGGCTTCTTCACCTCCCACTTCTCTAAGCTGTTGCCATGCTTGAAAGTAGAGGCACAAAGACAGATAATGTTTGGAATACATAGTAGGAAAAAAGTACTTTAGAGGAAATGGATCCCTGAGCATAGTTATGACTCTTCTTTTCACACATAGGTTCTTGATAAACAGAAGATTTTAGTGAGTGGGGAAAAGCCAAATATTTCAGAACAGTACTTAGAACAGACAAATCACTGACGTTCCATCAGAGAACAATCTCATAAAAACAATTCTGGTAGCAAGAGTAACTGAAAAGGTGCCTGCCTCTCTCCATATACTTATTTTCTGCTCCATTCCATGCGCCTTATGTCGGATACATCAACGCGACTGCTTGGGATGATGCTGTAAACTGAATCATTGAAGTGAATTGGATGGAGGGGGGAGGGAGGAAACAGCTGGTTTTTCCTAACCCTGATCACGAAATGTTTTATTTAAAAGGAAGCTGCATAGTGAATGGTAAATTGTAGGTATCATAAATACCATATTTCACTCAAAACTACATGTATCGCTGCTATTCAAACACTCTTCCAGACAATTTATTTTTTGCTGAAGACTTTCAGGGGGCTCTGAGGTTTTGACACAGTAAATAATTTCAAACTGCCACACCAGAGGAATGAGCAAAGGCTCAGAGGACAAGGGGTTGCAGTTTTTTCAGGCAAAAACACCCACTGAGGCACGGAGAGGCAGGAAGCATATTCCAGCTGGCAGGCTTTTCACCACTGATAACCAGATGTTTACTCAGAACAACATGGGAAACTTTCACGGCAGCCCCTGAAAACTGTACTCTGCTCCTTGGTTGATTCCAGGTAACGTTCCATGAAATACAGGAGTGTCTCTGCTGCCATGAAGGATGTCATCCGGTGATTGGCCCCAGGTAACTTTATGGCATCTATCCTTCCAAGCATGATCATTCAGTAGCTGCCATCATCTCTCCATTGAGGAGCTCAGATATCTGAGGCACACAGTGAGGGCTCTGAAGAAACAAGTAGCTCTCTAAACCCATCCTCACATACTACCAGAAAGAAGATATCCCTCTTGCTTTAGTTATTTGAGAGAATGGAGGAAAGAAGAAAAGGTTCTTTGTTTTAAAGCAGATTTTTTAACATATTTCTTAAGTACATTTTTTTAAAAGTTGCATAACTACCAGTTTTAAGTATAAACTGAAAAAAAAAGAAGTGAAAACTAAAAGGAGAAAAATTAATTATTTCTTTGTTTCCCCCTTGATTTGTGTTTCCAAAAAACCTTGATGTGAACTTGAAATTTAAGAAAAAAATACTTCTCTCATGTTATTTTCATGAAAAATATTATATGAAGGGCAAAAATATTCTTCAATTTAACTAGCTTATTTATTTTTGAAACATGTAAGAAAACATCCACAAATAAACAACAAATTTTTCCAAAAGAACTTGTTGCTGAGACTAGAACTTCTAAATGTAAAATTAGCATAAACAAAAACAGTTCTAAAGATGTTGAGTGTTTTCTAACAGTAGCTATATCCAGACACTATGTTTTCACGAAACTAAGCAACATTTTCCACCAACTAAACTATTTTTTAAAAAAGCAAGAAAAAGGTGAGTATGTAATTCTACTTTTCCTGGATTTCACGTAGATTACCTGTTTTCCTCTATAAACAGAGGAACAGAATTTAAAACTATCCTGTTTACATCTATCCCAAACGAAAAGCTTAAGTGTTTACAGGATCTACTTGCCTACAGGATCAACAATTTTGGAGTGTGTGCCTGGGTAGCTCTGTAACTGTAGCACCCTCTGCTGCTCTTTTAGTTCTAAAACATATAATTGCACACTCTGGTCAAGTAGAAAATAAAATGCGTATATGTTGAACATGTTGCTTCTTGAAAATGGTTACATTATTAACTAACGCTATGTGCAGTTTACAAGACAATGTTTTGCTATTACATATAGTATACTTTCAACTTTATACTACTTGAGCATTCTGGAGTATCTTATTTCTGTGGTAACATCAGATGAAAACATACTAGATGAAAATCCAAAAATATGCTGTATTTCACTTCTTAAAATTCTCCTTTGCACAGCCTGTAGCTTGCTTAGACTGGGGGCAAATAGTAAAGAGGTTTATATTTTGGCCTCTGATCATTTCACTTAATTTAAATGTTTACATAATCTGCAGTGATTACTTCAGGGATATAGTCGTATAAGCACTTCAGTTGTAACTGCTTTCTCCCACTTGGAAAGCCAAGGGAAGGAGACACTCTCAAAAGCTCATCCTTGCGGAATTTTCCTTAATTTTTGGACGATTTCTTCTGCCAGGATGAGTGTGGCATTTGGTTCTGGGGGCCAGCTGATGCTATACCAGGATGCCACCACTGAACCTTCTGCCTGGGATCCATCAGTTCTTTTAAAGGACTGTCTCAGGACTAGAGATGGTGTCAGGTTGTACCCTCTTTTTAACAGATGGCATATTGTTGTCTAAAATGAACAGACTGATCCTTTCCTTCATTCCAGTCTTCTTTTCCCTGCCTCCTGTTTATGCATAGAATTAAAGCTGAATGAAGTGCATTTAGCACTGCATCCTGTCTGTGTGGAGAACTCATTTAGAGTTCTCATGTGGAAACCACTCTCCCACAAAGGATGAGTAGAGCAAGAAAAACTTTCACATTTTCTGGAGGAAGTGAAAACCAGTTGCAACTTGTAGAGTGAATTTTCATTCACAGTGGCAGTCCTACAGTACAAATGCATCTTCAGAAACCTTATAGAAAAAGACAGAATACAAGTGTAGGTATACAAATACAAAGTTTGAACGAGCCATTGTGCAGAGGCAATTTTCAGAGTTAACAATTGCAATACACCATTGACAGCTACTGCGGTTGGCTCTGCTTTTATCCTGAGGTCCTTCTGGTGTCAGGCAGCACTTTTGGAAGCAGCCACAAGTATTCCTCAAAAGCTGCTTATTGATATTTTATATAATGCTGCCAGCTAGTGGCACATCTTGTACTGAGTTGATACCTACTGGGAGTACAGAGACAGTGGCATTAACTGGAGTCTGCTCTACTACTTTTCTCTTGATGGTGTACGGTGATGCGGCTGTCAAAGACCATAAGCACAGATATCAAAATGTGAAACAGAAAGACCATAGAAACACCCCCGAAAGAGCTTGTTTTAACAGAAAGTACTTACTAGAAGAAACAAAAAAACTCCCCCCAAACCACACAAACCGTGTTATTTGAAAGAAATTATTATGTTTAAAAACAAAATACAGCTTTTACAAAATCTAATCTGTTTAATACAAAATTATTTTATAATCTAATGATTTCTAGAAAAAAACATTAATCTTGCTGATAAATATTCAGGGTGGCAACCAAAACAAACACACGGAACACTAAAACATTTCCCTGTTTTCTGGTAACTCAGTCCAAGTCACTTAAGTGAAGTTTAGTGGCCAGTAAATAAATGCTGGCTATGCAGCGTGTCCCAAAAGAACACTGAAGTCTATAATTATTCAGTGCAGCCTCCTCACAGAGCACACTGTTGTGATAGCACATTCAGTTCTGGCTACCTCCATTAGTGTTAGATATTAGGAGAAATAATCTGATACTGTCAAAGACCATTTCAAAAATATCTACGTCTTTTTTAGAGTAGACTGTGATTTGATAATAGAAAGTTCTTGGAGAACACTACGGCAATTGTCAAAAACAGTCAACTTAATTTTAGAAATACAACAGTAGTTACCTCCGGGGGTGAAAGGAGGCAACACAACACCTCCAATATTTGCACAGTGGGTTAACACAAAAAGAGTCAAGAAATACACAGGAAAAGATCAAAAAAAGAGCCAATTCAAATTAAGGGATAATGGGAGTGCACTGAAATTCCGTCAGGTATGACCTAAACAGAGCAGTTCAGTAAACACACGGCTGGGGGAACTTTACTATGATGGTGTGACAGACACGTAGTTCCTCTGGCTTGGATACTGAGAACATTTATTCCATACAGGTGGTAGCAAAAAATTGTGATTATTACACTCCAAGCCAGTACTGCATGCTGCCAGAAGATAACAATTTTACAGTTACACTAATAGAGTGTAATCTAGAGTGCATAGTAAAACAGGCATAAATCAGTAATATGTAGATCAATACAGACAGACACTTACAGACAAAGACATTTAAAAATGGAGAAGCACTGAATCTGGAAATGAATTGGCAAACGCTATATATAATAGCACAGCATGAACCCTCAAAGCAATTCTGAATCCAAAAGGACAAATGTGAATCTTTGTATAAACAGAGAAACAGTGAGAAGAACTACAAATGTCATATTACTCCTGTGTTAGCACTGGTGGTGTGCCTTTTAGAGTGTAAGTCTTGTTCTACCATCTGCAATCAATAAAAAAGTAGCTGAAATACTGGAAGAAGTTAACAGAAGAGCTGACAGCACATCTGTCAATAGGAAAGCATATGAAAACTTTAGCAGAGTAAATTATTTGTGTTTACAAGGAAATCTGTGTAGATTGAGCACAATCTCAGTACCCACACAAAGAACAAAGAGCAAGAAATCATGTTACCATATTACACTGTCCTGATTCATTACCTGAAGCACTTTCAGGCTCATACACGCACAGAGAAAGTATTTTCTCTGCTGTTCAAAATAAATGCTCAAGATGTTTTATAATGAACTAATGTTTATTGAAACATAGCTTTGGAATACTAAAACCGGAATTTTGAGATGAAAGACGTACATATCAGAACAGTTTCGATATCACTGGCTTGATAAGGAGGAGGAAATATGTGCATATTTCTTGGACATCTAGCAAACTTTACCAACTTTATTCTATCAGTTTGCTTGTTGGAAAACAAACAAACCAACCTGAGAGATAAGGCAGAATAACCAAAGAAGAATTAGATGCATATCTCTAAATGTTAATTATATAACAGTAATTACTCATCACATCAAAAATGTTTCAGTATTTTTGCTCAGCTTTGTTTCCATGGTCTACCACAATTTGATAATTCAAGTCCATTAATAGCATAGATAATTTTATTAATAAGTATACTGAAGCAGAGCCATACTGGGTCAGACATTGATGGCCCACTTAGAGCTCATCTTGCCTCAGGTTAATGCAGCCAGTAACTGATGCTCAGACAAGAGTGAAAGATCAGGACAAACATATCATCCTACTGCCCCATTAACTCTCCTAACACCCAGCAGTTCCTAAGCCATAAGTGATGTCTTTATATTTAATAGCCACAGTGAATTTTTCTTGCACCATTTTTTCCCCTTCGCTTTTTGAATTCATTTCGTGTCTTAGGATCCAAAGCATTCTGGAGGGAGGAATTTCACAACTTGACTGAGTGCTTTCTTTTGTGTTTCTCTGGTTCAAGTTTGTCCTCTCCAAACTAGAAGTATCCCTGATTGATTCCCATGTTTCTGCACTGCTGTTCCTCACACAGCCACTGCTGGCCCCTGGCCAACACAAATCAACAGGCTAAACTAATATTTTATCCAGTCCAGTCGCCCTAATGTTCCCACCATGGCCATAGAACCAAAAATAACCTGCACTGGGAGGACTTAAGGGTGTATCCAACACAAACAACCATGCTACATAAAACTGTAATGCTGTGGTACCTCTGACCACAGTAATGGAGTCCCCCAGCTAAATGAAATGGTTATTGAGGGCTCATAAAGAAATGTTTTATATTGGTACAGTTAGACTTTTATCAACATCGTACTGTACTTAAATAAACAGTGACTTACAGACATTCCCCGTGTTGTCAAAACTTGTAAGAACATCTTTAACGTTTAAGAGGCCATTGTGAAATCTGGAAGAAAACATAAATAGTGACTTTACTGACACATAAACCATCAAAAAAACACCCATCTTCAAAACAGAGATTTACTGTATGCATTCATTTCTCACCACCCTCTTTCACAGTGAAGTAGCAAACAGGTACTACTGTAGCCACCAGGGGGAAAACAAGGGGACAACCATCAGTCTTCAAAGTCCCAGCACTGAAATCCATGAATCAGGAAGAACACATTTCTCAGAAACTACTATCAAAAGGAAAACATTTCCAAGAAGCATCGATTTTTATTTACTTGTGGAAGTCACAAAGAGGAAAGGAGGAACTTCGGTAAAGCAATTTCTTTGAAAGGCAAAACACAAAGAGTATTTTTGAACAGCAGCTGTATGCACATTCCTATTTTCTCCCACAAAATCAAGAACACTTAATTAAATTAATGCAAACGATGAAACTGATTAATGTGTTCAGTGAACTACATTTTCTTTGGTTTTACATTTGCATAACCCACGTGAAATAAACATTCAAAAGTGGGGATAATAAATTAATTACCTAAATTTCATACCTCAAATGCAAATTTTAGAATAGAGTGAGCAAAACACTGACAGCAGCAGAAAGAACAAGCACCAAAATTGAATAAAAATTTACCTAAGATTTGCCTTTAAATGTGCAGTGACACACACATAAAAAAGGATCTAATCTTGTTTTAAATATTCCAAACTAATCTAAGCCCAACATGAACAAAATATTAGTCTTACACTTTACAACAATCATATCACATAGCTGTTTCACAAATGCACTAAAGAAAATCTAGAAGGAATTCGGCAAGGCAGCAAAATATGAAAATATAGGGTTTTAATAATGTTTCAAATATAGCTTCTAAGGCTATTTGGGAACACACTATTTTGAAACACTGAAAAAAATGCAATAAATCCAAGAATTCTAGCACCTACAAAATTAGTTCTCATTCCTTCAGCTGTTCTTTCCTGAAGGAAGACTGCTGTAAGAATGGAAAAAAAAAAAATCAATCTTTCTGCAAACATGAAATTGTATATTTATTGCAAAAAACTCACTATTTATAGCTTCTGATAAGCATAAGCATTAAATAAAGAAACATTAACATGTTAAATTTTGAGAAGCACCAAACAGCAGCTAGATTAATTCTTAAAAATATGAAAATCAAATGGAAATCAAGTTAACAAACAGAAATGAGCTCATCAGCAGGGACAAAGAAATATATGAGAGATGTTACAAAAGATTCAACTGGACATTAATGCTCTTCTCTCAGCTACATAAAAACAAACCAAAATTACATTTCTTCTCTGCAGTGGAAGTCTACAAGAAAGCTGATGGATCAGGTAGATGTTTAATGCACTTCTTCTTTTTTGCAAGTTTGTTTTCCATCAAACTGGACAACCGATGCAACAGAGTCAGTGCAAGGGAAGTGACAAGAAAGGAGACAGGATTGGTAGCTCTGCCAGCCAGAGAGGTGCCCTTTAAACTCTCCCCTGCTGACTCCTCAGAACCCTATAAATTTTGTAACTGCATATGTCTGAGGCTGTTGGGGAATCTCACACAGCTGTGAATGTCTCATCTCTAAATGAATGCAAATGGAGGGACGGAGATACTGAGGAAGTAAAGAAATATTTTAATCTCTGTTGGCATGCAGGGTAGTCTTGGGGTAACACGTTTTGGTTTCTTTCCCCCCCCCCCTCAATTTCTTTATGTACATAGTTCATATCTAAAGGAGATTTATCATGTAACTCTCCAAGTGAAGCAAACAAAGGTAAGGATGAAAAATTTAGTAGTCTAGTACCAGTAGTTCAACAGAATGAAGAAAGAAAAACAGGAGTAAGTGAAGTGTCCTGGTCTAGAAAAGAATACAATTTCTATACTTAAGGGTCAAAAGGCAGGCAAACACAAAAAGTAGAAATGATAAAACCACAGCACTAGCCAAAACTTCTTAAAATTTGTGGAACCTAAAAATTGAGGAATTGAGCATAATCTCTTATTGCAGACAAGTCTGAGGACTGAGGAAAGCAACATGCCAACAGCTGATCTACTTGTGAAAGGGAGAGCTCAGGAAAACACCCTTTGAAACAGCAATAGCCATGTTTCTCCATTTGGAGATCTGTACTTGTAGAGCCTGCAGACAAACTCTGCACCAGCTATTCCCCAACTCTTTTCCACCACAGGCCTTACTCACAGACTAAAAGTTACACGCACCTGTAAATACAGGTATTCTCCAACCCCAAATTCCGCCATAAATGTTGTGCTACTCAGTCCTGCACCTAAAAATCAGAGCTTCTAGGGATCCACTGCCCTGCACATACACCCCCAGCAGTTCCATAACAGCTGCTGCTTCACTGTCCCATCCCATCAACTGCTCCTCCCTCACCAAACCCAGAGAAAACTGCCAAGAGACATCACATCTGGTTTCCATGAATGCCTGTCACCATCACAGCTTTCCACAGCGCAGCTGACAAACACAGAGAGTCTGAAGTGTCATGTGCACTGAATTATCAAAGTCAAGGAAAGGAATCACAGAAGCTTGGGATTAAACCCCAACCCTTAAATTCCCATAAATTTCTACAGGTATCTCAAAATACAGAAGAACATTAGTATTCAGTGCTTTAGAACATGTCATGGATGTCATACAGTTCAAAGAACTTCAAAGCTCTGATTGCTGAGATCAACAAAGTACTTCAAACAAGCACAGGTAAGCATCATGGAAAAAATGAATTTCAGGTTGGCATGGTTAATCCGATTCCTAGTGTTCTTATAATAAGTCTTCAAGGTACAATAGGCAAACATTTCTACGGCTGAGGCAGTGAGTAATAGAAGACAAATCTATGAACAATGAACTAATTCAACCCATATTTCTCCTGATACAAAGCAAAGCAGAATTCCTCACTCTGGACTACAAATAAATCAACCTTGGATGAAGTCAGAGAGAGTGAGATCGATCTTTAAATATATTAATGTTCCTTCCTCTCCAATTCAGGCAACACAAGTGGCAGACTTTTACATATACATAAAAATAGCTATGTATAGTACAAAAAAAAAATATCCTTCAGTAGGGCCCTATTAAGGTATGCTTTTCATCAACCATAATGAAACAAAAGTAAGTTCCTTCTTTTCTTTTATATTATTCTTAAACTGAGTGACAAAAAATAACACAAGGAAGTACATGCCTATATTCACTTCAAAAACCTACAAAAACTAAGATAGAATACATTTCCACATAATATTGAAAAGGAAAAAACCAAACACAACACATCACCATAAACTATTAACGTACACACAAATTAAAAGTATATTTGTGAAAAATGGAAGATGGGATAATGGTAAAAAATAACTGTTAAGGGTACTTTACAAAAAGTCTTGGTGAATTTCACCTCCAATTGTCACTGTGGCTCACTAGGAACCTCAGAGTTATCTGCAAATGTTGCTATCTGATCAGATGCTCCTTCTGGGCCAGAGTATAGCAAAACAAGTCAACTCCTCTTTCACTCCAGTCCTAGATCACAACTTAATATGGCAAGAAACCAAAACAAAGCTTCTTTGACTACAATTCTTTTTTACAAATACACACATCTTAGGCAATATGATGGAACAGTCATAGCTTGATCAGTGAATAAAAGAAGTATGTCGCCAAATCGCTTTTCATCTCTGTCCTTCATTTCCAGCTCCTGGGGCCAAGCCTTTATGCTGCTAAATTCACACAGTGTCTCTTAGCATGCAATAAATGGAAAAGCAGGTTTGTCAGATCCACATAAATTGCCCATAAGAAGTAGGCATTATTCCTTGAAATCTATTTCCCTTCCCTTTTTTAATCTCTATCCTTAAAATAAAAAGCCATTAAAAATTCAAAATGTTATTAGCAGAAATATCCAAGAGGAATAGCCAATGGAATTCAGTCCTATACCATCTTCTAACACACTACTCACCACAGACAAGTAGTGTCTGTGCATCCTCCTCATTTCTAAACCACAGATCTAGAATCATCTAATAGTTTCTGTCACGTTTTTATCTAAAGGTTCATTCATATTCAGAGTAAAGGCATGACATCTTGCAAAGTACACTTAACACCTTTTACAAATATTTAACCCTTCCTGTAACCTGCTGATATTGTTCTTTTCAGTTTTTCACTTTAGTATTTGAAACAGCAAATGACTGATCAATGGAAAATATTTTACCACAGAAATAACTTATTTCTTCACTGTTTTCTTAAAATGAGCCTACAATTTAAAAGCAAATCCATATCCTGAAATAGAAAATTTGAAGATATTGATTGCTTCTTTTTAAAATCAAATAAAAGAATAATTTTCCTGTCTAAAAGGCAGGCACCATCTCCACAGTGAGACACTGCATCTTTATGATCTATAATCACTTCATTGCTAAAACTATTCATACAAAATTCAAATTTAAAAGCACATTCCTGACAAAGAATACAAGGATTTAGAAAGGCAGTATTAAATAAATATTTTTAAATAGTTCTATTTACTTACTATATATCTTCCTGTCCCTAAGAAAACACATATTCAGCACATGCATAATTTTTCAACAGCAAAGTGAAACACTGCCACAGTTAAACAGAACTTGAAAAAAGCTAACAAATACACCTGAAAGTTCTATGAATAAAAACACAGGGGAGATGTGGAGACAGTGGTGCTATGTCAAGCTGGAGTGCTTGGAGCTCCCCCTGGGGATGGATGAGGAGCCAACCGGGAGCTTACGGGCGAGGATTAAAGGGAGGGCAGAGACTGGTGACATTATAGTGGGGGGTTGCTCCAGGAGGACCCAGTAGATGAAGCCCTCTACAGACAGAGAGAGGAGCAGCCTTGCTGCTTCACAAGCCCTGGTCTTCATGGGGAGCTTCAACCACCTCCATTTCTGTTGGAGGAACAACACACCAGGGCATAAAAAATCCAGGAGGTTCCTGAAATGCTTCTTTTTTCAAGAGGAACCAACAAAGAGAGGTGCTATGCTGGACCTTGTTCTCTCCAGCAATAAGGTGCTGGTGGGAAATGTGAATCTCCAAGGAAGCCTTGGCAGCCATGACCAGGAAATGGTGGAGTTTGAGATCCTTAGGGCAGTGAGAAGGATGCACAACAAGCTTGCTACCCTGGACTTCTGGAGAGCAGACTTTGGCCTCTCCAGGGATGTGTTTGGTAGAATACCATGGGATAAAGACCTGGAGGGAAGAGGGGCCCAAGACAGCTGGTTAATAGCCAAGGATCACCTCTGGAGCAATGCGTCCTGACCAAGAGGAAGTCAGACAAGAAAGCCAGGAGGCCTACGTGGATGAACAAGATGCTCCTGGACAAATTCAAACACAAAAAAAGAAACCTACAGAGTGTGGAAGCAAAGTTAAGCAGCCTGTGAGGAACACATAGAAGTTGTCTGAGCATCCAGAGTTCGGGTCAGGAAAGCTAAAGCTCGATCAACATCATCAAGACAAGGATGTAGCATGCAGGAACATCAAATACAATACAAATCCAGATGAGACTACACTGATCCAATGAGGTTTTGGATTCTACCACAAGAAATTTCATTTTGACACACTTTTCACTGCTAACAAAACTCCATACTCACCAGACACTCCTTTTGATACCCCAGAGCTACTGTGAAGCACCTTAGTACCTATACAAACCTCAAGAGACCACTTTCCACCATGTATTATGAATCTACATTTCATTAAGCACACTGGAGATCACTGTTTAACCAGAAGAGTTATGGGGATTTTTAAAATGAGTTGATGATGTTTCACTTCAAGGATCTAGTCAAAATGGTACCTAAATTCACCTTAAATTTTTTAAGCACAAATTGCCCTATACTGGGGCTTCTGACTTTCTGCTTTGAAAGATTTGTTATTAAGAATGATGTAAAAAAAATAAACTAGTGACAGAAAAACATGACATAAGCTCTTCTTTCTGAGATGTGAATCCAGCCTGAATTTAGAGACAGAGCAAAACCAACAAAATTCAGAAAAGCATGCACGTGACTGGTAGCTCCTACAAAAGCTTCTTTTTGCCTAACAAACTGGTCCAAAGCCCCTCTAGAGCAGTAATTCCAGCTAGGTCATAGCATATCTGAATATACAATTTGATCAATTTTGATAGCCCTTGAACTGATATAGCTTGACCTTTATACTCTTTGCCAAAAGCCACTAACAACCTTATGAACTTTCTTAAGTATTTAGTCTTGTCAAGATACTAGCTGACAACCCTTTTAACATCGAACATATGCAATGAGCTTTTCCAAGAAGATGTTAATGCACAAGGAAAACAAATGTAGATGAAAATTCCAAAGCACTTTAGTCAAGATTTTAGAGGAGCCATAGCAACATTTTTTTTTCCTGACTAAAAGATATAAAAAGGCTCTCCTATTCAAGCATGCTGTTCTGGATTTACCTGACTGAAGTTATTGTTAATAATATGCTCTTGTTAACTTGTTAAAGTTGTTTCTGCTGTTTAATAGTATTATAAATAATATTTTGCCAGTGCACAAATGAAAACCAAGGGAGGACTGTCAGACATACAGAGAATCCTTAAGTTTCCAACACATAATCAGTTCTCAAAGATGCAGGAATGCTTACTCCAAGATTTCTTATCTTCTAGATAAGTACGTTTCAGCAAGAAGAACTGCTGCTCTGTTACGTATGTTAAACTGTTATGCTTATCCCCTAAGTTACTGCTTCTGCAAAAACAGGGAAGGAACTTTATTTAACACTGACTCATGGTAAAGTTGATTTTGTTGCAGTCTATTTATACTTTGTTCCTGGCAAAAAACTACAGTATTTTCTCCTTCCCTTCTTCACCTCCTGCAATATTCTGAAATAATAAGTATACTCTATCTATTGTCACTGCCTCAGTGTGGAGAAAACATTTCAATATAGAAATGTAAGACTAAGCAAGTTATTCCTAAAATGATCAGTGATTACCATTTTTAGAGGTCACTGAATATCTTTTAGAAAGGAACAAAATGCAGGAAAAACAAAATAGAAATTCCCACCAGAGGACAATGTCCATATTCTCCTCAATATTCAGTTTTAGGAAGGCGGTGTGAGCATGTTCCAGCACAGAAACTATACATTTCCACTGAACAAGATTAAAGAAACATAATAAAATAAATAAACATGTTTGTTCATAGTCTATAGCTGAGCTGTGTCCTATTATCAACGAAACTACTATTAGGCAAATAACACCAACTAAAATGATGACATAAAGTGATGGAAACAAGTACACAAATGTCAGAGCAGGATCAGTCTGACATTCCCTTGGCTTCTGTACTGCTAGCACAGGGGAACCTTAGCTCATCTCCTACCTTAAAACTCCAGAACAAGTAAATCAGGTAAGTGACAGCGAGTGTTGAAAGCCACAGCAGAGAACTAAAGGAGTTCAGGGCTGCACTGTAAGGGGCTGCAGCCTTGTTCAGCCCAAATTCTACCTAAATACCTTGTGCTTCCTATCCCCAGTGTGCCTCTGCAGACCTAGAAACAAGGAATAGCGACACTGCACAAAGGCATTATGTATACTGTCAGTGTTTGAACTGGTCCACGGCATTCACTGGTGGTTTACAGGAAAAGCCTATACATGGAAAAACACTGCACCTACTCCTATTACAAACAGCAGTTCTCCAGTACAAAAGTTTCCTTTTGAACCCTTTTAACATCAAGGAGTGTAAGCTTGGAAAATGGAAAATTAGAACTTTATAAAGCTCTAAAGAATTTTGTTCTTGATTTTACATGCAGATGCAAATTTAAAATGACCTGCATATAGTGTTGTGGGGTTCCTTTAGTTTGGTTTGGTTTTTTCTCATTGGTTCATTTCATAACCTTGCAAAAATGTTGCCGTTTAATGATGGTCACTTGTTTGTGTTAGATCTTCTTTTCTCAGATTGACTTTAATTTAAAGTGCCAGGTAAACAAAAATGCACTTTTTGATTTGGGCTCTCCAGAACATCTCGCACTGTGCAAAGAATGCAAAATCCTCCACCTTCAGAGATCTAATTAGAAGATGCAGAACAAGTATCAATTCTGCGATTCTTAAGTTACTGTTGCAAACCTGCTGAGGCAAACCACGTATGGTAGATACATACACACAAAAGTGAACCTGGAAAAGAAGACAAAAGCAAGACAAAAGAAAAACAAAAACAAAACCCCACAAACATAGTAATGAATGGGAGTTATAAAAAAAGCTACTGAGAATTCACTGACATTCCGACAGAGGGCTTTTTGTGGGGGAAGTAAGGTTTCTGTGGGTTTGATTGTGTGTGCGTGGACTTTTTTATTGTCAATTTCTTTAATACAAATGACCTGCCCTAATATAAAAAAGATTACTTCATGAAGTATATATTATTTGGTAGGAATTTGGCTTCCAAATTATCATGGGGTTTTAAAAGAAGCACTAAGAAGAAAACTGAATAAAATACGGATCATTACCAAAGCCCTTTTAGAACATTATTAATAACATAATGTCATAAAAAATTTTATTAAGACTATAAATGTGTTCAGGTTTTTTTAGTATCCTATTTATAGCTGAAGAATGTCAAAACAGAAAACTATTAAAATATAAAATAAATGCTCATATTTGCATTCTGTTTTAGCTACAAGCATCAGTGTTGTCAGTCAAGCTCTGCCACTTCAGTGAAATGTACCAGAAAGAAGAGTCAAACAAGCTGCTTACTGTAACAAACAACTAAAAATAACATTTACCAGTTTATTTGCAAACTATGCCCTAGTTACACAAAACACTGGAAGAATGACTAATGAGTTTTATATTTGAAGCCCATTGAAGATCTTAGAAAGTACTTAAAACTTAAATTGTGTTTACCTTAAGGAGACGCTGTACTCGGGATAAAAGATGCTTCTATACCGAACCCAGGTCCCATCTTCCTCTTCTGTATTCTGGTCTTCTATCGAAAAGAGATGGAACGATGCAAACCTTCTTACAGATACTTGCTGGAGATGCACATCTTTCAAGTGCTTTTTCCTCAGAACCTTTGAAATTAAGAACAAATGAAACATTAACAATAAAACTTCCAAGAAAATAACAAACCCATGCCTATTTAAGAGAAGAGGCAAACCATAATGGCTATGCTATCAGCTAGGAGTTACGAATAACCAAGTATGTCAAGCTCGAACAAAACGCAGTGGTATTGATGGTAGGGGTCAAGAGAATGAGTTATGAATTATGTCCCAATAACTGTAAAGCAAACGTACTGTGTTCAGAAGTACACAAAGTTGCTTTTTTAACTCACGCTCCAGCAAACCCATGCAAAAATTAGAGGGGCAAACTGGGTTCCCCCCATCCTCTCATTTTACCAAGTTTCACAGTCCAAGCAGTGCCCTTCCCAAGCAATTTCTGTGCCACTCACTGTCCCTAAAGTGGGGGGGAGGGAAAGCCAACAACAACAACGGTATCTTTTGTAGAATTTAAATAACAAACCCGAAACATGATCTTCAGGTGCCTGACTGCTGTGTGTTCCCCTGGCACACTCCTTCCTAGCCTACAAGACTTCTGCTGCACACTTGCAGAGATGCTGCCAAAGTTGCCCAAGTTGAGAAAATTGCTCCCTGTCCCAGGCCCCAGACTTCCAGACACCACAACTGTGTATTCCCCTACCAGGCCCCCATAAGGAGACTGACACATGAGCCAGACTTCAGGTGAGCCCCAAAACATCCTGAGAGCACCAAGTTCAGTGTGAAGAGACTGGAGAATTCAAGGCAGTGACAGAGACAGAATGTCATTTGCATTTCCTAAATGATTAAAATGGTTGTTCAGGAAAGCGAAAATGTGGGCTCTCTGTCCTGCATAGTCTGCTGCACTCAACCATCTTCAGGGAGTAAGGTATCAACCCCTCTGTGCAGGAAAACCCAGCACTCAGCTGGTTAAAGCTGTGCCATTGCTCAGAAGACAGCCAGCATTTCCCTGCCAGACAAAAAGACTTATTCCTTAGGGCAGTGATGTGGAAGGAGAGGTGTCCTGGATTTAACTTCTTTCTCCTAACATTGGAGAGAATACATATATAATTGCCATTGCATTTTTAAAATTAAGGTGCATATGCAGTCACCAGTGATGGATAAAAAAAAAAAAAACAGAGCAGAATATAAACTCATCACTATAAATTGATAGAGGTACAAGGAATAGCTCCATTGAGTAGGACAGCACTGCAATTTACAAGTTTTTCCCAACTAGAGATAAATCAAATGAGAAACAGCTCTCCAGAATTATGAAACTTGAAATAGAAGCTTTGCATACAGGATGGGTACCAAAAAAAAAACGGGTCGGTGATTTTTTTGCTGTACCCAACCTGCGTTGACATGCTTTGACTGAAAATGCACTCACATTTAACAGCCTTACAATTTGGGGCCATGACCTACTATTTTGTAGGATATTTGGAAGTCCTACATATGTGAGCAGAACAATTGTATTTGCTTCACTGTTGGTTTCTAACAGCAGGTCTGAGGCATCAGGCTTACTGCTTTTGGAGCTATTTTCATTGACAGATCTCAGCATATGAAAGACACAGGCATTTCCCCATGAAGTATTAAAAATGTCCGTGTGCTGTCCACACTATTTCTGTAACACACGAGAAAAATGCACACATGAAGGAAAACACAAAAATATCAAAGCGGGAGAACAAAATTAAAAGACCAGCAAAATTAAGACCTTCATGTAACAGCTGTGTGCCTGAAAACAAAATGTACTATCTTGACAACTAAAGAAAACCAGCAAGACTTAATTTTCAGAAAGTGTGTTGTTTGGGAACTTCTTTAAAGCAATAGCAAGCCATTACTAACAGGAAAAAAAAAAATCCAGCAGTGACAACACTTTTCTATTTTCAGTTTTTGTTGTACAGAGACATCTTATAACCAGTCTGTAAAATTCATTCTCTGGGTTAACAGAAAATCGCATGAGCATTTGAATATGCAAAAGAACATTTCTCCCACAGCCTCAAACAAAAATCAAGTGGTCTAAGATCTGAAAATTACAACAGCACGTCAAATCTTTCAAAACCCTAAGCATAACTGAGAAAACAGCACAGAGGGAAAATGTTACATTATTTATATCTAACTCTGTATTTTTTACATAAGGATCAAAGGGTTTTTTTTTTTTTTCTCAAGTCTGTTCCTGAAAGGATCACAGTTGTGTTAAACAAGCTACAAAGATATGCTGCGGCTATAGAATAACACACTGATAAAAACAAAAGGTGACAAACCTATCTTAACTCATCACCAAACAGTCTCCTGTTCTACAAAGACTCTGGTAAAATATTACCACAGATCTCAATTGCAACACCCTTGGTATTTAGTCACAGTATAAGGCCCATGTTTAGGACTCCCTATAAAACCTAAAACTGGTTGATATCTCTTAAAAAAAAACTCACCAAAAAAGAATCTCCCGCAAACAACATGGAGAAACGCAGTCACCTGAAAATCCCTGTATTTAACTGTGAATATCCTTGTGTTAGGCCTAGTTGCACTAAGAGCCAAATTCAGTAACACCTTAGGGTCTACAAACCTCTGCCAGTTCTCTGGCAGTGACTGCAACGCGGTATTTTGCACATGCAAGAAAGTTTCTACACAATCAGCTACAACATGATCTGTAACTGCACTTTAAATATCATCTATAGTACTATAGTAATTATTTTTACAAGTAATTAATTTACCAAATTGTTTTATCCAACTGTAAACAATTTACAAACTCAAGACTAACAGAAACACGGAAGCAGATCCGGAGCACAAGCACCCTTCACAGAGCGAGGAGCAGGAAGAGATGAAAAATTGTTTTAGAAATGCTTCTGTTCAAGAAAAACAAATGCAATTGGCCTGTCCTCAGTTTAGGTTTTATTTTTCAATTCTGGAAGTACATTAGCAGGTGAGCAAGATACTCTCAGGCACGTGGTGTGACTCTTGGGGATGGTCCTGTGCAGGGCCAGGAGCTGAATCTGATGATCCTTGTGGCTCCTTTCCTGCTCAGCATAATCTATGATTCTGACACTTGTGTGAGAAGAGCAAGAGGAAGGTAACAGGCAGGACAAACACGTAGAGCTTACAGATTTCATGAAACTTTCTACAGGGAGCAAATGTACATATAGGGAGGAAGCCAATGCATGCCTATTGCTCTAACTTCCCTGCTGAAAACTATGGACTGGATAATGCCATCAGCCACAGAGACTGGCAGAGCTCAAAACACAGCCTTAGAGAACTTACTCCTGTCATTGACAAATGCACAGTCAATGGGTAACTTCCCTCAGCACTTTTTTAAAAGCAAAAAATACTTTTCTTCATTCTGACAGGCTAAGTTTAAAAATATTGCCGAACTTCAAACTCAGTACATACATAAAACATTTCATTGATAAAGAACACACAGGTAATTATGCAAAACCCTGGTTCTTTATGCTAGCTTCATAGGATACCTCATAAAAGGGCTTTTTTTTCTTAATTAAATCAGCGAGCATGCACTCAAGCATCCTTACCATAGTAAATCAATTTGTGTGTGCATTGAATGAAAGCAAATTCAATATATAAACACACCACAGAACTGACTTCACGTAAGGCATTATTACAAGCTGTATGAAAAGCGCTTTTAAAAGCACGGTAAGAAACACTTTGACAGTGCTCCTTTAAAAATGGATTTAAAGGGAGGCTGATACCTTCTTCCAATCCATAGATAGATCTGAGCACCACTGTAGCAAAGAGCACAGAACTGATTTTTACTTCAGATGTACCAGTAAGATTAAATTGATCCTTGCTCATCGTACCATACAAAAATCAACAGAAAAGCTAAAGAACATGGAAAAACCAAGGGAATCTGAAGAGGAAAAGGTCACAGATACATGTAGTTTGAGAATGAAACAGAAGCCTTCTCCCCAAATACCTACACGCACTCTTCCACAACCCCATTCTATTGTTATGAAAAGCTCCTTATGATCTTAAGAGACAGGAATATGCCAAAGGCAGTATATGTTGAGAAAAAAATAACAGCTAGTATAGCCACAGAGTGCAGCTTACAAAGTCTGCTAGAACAGAAACCTACAAAGACAAACCTGATATTCCTACCAGTAACTTTGACATTTCCTGCTTTGGAGTATAATAAAACAGAAGTTGGTCTGTTGAACAAGGCCAGCAAACTGAGAAACCAAAAGCACACACCAAGCGCTATACTGATGTCTTCAGGCCTTGCACTGTGACCCACCTGCAGCCGGGTGCCCCTTCCAACTCAGCTGCCACCACTGACCCAGTGCCACATCTCCGCCCTCTCAGGGACAGCTGTCCATAGGCAGCTCCGTCTGCACGGAACCAAACACTGAGTTAGGGCTGTAAATTTCACATCCCATAACAATAACAACCAGTGAAACAGACTAGAGTTTTTAAGCCTTTATGTCTGTGCTCATCTGCAGGGTAATCCTTTCCAACCTTGCACTGCTCCAAAAGGGTCTAAAACAGTGTGCAAGGCTGCAGCTGAGAAGCTGCTGTTTACCACTGCACAGGTGTCACCATTTGCTCCTTCTTCCTCCTCACCCTCCTCCAGGCACGGCCCCTCAGCAAAATGCAGTTTTCACTGCCAGGTGAGCAGGGTCTTGCCCCAGCTCCCCACCAAAGGCAGTCTGGGAGCCAGGGAGCAAAGGGCAGGAATGAGGTGGCAGCTACCACAACCAGCCCCAGCAGCATCGATGGAAGGTATCAAACTACGGCCTGAAAATCCCAAGGTGCCTTCAGGCTGTGGGGTGCCAATGGGTCCTCCTCCCTTAACACAGGCCACAGACAGTTTAGGGGATCTACTAAAGGCACGCTTCAGAATCATAAAATCACAGAATAAGCTGAGTTGGAAGGGACTCATCAGAACCACTGAGTCCAACTCTTGGCCCTCCACAGGACACCCCAAGAGTCACGCCACGTGTCTGAGAGCATTGTCCAAACGCTTCGACTCTGCCAAGCTCTGTCAGGCTTGCCTGACACCACTTCCCTGGGGAGCCTATTCCAGTGTCCAGCCACCCTCTGGGTGAAAAACCTTTCCTGGGGAGCCTATTCCAGTGTCCAGCCACCCTCTGGGTGAAAAACCTTTTTCTATTATCCACCCTAAGCCTCCCCTGACACAACTTCAGGCCATTGCCTCATGTCCTGCCACCAGTCACGAGAGTGAAGGGATCAGTGCCTACCCCTCCACTTCCCCTCTCTTTAGAGAGCTACAGCTGTGTATATACATGTATATATTTTTATTATTATAATATTTTCCAGGAAGAGTGCTGCAAGACCCTTTACATAACCCACCATAGTATTACTCGCAATCCTCCTGTCAGGGGTGCGGGCAGCGTTCCGCACGCCCGCGGCATTCCCCGCATCCCCGACCGGGCCACAGCGCGGCCCGAGTGAACAGGGAGAGACGCCGCGCTCCGCTCAGGCTGCGCCGCCGCCCG
>VZTF01005051.1:0-40621 GCA_013397755.1 Cnemophilus loriae | reverse complement strand
CCTCGCAGCCGGCCGGGCGGCCCGCGGGGGCTCAGCCTTCAACTTCCCCTGGGCCAGCCGGGCTCGCCCACGGCACATCCCGGGTGGCCGCGGGGCGGGCACGGCGCTATCGCCCCCAGCCCACGGGCAGAGGGGCGGGCGGGGGTGGGGGCCGGTCCCCCCCACCCGCGCCCATCCGCTGGTCCCCNGCGCCCATCGCCTGCTCCCACCCGCGGCTGCTTTCCGAAGGCGACAGGCGACGGGATGGGAACCGCTCCGCCTCCCTCTCCCTCCTGCCCTCTGAGCTGCAGGTGGGGGCGCGCCCCTTCCCCGCGGTCCAGGGAGCCAGTTCCTCCTGCGGCTTCTCCTTCGCGGCCGCCTCAAGCGAGGGGCGCTCTGGGAACCCCATATACATATGTATATGCGCATATATGTGTATATGTGTATATACGTACACAGGTCGCACCCAGGAAGCTGCGGGCGAGTGGCCGCGGCTGGCGCAGAGGCGACCGCAGTCTGAGCTGCCCCGGCCGGAGCGGGGTACGAGCCTCTCGGTTTGCCGGCTCCAGCGCAGCCCTGTGGCCGCATCGGCTGCTTCGGAAGCCCTGCGGCACGCCCGTGCAGAAGGATTCGGGCCAGCAGGACCCTGGCTGCTGCCTGAAGGGTTGATAGTGGCCGTTTTTTAATGATCTATCTCCAACAACACGGTCTGCACTGAAGCACTTCTCCGTGTATCAGAGCTTGCAGATTCTTCTTCATATTAAGTTGATGTGACTACCATCGCCTATATTTTCTCTTTTATTTATATTTTTATACTCTTATTTTGAATTTACTCAGTGTTCCATGTGTAATTCCTTCAGTAAAGCTGAAACCAACAAGCTCCCATTGCCTGAATTACCTGCTTTTCTTGTAGGTTCCCTGGACTCTTAGATACAAGCCAATTTCTGGGACTCACTAGCTTTCTCAATTCTTTAAGTCCTATTCTCGCCTCCAAGTGGGGTGAAAACTAACTGTTTGAATTGTGAGTTACCCAGGGGATGCCAGCAGAAGATCACACCCCTTGGTATAGTAACATGCCAGACAGTAAGGACTAAAAACAAGAAACACCTGCTCCTGAGTGCCCCTCATATTTTAAACGAGACAGACGCCAGATGAACTAGAGAAGGACAAGAAATGAAAACTGTTGGTCTCAGATGTATCAATAACCATGGACCATGATGTTTGAATGAGGGGAGATCTTGCAACAATATAGCAAGTTTTATTTAAGTTTGCACTGGACAGGGAAGAACTGTTTGTGTGGCTCAGTAGTAAGAAACGCTGCAGGATGACCGCACATTATACAGACTTAAAAATCTGCTTTGAAGACAAACCTAATAAGTATCCAGCTACTGGGGAAAAAAAAAAACCAACGAAACCCTCAACTGACAGTCCTAGGGACTAGTGAAACACAAATCCATAGCAACAGAGGCTTCCATACTTGACTCACAGAATGTCTTGGTTTTAATGAAATCTTCCATTCTATCAGCATCTCCTGTTTTCTCCATCTTCTTCCTGTTGGAAGACGGCCTTTCCAACATGCATGGCTCTGCATTGGCCCATATGTACGTATGAGTATGTATGGGACTGAGAGGTTGGGCTCAGCTGTGCCTGACACAAATTGAGTGTAGGCAGAGCCTCCTGTGGTCAGAAATGCAGCAGGGTTTGAAAGTTCAGTTGCTGCCCTTACCTTCCACCCCCACATCTTGATTTGACTATGATAATAAAATAAGCAACGATAAGGATGAAATCTTTTTGGGCAGCTCCTTGACCATTACCAAGTTGAAAGTGTTTTCCTGTTCATTCAAGTATTTTCCTACACTTTGTTAGTTGCTTTATCGTGTCCGATCACAACAAAAGCAATAAAATCACAAAATAAAAGTCCCTATTTAACCACCCAAAATGTGATCATGAGCCTTGAGCTTCAGGTGAGTTACCCCACCAGGTGATATATCAAGTCCTTTGTCCTCCTCAGTTAAGCAACTATTAGGAAGAAAAAGGTCTTTAGAAATGGCAAGGCTATATCTAAGTTAAAACATTACGGCAAAACTTGGAGAGAGGAGAATGTTTCCTTATTGGTTGAATACATTTTTTAAAAATAGTGTCTGAAGTACAGCTAAGGAGTTAGAAAATTAGGTAAATTTTGTTCAAAATAGATTCTTATCACAAAAGCCGATAAAGTTGTACAGTTTAATACTCCCAGTAAAAGCAATTTTTCGGTTGCTTAAAATGTCACTAAGGCAGAGCAAATTATAATCTGGTGCTTCCTGCAAATGTGTTAACACAGTTCATTAAATCAGTCATTCTTCTTGACAGCTTTTCAATACACTTCTGGGATGTGACTCTCTAAATGTTCTCAGTGGATGATACGCAGGATCATTTGTGTGTACTCCTACCCATTCCAACCCAAAAGTAGGATTGAACCTTGTCTTTTGTTCTGTATCTTAAATTCCCTTACAGTTCATGACACATTAATCAACTGATTTCTTTCCTTCTCAAAGGCCATATTACCATTCTTTGTATTTGCTGTTTTAATCTTACCTTTGAAGAAACAAAGTGATTTAAGTCAATTTATGTACCATTATAGAAAGGAATTTATGTACTATTGCAGAGAAGATGTGAAACCCTGGCAAGACAAAGCAGCTGACACCTCTCTAAAATATGTTCCTTGAAAGCTTTTAACTAGGACACACCTAAAATAACTTCCAGTTTCCCGGGCTGGCCTGAATATTGTGAGGTGCTTTCCTTGAGGGTTTACAGGGTTTTGCATGGCCAGTGTCTGGGAAAGCATAGAGAATCCATCATTCCATGAGTCAGTATCTATTCTAGGTACTTAAAACAACAATACACAAAAGTAGGACTCGATTTTTCCAAGGGTATGTCTCACTTTCGTCTTCAGAGATCTTGTTTAAGAATTCTACCATGTTGTTCCAGACAGCATACAGAAGTGAAACAAATGTCTAATTAGGTGTCAAGAATAACAAGCTGACATTTTTTCTCTGCCCAAGAAATTACTTTTGCACCTTCCATT
Source organism: Cnemophilus loriae (assembly GCA_013397755.1). Classification (NCBI taxonomy): domain Eukaryota; kingdom Metazoa; phylum Chordata; class Aves; order Passeriformes; family Corvidae; genus Cnemophilus; species Cnemophilus loriae. Next base: position 37,575 of record VZTF01005051.1, on the reverse strand, counting down.
AGGCTTCAATAAATATAGTCAAACAATTTTTCTGGCTGAGCTTAGTAAAATCCTGTCCTTTGAGTAAGTCAGGCTCTCTGTGCATAAAAGCCTCTTAATATTTCCGTATACCTCCAATTCTATGCTAAGTCCTCTGTGTCTCATTCTTTCTGCACTTATTGAAGTTAAACTCTTTTGTTAATATTTGATAATGTACATTATGTACATAATCATTGATATGATTATGTCATATTGATATGACATTATCATTGTACATGGTAATGTACATAATGTTTATTTGCAAATCTCACCTTTGGTATTTTACTGTTGTTATATAGAAAAGTTTCAGATTAAAAAAAAGGAAAAAAATGCATGAGAACTTTTTACTTTGCTTTTATTTTCCTCCCCCAAAGTGGTTAACTCCTTTGTTTAATTTTTTCCCCTCCTCCAGAAACAGTGCTAATTACATAACACCTTCAGCATTTGTTATTCATACTAAGTGTATAATATAGCAGTGGGTATTGGTATCAATTCTTTGTCCCCACGTTAGTAGAATAAGGTAAGACAGGTCATTAGGGCTAGACAAGGAAATACAGTTTCCCAAGCACATGTTGATTTAGTGGGGCCAGACTGTTTTTGTCAAAGTGTTCGTGTTGAAAAACCTCGCACTAAATCCTGGATCCTTCATCCCTCCCTGCAGGACTTAATGCTTGCAGACAGCAAGTCTGTGCTGACTTGGAGGATCCTGACTGAAATGGGTCAAGGAATGCAGTGCAAGAGCTTCGGCAGTGGAGGAGAAAAGGCTGACAGCCCAGCATGGTAACACTTTGCCTCATACAGCTGCCTCTAGGAAACAATAGCCCTGCTCATCTTAGCTTAAAAAGTTGAAGGCACTTCTACATGCCCCATTCAATATTGTATACATGGCAGGAAGGTAACATGAACATGCAATGCAATAAACAAACAGATCAGAAAATTTTCTTCTTCTTTTTTTCTTTCTTATCATCCCCTTTTTTGTCCTTCCTTGCCTGAAACAGCTTATCTCCTTGGACTGTTGTTTTCATTTGTCTGTCATTTTTTTTTTTTCTTTTCTTTCCTTTTCATCATTTTTTCTTAGAAACCAGTATAAGATTGGTGAGGACCTACTGTTGGGAACAGTAAGTAAAGTATAGGTATATATTTCTTCTGCCTTGGTGAAATACGTTGTCAAAACGTTTAGAATATTTTATCAGAGACTGGCTAGAGGTATTACTGAAACCTCAATTTTTATTCCCAGCATGTACTGTTTAGCAAATAACACTCTTGTCTAACTTCTAGCAAATATGTTGCAGCTGCACTTTCCTTTTCTGCCTTTTCTTGTCTTTGTGAAGATAAATCATCATCACTCTGTGGCAGTAAAACAGAGAGGTAACTATTCTCATATTTGGCAATTCTTATCATTGTCAAAATAAATACTTGCATCTGTGCAACTTAAATATGAAATTATGTCTTTCCTTTTTTTTGGAACCAGCAAATACTAACAACAGCAAGCTGGCATCTGAAAAGAAAATGAACAATGAAGATGACATTTATGCTTAAGATTCTGTATCACTCAAAATGAGAGATCCCAACTCTGAAAATTCCCTCTGTACCTTTACAAAGGAGCTTATTGAGGTTATGAGGTTATGATAAAAGTGACTGTGACATGCATGTTACTGAGTCGCTGAGGCAGATAGTACTGAATAATATCTTAGCTCCCTAAAAGTGCCAAATGCAGAACTAAAGCAAAAAACCTAACAGTTGCTACCATGGGCTTCTCATTGAAAACATATTAGAAGAATGGTGACAGTTTCTGCATTAAAATTTACTGAAAGGACTGCCTTGAGGTCTAAGTGTATTAAGAAAGAAACACTTAGAGTGAGGGAGACCTGTTTTCACCAAGGAGAAATCCAGGACAGCAAGAAACAAAGCACGTTAGAAGCTTGCAGCTTAACTGTGAGAACCATAAGGAAGTTCTAAGCAGACCACTGGGGCTGGCGTAAATAAAAGCAGTAATATCTAAACAATAACACAGTAAATAAGGCCGTGCACTGTTCTGAGTACGATTCGTGATACCTGATGCTAAAAGTGCTTCGTACTCAGATTCTTACACCATTACAGCAAATATGGTGCTGCAGATCTTCTGCATGAAGATCTGTTTAAATGTCCTGCATTTTAAGCACCTCAAGGAAAGGTTTCTTTTGCTTGTATATCGCCAAACACAAAGGCTGCTTAATCCTCTTCGGTATCTCTGAACACTGCTGCTGTAGGGCCACTCAGAAATAACTGATACATGCTTCTGGATTGCTTTTTACATTCATTAAGATAACTCAAGTTGCATCACACTCTGAGCCAAAGAAAATGGAAGAGCTTGAAATATTATTCCAGGTTTTCACACACATCGAAGAAAAACCCTGGCAGTACCATTCAGACTGCGCTGCTTATTCAAATGGCTGCCAGTGAAGCAGTATTGGCTGATCTGACGTAACAGGCAAGCACCTTACAGATGCAGAAGGACTAAAACAGAGCTGCTTTACTGAAATATCTTGACCTAATATTGTCAAGGAAAAAATGCTGCCATAGATGCGATATGAACAAAGATGGTTTACCAGCTGGGGGCTTTTACCACTTTCAGAGTGATGTGGTTTTTTCCTGCCATACAGATGTGGGAGTTGTTTTCACTGACCCTCAAAGCTGCTTCAACTCCTAGACCAGTGTCTGCAGCCCACAAGTATCTTCTCTGCTACCACCACTCCAGGTATTTGTAACTCATCAGATAGCAAGTCCAGAAACACCAAGAAGGCACTCTTGTTTCTCAGCCATACTTTGTTAACCAAGTGATCTCTGGTAGAAATGAGCCACAGGTCCCCAGAAGTCCCGTGTGTACAGCTGGCAAAAGCTGCATCAAGGTCAGACCCTGTAAGCAGGGTCATTCCAGGGTTTGGCAGCAGCCTTGGCCTTAGTTAGAAGCAATTTTGCTTCATTAAGAATTCCGGGCTCCAGATACCCCACAGACTTCCCCTTGTGAACATTTAGTCCAATCTGAAGATAGAAAAAATTAAGGACCCCCTGGCCTGGCCACCTGAAGTTGGACAGGAATTGCAGACCTGCTATCTTCAGCAGCTGCTCTAAGTCACCAAAAGCCACCTACTAAGAATTTCCATCTGCATTTGACACATTCTGTGCTATTTGTCAGCGGTAGAACAATATTTGTACTTTTTGTAGCAATGCTACACAGTGAACTTGTATCTGGTTATTGGTCTGTGAGAATTCCTCAGTCCTTTTCCATGTCAGGGGATATCTTTGACATGGCAGCATGGGGCTTTGTAGGAAAGAGAATAACTATAAAACTCTATAATAGAAAAGATTGTTTTTGATTTTTATTGGCAGCGTTCAGATGGAGCTGAACCAGTTTAATAGAGGAGAAATATGCCACTGGAGCAGGGCTACCGCTCCACCTGGTGGGCACCCGGCGGCTCTGGGGGCGCGGCGAGCCTCGGCCGGCGCCGCTCCGGCTGCGGGGAGCGGCAGCGCCGGGGGATCCCCCGAGTCAGGGGGATGTCCCTCAGAGCCCGGGGTGCGCTGCCTGAGAACCACGGGGGATCTCCTTCAGAGCCCCCGCCTGAGACCTGAGCAATCACCCCGCAGGCTTTCCCCGTGCCACCGCAGCCCCGTGGCGAGGCACCGGCGCCCACGTGGAGCACCGCCCCGCCGGCAGCGGCTGTGCNGTGCCCGGGCTCGGCCCGCCCGCCGCGGCGTGAGCATGGCCGGCTTCGCCGACCTGAACCTGCCGCAGGGGCCGGACAAGAAGTCCCTGCAGAGCCTGCTGGAGGCCGCGGCGCACCGTGAGTCCTGCGAGCGGGGAGAGCGGCGAGGCCGGCTCGGAGCTCGGTGGGGCTGAGCTGGGGAGGGCGGGCCGTCCTTGGCCAGGAGGGCGGCGGGACGCGAGCGGCGGCTCCCCTGGCTCAGGAGGCACAGCCGGAGCCTGCGGGCTGGGGTGGGCACAGCCGGACTCCCTGGGACGAGCCTTCCCTTCCCTCCGGGCAGGCCGGCCCTCGCCACCCGCCCCGCCGCGGGCGCGTTTCCCCCGTCGCCTCTCCGCTCTCTCCGCTCATCCTGCAGCTTTCTGCGAGCCAAGTGCCCAGGCTGGGTCTGCCCGGGACTGGGTCGCAGGGGAAGCTCGTGCTGCGCCTTGCAGCTCTGTCTCTGCCCGCTTATCCCAGCGTAACAGTTGTTTTTTCCCCCACGTGGACAAGTTTTTGCGCCTGCAGTTTCGCGCGGCCCGGATCTTTTCCTGCGGAACTGTTGTTCAGCCACGTGTTGCCTGTCCAGTGTTTGGGGCGGGTGGTTTAAATGCCCCTGGCAAGTGAATCATCTTCCTCGGAGCCCTTTGAACGCACCTTCACCTCCGTTTAGTCGGCATTGTTTTGGATGCTCTCTTTGCCTTCTTCGATAGCTGTATCTCTCCCAGCTCTGCGTTGTCTGCAGTTTTAACAACTGTCCTGAATATACTTAGAAGTTTTGCCTAAATAAAGTCATAAACAGGGGCAAACTAGGCCAGACCTTTGGGGACCTCAAGCCCAAGTGTTCGTGTTCATAAAGCTCTGCCGTTGAGTAAGAGTTGTCAGGCCTGGGCTGTGTTAAAAGCCAAAGAGAAATTTTTTTTTTCTATTTTAAAGCACTTTTTAGGTGAAACAGTCTTCTTAAAAAATATTGTGAAATCTAAATATGCACGTGATTATTAATTTTAAGACAAGTAATGGGTTTGTTTCCTTTTTGTTTACTGGACAAAATATTCTTACTGTGTGTTTTTCAGTGGGATATTCTGCAGTTGCACTTAATCATGTCATCGATTTTAAAGAAAAGAAACAGGTAATTTTTCTTGGGGTTATTTTTTCTTACTGTGTTTTCTTTAGTAAACCTGCTGCCTTATTGCATGTTCCGAGATAGCTTTAGCTGCAGATCTAGACACAAGTACAAATCTCTCTATTTGTAACAAAACTCCCATTTTATAATTCAGTAGAACTACCCTGGGATTAATTTTTAATATGGTTCATGTACTGTCCAACAAAAATAGTTTTGTTAGCGTGGTAAATTTCTTTTTAAGATTGGAACACAGTTTTTGTTTACTTGTAAACCAAACCCATGACATTTTTAATAACTTTTTTCTGTTCTCTTTCAAGGAAATTGTCAAGCCAGTATCCCCTTCAGAGCTATTTCCATCTTTACCTATTGTACAAGTATGTCTAGTTACATTCTATATATATATTGTTATTCAGAGTTACCTTTTTTTGCCTTTATGTGTTTGTATATGTGATGTTGTGTATTAGGTGTTAATCAAAAAAGAGAAATTTATCCATTATTTCATGGTTAAAACACCAAGCATTGGAAGAATGGTACACTCACATCAGGGTAGGCTCTATTCACTATTTTAGAAATTATTAAAGAAATTGCTTTGTGTGAATTTTGAATATACTTGTAGTTGAATAATTACAGTACAATTCTTGAAACTGAAGTTTTGGAAATAACTTTGTGGTTTTGATGGAGCGAAGTTTGGATATAAAGGAATACAAGACTGTGTTTCAGGTCACTGACATTGATTAATTCAAGAACTGCAGTTGTGGCCTGCCTGGGGAATCATAGCAGTGGTAAAACATACTCAATTTTTCAGGCATGATTGTTTTTCTTTAGTTCTTGTTTTTCTTTTCTATTCATCCTTCCTCAGAGAAACACAGTAAGTCATTCTTTGTAAGGACAGGTATAATATCAAATAGAGAATATAAATCAGGGAAGTGTAACTACAGACTTCAGAAAATTAGTATAGCAAGACAATAAGCATGACACCATTTTCTTTTTATAGCAGACTGGGTGGAAATCACCACAAATTTTTGTTTTGGGTTTTTTAAAGTTTTTTTATATTATTCCTTTTTCTGTAGGGAACATCTAAAAGAATTAAAGTCTTGACCCGGTTAACACTTGTTGTTTCTGATCCTTCCCACTGTAATCTCTTGGTGAGTATACTTAGCAATCAATTTTGCAACTTTTATTTCCTTTTCTCAATCAGTGAATGAAACTTTAGAAATTCTATGGGGAGAACTTCCTGGATTTTATAGGGCACTCAGCAGTGATTTCTCAGATTGCATCTTTAACAAGTAATGTGATCATGAGGAGATGCAGACTTACAAGACTGGATATGGCTTCTGTTGATCGTTTGTCAATATGGAACAACAGTTCTGTTCCTTGGTTTCTGGACTTCTGTGCATAAACTAGAAGACCATGAGCAAGCCTTTTCTCTGATTATATTTTCATGCTACAAGTTCAAAGCAGAAGTAGGTGTCTTAGTAGATGGGTGAGACAAGCCTCAAACTGAGAATTAATGACTTCGCTGTAGAAACCTGCTGTATAATTCGATGATTATTGGATTTGTTTTAGTACTTGACAGGGAAAACCGATTTTTCTTCTCATTGTTTTGGTTGTAATCATTGTGCATAGCTTTGACATCTGCCAGAATTCAAGGTAGTAATTGTTTGCTCCTTTTCTAGAGATCGACATCCGCAAATATAAGGTTATATGACATCATAGCAGTATTTCCAAAAACTGAGAAACTGTTCCATGTAAGTACAATCATTTCGTCAGTAATGCTCATTCAGTAACCTTTAGTGCCTTGTGCTATTTTAAGTACATGCTTTGTTTTGATTTTATTTCCCATTTTAAAAAGACCTCATGGAGCTAATTAAGCATTACAGGCTGCCTGGTCAATTAATATGCTGAGGGGGTTGCAAGCCTTTGCAGGAGACTGCAAGACCCTGAGGTGACAGGTTAAAGTCTGAAACATCTGCCTCATCTACCTGATGAATGGACTTGTATGCGCCTGCACCGTGGTTGCCTTTGTGTGCCTTGTACTCTAGTGAGGAGAAAAAACATCTTTTTTTTTTCCCCTCATATATGTGTACTATTGTCATGTAGAAAACTTCTGTCATGAGCTTTAACTTCTCAGACTCTCGACAACTTCCCTGAAATGCGCTTGCAATCTTCTGTTAGCGCTAATTGTTCCTGGGCTCTGGAATGCTAGGGAGGATTTTAAAGTGGATGGAAGTAATGTGGTTCTGTGAGTTACCTGATAGGTGTTCACCTCCATTTCCTTCATATTTTTGTTTAAATTGTTCTGAAATACTTGATAACAGCTGATGTCAGTGTTCTGGTCGGGTGGACCACCGTGAAGCAAGTTACGTTTTTGTCAGAATTTTTCTTACAAAACCCAAAATTGTGATGTCTGACCTGTTGTAAGCTTGTAAATAATAACGTTAAGTATGAGTTGGGTGAGTAGGTGGGAGTGTTCCATCTCTGTTAGCTGTGGCAGGCAGCAAGCAGGTGTGCAGTTTAAAGCAGTGTGAAGGAGGGACAGGGACAGCAAAAAAATGTGAGTCTCTTTGAAGAATATACTTTCAAAGGGAACTTCTCAGTTTAAAACTGAGTCTGGTGGTTGTTTTTCAAAAATAAGTTAAAGGCACTTTCTAGTACTGCTGAGTACCTATTTTGCCACATTAGAATTGTATTCTTCTGTTTTGTTTTTCTACATTATTTCCCCATCTATTTCAAGACTTGTCCAAGTAAGATACAAAGCAAGAGGCTGTAGAAGAACATGAACTTTAAAGAATTTTTCAGTAGAATTCAAGTATTAATTGTAAGAGTTACAGCTAAATGAAACTAATTTCTGAATTTTATTTCCCTTGCAAGATTTTAGGACTCTTGGGAGTGTGGCAGAGGCAAATGGTTTAAAATATTTTTGAGGGCCACTCTCCACCTCTTTCTTTTGATCTCTGGCAATAGTATAAAATTTCACTTCTCAAGTGAGCTCAATTAGTTTATTATGTTTTTAAACAAGCACCTGAAACTAGGTAATCAGCAGGGGTGTGCTGTGTTGTTTTTTCTGAAAAGGGTGTTCTCTCACTTAAGGGTTATTATTTTTTATTTTCAGCCATATAATGACCCCTGCTGCAGTTGGATGTCCAGCTGTGTGGCAGTGTTTAAACTGGCATAAACACAGCCACTCATTTCTGCAGGTCCCTGTCTGCCCTGCTGCTGGGGCTGCTTGCTTGCTTAGCTGCATGGCAGTTTGCTTTGAGGAGCCTGCTTTTGGCTGAGCAGTAACCAGGGTTTTTGCCAAGTTATTTTTTAGGCAGATCCGCTTTCCCAGTGTGATTCAGCACTCAGCCACGTGGAGAGTTGTGCCAGCGCAAAGCGGGTGGCAGTGCTCTGGGCAGGCCAGTGCAGACGGTGCCTGGTTGAGTTGACATTCTGGCAGGTGATGGACAGGGTGTGAGGAAAGAAGTAGGATTGTCAGTGAGATTATCTTCATTGCTTCCATGCTGGCAGCACTTTGAGCTGGGGATGGAACCCAAGCAATGTTTCTTGCAAACCGCATGAGGTGAAGGACTTCAATCCTTACATTTTCACATTCAGGGCAGGTTTGTATGGCTGTCTTTTGATTAGAGGTTTTAGAATGTCTCACTCTGTGAAGAGCTGGGTCAGTTTTGTAGAGGTATCACACACGGAGACTGGTGCAAGGGACATTTCGCAGGGGGTTTCAGCACATACAGTTTGCCTCTTACAGCTCATGGATGTTTCACTATTAAGGATAAAGCCTTCAAGAGTGGGTCTTGCATGACAAATTAACTTTCTGTTGGCTTTTGGTAGCTCAGCATTACCTCAAGAGCATCATCTTTCTCACCAACAATTTGGCACTTGTATTGTTCTCCATAGAACGAGATTTTTCATGTTTTTGGGAAAAAGTTACATGACCATTGGAGATGTACTCTAATTTTACCATGGCCCAAAACTAGTCTGTGCCCTCTTGTTCACAAGTCAGGGAAGCTCTTTTGTGACTGAGTGTGGCAGTGATATGTACTGAAAGATGTGCTCAAATTCTCCAAGTAATTTATATCCTTAAGCGGATGAGGAAGCCATGTTTGCCAATTGTAGAATGAGCTCCTTGTTTAAGTCTCCCAAAAAGATTGTTTTGGCCTGCAATAGGAATGCCCACTCCATGCAGGTAATAGAGTCTGTACCTGCTGCTTTTCAAAAATTTTGCTTTCTAAGAATTCTGACTGTTTGTACTAATGGTATTAGTTAGCTCTGTCTACTGTTCATAGGCAATTAGCACATCACCAGTATCTAAAAAAACTTACATATGTAAGTCTGAAGATGTAGTGCAAAGTCAAATTTCAATGTTTCTTCCTGAAACGTTTTCCAAAGCTTGCTTCAGAGCATCCAAACAGTGGCAAATGTATTTATTAATGGCTGGCTGGAGTTCCCCAGCAGATGGAGCTCTTGCCCACAGTGCTGCCAGGCAGGTTGCTGGGCTGTGCAACTGCTGCATGACATTTTCTGCATGCAGTTGTTGCATTTCAGGTCTTTTCAGCAGGCAGGGTAACCTTAACTTGCCTGCATATATGGCTTGTCTGGGAGCCAAAGCTATGCTGAACATCAGAGTTCTTGGAGAAATCTCCTCTCCAGTTTTTCATACAGTGCAGGAATTCCTCATGGGGAATATGACTCTCAGTTTGTTTTTCCTTGGTAGTATTTTCTGAAATGTTCGTGTCACTGGAATCCTGTAGATATCCTGGCTTTTGAGTCTCTCCCTCTCCCACTGTGCTTAATTTGCAAAATAGAGAAGAGTTTTCCAGTGGTTTTGGAGCTGATTAGGAAGGCTTGATTTCTCATCACACAGGGTAACTTCCATGTGTCTGATGTCTATTCTTGCTTTCTTTAATTTTTAGCATTAGCTCTTCCTGAATTTTTTATGACCTCACTGACATATATTCTGGGGCATGATTCAGAGCTATTTGTTCTGTGCATGTTCCCATAAATCACCTCTGTGTAGTAGTTTGTACTTCATGAAAGAAAAGGAGGGAAACTGACTGTAGTAGGGCTGAACTTCCTCATTCAAGTCTAATCCTATGCCGTAGGTTCCAACTGTGTCCTGCCTAATGGAGGATAAAGATAAAGGTAGGGCATGAAGAAAAAGTTTAGTCTGAATGTCCTGGCAGAGACATTTCAACTTCAAAAACCTTGTGGTTTGCCTGCATGTGTGCTGTGGCTCTCTTGTCTAGGAGCGAGTGCTATCAACAGCTAAGAAACATTCCTAAAGCTGGGCCTCTGCTCTCATCTGCATCCAAATTCCATGTGAACAAACTGGTAGAAGACCAGTTTGCCAAGCAGTAGTGTGCCTTGTGTTAGAGCAGGCCTTACCCCTGGGGCTCCTCACAGCCCCCTCTGCTTTTGTGCCGATGGGAGGAGCGATGAGTGGTTGGCACCTGGCCCAGGTGTATTTGGAGCAGTTGCTGGCAGGTTTCTGAGTGCAGAGAGTTCCCCTACACACCGAATATTCCTTTTCAGCTTCTTCAGCCTATCTTATCTTCTTTGTTACAGCACTGCTTACAGACATTAGTCTGGCCCTGTGTCATCATCCTTACACAGTAGGCATATGTAATTCCTACCCTGTGTGCATGAGATTAATGTAAACTAAGAACTCCCTTTTAGGTGCCCTTAATTCTCCCTGTATCTCAGTGTGAGAAGCCTCTGCCCCTTGTTCATTCCCTTCGTCTCTTACACACCTGTAAATTGTGGTGTGAATTCAAAGCTAAACCTTGAAACTGTAGCCTTCAGTGCTGTCTCCAGACTCTGCCAGAGGCGTGGCTGTCAGGAGGAGCTGCACATTCTTCACCCAGCCAGGAAAGTAAGGCTCTGGGGATTGGTCTCCAATGCAGCAGCACCAGTCACTGTCTAACAGTCTGCTTTTCTTTCATTCTTTTTTCCGTTGCTTCTGGTAAAAGTAATTAATCCTGAAAAAAAAAACAAGTGCTGCACTGGAAGCAGAGCATGATGGGACAAGGGACAGTTGATGGGCTCTTCCCTCTGTAATCTGGGGTTGGCCTTTATTACCTGTGAGTTCTTTTGTCAAAAGCCAGCATTGTTTCTGCATGTCCTCTGTCAGATAAAAGCAAAGAAGTAAGTATTGTGTTCGGGTTGGCTATTATTTTATTGGAAAATTAGTTCTGTAAGAAAGGGAAGACTTGGGTTTCAAGTCTCAAATGCTCAGGCTTGTGCATCTGTAGCCCTGCTGTTCTATTGGCATACCTGCAAGGCATAGTACCTCTTGATTTTAAAACTGAACTCACCCTGGAGAGACATTTGTTGCATTAAGAAATGAAGGAGAATATTAGTGCACCTTAAGTTGGTTATGCATTTTTTGGCATATCTAATAATCTGTTCCTATTTCTTTGCTGTAGATTGCTTGCACAACACTAGATGTGGATCTGGTCTGCATAAATGTAACAGAAAAGTTGCCATTCTACTTCCGAAGGCCCCCTGTGAATATGGTAAATTTACATCTAAATTGTTTTCTTGCTGTTAGAGTGACATTAAATACCGAATTTTAGTCGAATTCCCTACCGCTTTCCTCCCACCATTCCAATCCAAGTGGTTCTTTTATTTTCTTGCATAATGTATAGTGTTATTTCAAACGTCCTTCACTTCAGGGCCTCCACTGCAGCATTTAATCCACAGTGATGTATGTTCTTCCTTTTTCTCCTCCTGTCCCCCACTTAAGAAGGCAGAAGTGGTGTTCCCAAGGAATAGAAACAGAGCCTTAAGGCCACAACGCTGCTAAGCAGGGAGATATGGTGGATTGCTGACTAAGCTGCTTCCCAAACCAGAAATGATACAGCTGTGTCAGAATAGATAAACAGCCCTCTGATTTAAAAGACAGGAAATGTGAATGGCAGTGTTAATTTGGGAGAAGGATGTTGTGCTGGTTACTTGAAAGACAACTGCATTGAATCCGTACTTGGACAAAAGAATGTCTTGGTAAATGAACCAAATGTGGCATTGCTGAATTTGTGCTGTGGGACCCAAGATAGCTGTCAGTGTGGATCAAATATAGTTCTGCCTGATGTTGGTAGTTTGCCAGAAAACTTAATCTAAACACGCTCTTAGGGGAACTTGTTTTCTCCTCTGAATATATGTAAAGGTTCGTTCCACATGGGTATTCTTGGCTGATGTAGTCCTTAGTACTGAAAAATTTAAATTTGGAATTGTCTAGTAATCCTACTTCCTTTTCTCAGAAAGTTTGACCTAGAATAAAAATTCAAAATTAACTAGAATTAATTCTGAGACAGAATAAAAATAATGCATTGGAGTTTATAATAAACTGAGGATTTCAACATTCCTCTTGGAATAACAATTTTGTATTAAATGTTGTATGAAAGTACCCCAGCTGCCTAAAATTCCAGTGGCTGACCAAAGTAAGGAGCTGTGTGGCTCTTAGAGCCATGTGTTGGGAGACATTTTCCTTGCAAGCTGCTTCTCATTTTCCACACTCCCTGCTTCAAGGCAGTCTGTCTGTTGGACTGGTCTGTGTATCCTGGGGCAGTCAGTTTTGGTTGTTATGATGCCAGACAGATTGGCAGGCAGCTGAAGTGGTAGGGATGAGGTTAAAAATCACCTTGACTGGAAACTGGTGTATTGCCATCACCTGTTTGGTTTTGATAAATTCAGGCTTCTCTTGTTTGCAGATTTCAGGCCAGTTCTGTGTAAAACGTTTGATGCATATATAGCTTCTGTTGTGCTTGCTTGCAGAGGTCATGCATGGGTGGGAGCTGGATGAATTCCAGCTGTATTCAGTTACTGGACTCTCTTAAAGGATTACCATTGCAGCATATTTTAATATTTGTGTAGACATAGAGTCTTCTTTCAGGCAAATGTAGGATTGCCATGGAACAAAGAGCTCAGGGCTTTACATTGTGTCTTTATCACTAGCACACTGTGTGCAAGTTGCTTAACCTTTCTGTGTTTGCAGAAACAAGAATACTAGGCTTTTGGTGAGGCACTTTGACAGATAGCAAAGGATGTCAAAGCAGCTGAAAATATAATCAGTATTATTATTTGAAACCTCTTCTGTGACTCACTGTTATTTAACACTGTCACAAACACGAGAGTATGCTGCGAGACAGGAGAAGAAGGGTCCTCATTGCTGCTTTTGTGCAAGGAGAAATTCTTCATGCGCAAGACGCGGGTACTGAGGGAAGTGGTGATCTTTCTTACAGCAAGGCGGGGGACGGGAGGAGTAGGGTTCACAAAGTTTCAAGGCAGCAGATAACCATCAGTGATTATCTGTCTTCTCTGTGATAGTGTGTATATATTAGTGATAGCCAATTACAACAAATAAGTGGCTGGTATTTGTTTGTTGAACCTCATTTATCTGTCATCCCAAGATTTATGCACACGTGTCTGGTATACAGTGAAGCCTTCCCCCACTCTCCTTTCATTCTATGCTGTGCTCTTACTGGAACAATTCTGCCTTAGTTTTTTCATGTGTGACACAGTTAAACTGAGAATAAGCTACATCAATAATAGGCAGCAGTTGTTAGATTGTTAGTCTTCTCTCCTTTTGATTTTTGATCACTCTCTTTCATGTGAAGGCAATAGATCGAGGCATTTACTTTGAACTTCTTTACACGCCCGCCATCAAAGACTCCACAATGAGAAGATACACAGTTTCAAATGCTATAAGCCTGATGCAGATCTGCAAAGGAAAGGTAAGCTCTCAAAGTGAAAACAAGGTAATTAATTCAGTTCAAATTCTTCTGGAGTTGTACAGACTGAGCCATTTTAAATGAGTTTGATGCTGGGGCATCCGAAGCTGTGACTAAATCTTGGCCTACTAACACAAGGACACAATCATTCTAGCTCCAGATACTTCAGTCTTGCATCACTGCATGCTTTCTTCTTAAGCTGTCAAGCTGTTAGATTCTTTTTCCAGAACAACCGTTGTGTTGTTATGGTATGCAATTCCCAAAACAAAGGTGGGAGGAGATAGAGGGGGAATCAAGTGCCAGGCGTGTAAAGTTTGCACTAGAACTGAAATCCATGTATTTCTTTAAAATCCTCTATTTCATATTTCTGATTGACTAAAAGCTCTTTTTTGACTGTATACTTTGAATATGAGGGCTAGAAAACAGTAAGCAAAAAAGTAGAAACGTTGTTTTGTTAAATGGTTGGTAAATTCCTTGTGTCCAAGATAGACCCAACAGCTAGCTGGCTGTCAGCCAAGGCTTTGCTGCAGTCAGATGAACTGCATACTTCCATGCTACTGAAACCCAAGGAAGAAGTAGCTTTGAGATGCCTATAACCCATTGCTTTCATAACTTACCTTCTCCCAGGCTACCAGGTTAAGCTGTCTGTTACGCTGTGTCCTCTCAGGCCGTGCTTTTTAATAGGGGGTCATATCATAATACATATCAAAGTTAAAAGAAATTGTAGCTCCCACCGTCTGTATTGTAAATGGCATCTGCCACATGTAGCTAGTCCAGAGAAGCTGGATTTGGCATCTGAATGGCAGCTGGATTTGGAAAATCTGAAGTGGAATATAGAGCTTGGAAGGCAAATTAAAAGTAGATTCATCATTACCTCAGTTCTCCTCAAACATGGCAGCTTTTATAGGACAGCAGGGTGGGTCAAACAGATTAATTTGCTTGGTGCTACAGAAGAAGTAAGTATTTGCACAGCCTTTCCTGAGAAGCCCAGCTCTGGCAGTTAATGACACGAAATACTGACTTGGATGTGACTTCTGTACACACCCGACCCCTTTCCTTTGGGATTCCCTTTCTGATGTTGCTCCTCTTTCCTCTGTGCAGTTCAAGATGTGCTTCTCACATGGTTGTTGATGAACTGGAAAGCACCAGTTAAGCTGATGTCACGGACAGGGCAAGCGAGATATTCAGGCGCTCAGTCTGTGCACAGTGCCCTTTCATTCTGCATCTGTCAGTCTAGTGTTTCGTCTGTGCCTGGAAGGTAAATCAGCTGAAGCTGCACATGACAAGTTGTTGCTGGGCACTGGAAGAGGACCACTAGCTTTGTTCTTTGCCTCCAGACTCAGTGGGTTGTGGACCAGCAGAGATGGTTATTAGCCTTTACTGAGAGTTTGCCTCCGTCAGTGAGGTAAAGGCCCTTGTTTAAATGAGACATGGGATGGCAGGTCCGTAGGCTGCTTCCATTGGCACCTGGCATGCAACTGTTATGTTCTGTAACATGTAGTTGCTGAATGTGTAGTAGCTTTTGGATCCTTTTATTCCTCCTGTATTATAGCAAGGCAGAGAAACCTTCAGAAATTTACTGGTGTTCTCAGAGATGGCATTGAGCAGTGTCTTTGAAACGTTAAAATGTGCAGGGAATGAAGGAGAGACTCCCCTGCCTTGCCAGACAGAAGGTGTGTGTAGCCACAGTCCCTCACCTCCTGTGTTTTGGTAACTGAGTTGGAGGCTGCATGGAGCAGCGTACTGAACAGCTGCTGTCTGCTTTACCTGGGGAGATAGTGTTTTGCCTTTGAGTTTTTCCCTTTAGCTCTTGCCTTGGATTTGCATTTGCTTGCCTCTCCTTCACTCACCAGCAGTGCTTTTCTTGTCTGCTCTTGTCTCCTTCCCCCTCTTACCCATCCCCTGATGGATGCCAGTTGCCTTTGAACCAGGCAGAGCATATCTCCAATGCACAGCAGTGATCCACAATCCCGTGCTGGTTTGAGATGTGTCATACAGCTGTTCTGGGAGCTTCTCTGAGCCTCGGTGACAGGCATTAGTTGCTACAGTTTGAAGCAGGAGACTTGAATTTTCCCAGCAAACTCTTGCAGTCTACACCACTGAGGCTCAAAAGCACCTTTGGGATCCATAGTGTAGTTGTTTTAAAGGTGAACTATTCAGAAAAAAAAAAAGTCCTAAGCTCCATAAGGATGTGTGCTGTTAAGTCACTTTGATGTATATATTGCTTCTGCTTCTGGCTTTCCTTATGGTAAGTCAGAGTCATGTGCCCCATCCTCTCCTTCTCAGCACACGAGGAGACCTTGGGCACAGTGTGAATGTGCAGTCATTTTCACGTAGGTCTTTCAGATGTTGAGTTCCAGCCGCACACGGGGCCTTTTCTTCCAGTGCCTGCCCAGCTCTTTGCGCTGGGGAGGTGGCAGGAGAAGCAAAGCAGTGTGGGGAAGGGATCTAAAGCCCCACCTTGAAACCAGAGGGGGTGCGATGTGTTGGTGGTACTGACGTCAGAGAGGAAAAGTCTGTCTCTGCTTCTGCACAATTCTCATTCTCACCCACTCAGGCAAGAATTCCCAAAGCCCTTTATTCAGTATCATAAAAGGTGCAAGGAGATTTTGCTGCTGCAGGGTTCCCACCTGAGCAAAACAGGCTAGGTGAGCATCCTTGGAGCTTAACATCAGAAGAGTTCTGGCAGCTGAGCTGTGGGGTCTGCCAGCCCCTATGTAGTCATGTACCTGTCCTGCAGAAACCTTTTGGGAGAGAAGGGAGAAGGATTTCTCTGCTTGGTGATTTTCCTAGGGGTGCCAGTGTTGAGGGAAATGAGGGTGTGGCACAAAGTGGCAGCCACTGCCTAGGTGTAGATACATTTCCTAAACCAGTGTGAGTATGGTCAAGGCTAACATGAATGCTTAGCATTGAGCTGTACTGCAACAATCTAGGCTGAAAATTTGGGTGCACCAAACTGTTTCAAGGCACTATCTGTAAGCTGCTTCTGGAGGATCCTGGACTCCTAAATCCATTTCTGTTACAGCTCGGGGTGAGTTGTTGTTTGTATGGGGCCTCTTTCAGCTGGTGTAATTAAAGGGGACACTTCTTAACACAGTGCCTGCAGCTCTGCATTTTTTTCTTTACCCTTGAGGGCACTTTGAAGTCCACTATGAGAGATACAGGCTGATAGGTGCTTGCTTAATGTCATTGCTCTTGTCACTTATACTTCTTAGCCTATCCTTCTAAAAGGTGCTGTACTTACTCGTCTCCTATCTGGCTATGAGGGGTTTGTAATTGCAAGGGAGGGCTTGTGCCTGTGCCCCTGTCTGTGTAGGGGACAGGGCAATAACTGAGTTTGATTATGTCCCCAAATTAAGATTCCCAGCCTGCTAGAGTTCACTTCATCTGAGGGCATCAGATACTCTGATGTTTAATTGGGCTCTGAGCCTGAACCTAGTTAATGCTCATAAAGTCTTTGCATCTTGCTGATTTTTTTTTTTCACTTCTTGATGCTGTCTGACAGATAAATGTTCTCTTTTGTTTACTAGAACATAGTTATATCTAGTGCAGCCGAAAGGGTAAGTCCCAGATTTTTTTTTTTTTTGAAAGTCAGAACAATTTGAAGATTTATTTGTGGCTGAAAATACAACTTTAATTACACATTAAACATATAAAAATTGTAAGTTTAAATATGGTTGCCATTACCAAAGAATTGTATTGTGGGTTTGGGGTGGTTTTTTTTGTGGTTGGTTGTTTTGTTTTGTTGGTTTTGGGGGGATACTTTTGCTGCTGCTGTGGTATTTTCCATGACAATTTTCTCCCAGATGGAGAATCTGTTTGCCAAAATAGTGATATTTGCTTGATTTCCTAGTATCTTCAGTAGCTTGCTATTATATAGCGTTTAATCTTGCCTGATAGCATTGCCATGCCTGCTCACACTGTCAGCCTGCAAGCAAGGGCATTCACATATCCAAACTTCTGTATTTTGTTTCAGCCTCTAGAACTCCGAGGTCCTTATGATGTGGCTAATCTGTATCCTTTCCCAAAGTCAAAGCAGCAGTTAGTAGCAACATTGGAAAGTGGTTTTGAAATTCTTTTCATCCTTTACAGTCCTCGAACTTTATACAGTGGAACTTGTTGGTGATCAATTCAATGAATCAGGGCTCTGAGTGTGTGTGGAAGGAGCAACAGATCTTAGTCATGAGGTGGCATGAGAAGTCACTGTAACTAATAATGTTTGTGTTCAGCTACAGGAATGTTTTGTTGTCATATGCATTAATGTTGTGTGGGTGTAAATGGAGAAATTAATAAAACCCATAAAAATCTATGGACACTATGAACCAAACAAGAAATTATTACTTAGTAACTCCCAAGTGCCACATTTTTGGTAGCAGAAGCTATAAAATTTTACTTCTGTAAAACCAGAAGTTCCTATCTGCGCAGTAACTACTTCTGTTCTCAATTTTCCAGTCCTTAGTTACACATGTAATGTTAAATAAGTGGTTGTGCTCTAGAAACAAAGGAGAGTGTCTTTTCTTCCCCTCTTTTAGGAGTTCAGATGCATTTTTATTACTCTCCCCACCCCAGAAGCACATATCTGGCCTGTCCCTTGAAGGGAAGGAGTGTGCTCTGAGTCATGAGAACCGTGTGGGAGGCTGTGTGGCCTGGAAGGATTTTATGCACAACGTTTTCTTCCCTCTTAAAATGAGCAGTAAGGCTCAACCCAAATTAACATAGCTAATGTTGTGTCATCCCTGCTCAATGTGGCTGGAAAGTTCAGCATAATGCTTTTGTATCAGATAGTGCCCTTTCCCCAAAACTGAAATTTTCCGTGGGGTAAATTTTTTTGCTTGATTATGCATATCTGAAATGTTCCTGTGTTGACAGACTTATATTTTCAAAAGTACAGCTTCTTGTCTGGAAAGAAGCAACGTTGCCAGGAGCTTTCCGGGAGGGCTGCTGGGGAACTGCAGCCAGGAGAATTGGGTGCCTCATTTCTCTGCCTCTGGGTAACCTTATGCAAAATGTCACTTTGAGTTACAGCTTTGCTAATTCCCAGTTATTTGTAGAGTAAGCAAACCTATGGTGCAGAGGGACTTCCCTGTTCTGTTTGTTGCTTCCTGTGTGTTATGATCCTGAGCAGCAGTGACAGAGGTTTGCTGTTTGGCCTGTCGGAAGGCGAAGCAAAGGCAGCTGTGTCCACCAACTGCAGAGCCACCATGCTGCATGGAGGTAAGCACTTGTAAGCTCCTCTAAGTAACATGTGCTTTTGTTAAACTAAGTTCTTGTTGATTCTCATTCTCCAAAAGGTCTGAGACCTTACAGAGCAAGTCAGGTCGGGGTTTTAGCTTCTTTGTCCAGTGCCTGAAGAGGAGCTTGTGTGACAAGGGTGTTTTATTTTCGCTTGTTGCCATATTGGCAAATCAGTGGCTGAACTGACGGTGCTGTCTGTGCTGGAGGACTTGCTCAGCCACATTAATGAGTCATAAATGGTTTAGCCAAAATAGGGACCCGCCTGCTGTGCTTCATAATGAAACTGTCCCATTTCAGAAAGGTTTGAATGCTGATCTTGGTGACACTGACAGAAACTAAGTGATTGACTTCAAAATGCATGTGTTTTGAATTTGCCTTTCTGCAGCATGCGTGCAGAAGCACCCTTAGTCATGTCCTTTTCTGATGCTTTAGTATGTGGATTATTTCTGACTCATTCTTCAGTGTGGATCATTTCAAACTCATGACAAAATTGACCAGTTCTCTTCCAGCCTGCTACTCATCTACATAGAGATATAGAGTGTGTGGAAGGAATTTTTGTCAAATTTATGTGGGACTTCTCAAGCCTGTCATCTGTCTTACCTGTGAAATTAAATAGCAGGTGTCATTTCCCTTCTCCCAGAGAGGATACTAGCCCAGAAAAAGTCAATATATTTTAGCAAGGTTCTTGCAGAGCCTCTTTGCTAATAGAGTATTTGTAGGGAATCTCTTCTAACTCAAATTTTGCAGAGAAGCTTCCCACCAGTAATTAGGAAATTGGATTGGGCTCAGTAAGTTATTTGACAAATGTGAGGATTTGGTAACGTCACACACCAGTATTTCATAATAATGTTGAGAGTTTGGTAAATAAAATTCTTGAATGCCATAAAGTCACTTCCTTGGTATGTAGGGGATCCTCTGCCAATACAGTTGTGCCCACATAGTCTAAGAATCCTGGGGTATGTGAATGCATTTTTTAGTACTTTTTTAAGAACAGTATGTTTGGCTCAGAAATGCTTTTGACAGTGCTTCAAGAATGTGTCCTTCTGTGATTATTGAGCTGACTAAGCCTGGTTTCCTGTGGTTTTGTCTCTGCAGCTCCTCAGCCCCTGCAGACCTTGGTTTTCCTTGGTTTGCTATAATTCCACACCCACCATTGTATTTCCCCCAGTAGTTTCTCCACTCTAATGCAATGAATCCTGAGCTCCTGCCCACGCAGGTTGTTTCCCTGCTGTGTGTCCTGACTGGCTGGTTGCTCAGCAAGTCCAACTATGCTTTGGGGCATGGACACTTGAACTGAGTATGCCTTAAATGCATTTTGAGTATCTGAGGTACTAGTACTGCAGCTTCTGCTTGTATATTCCAGAAACTCGAAAGAGTGCCTGTGGCGTAGTGTACACGGTGAAGAAGCCTCGCAAGGTTGAGGAGGAAGAAACAGCAGTGCCAGCCTGCAAAAAAGCTAAGACTCAAGCGTAAGGACTGAACCAGTTGTCAGCAGGAGCCTCCATCTCTTCTTTGCCCTGTGTTGAGTCTTCCTTCAACCTCCAGCCGACCTAATTTTTCCCTTACTACCTTGCTTAGCCTGCAGAAGAGTTATTCTTCTGGCATTCAAGTGAGGAGAGCTGTGTGAATGAGACTGCTGAATGGTATTCACCACATCTGAAAGGTCATGCTGGGCTTCTGGCCAAGGTCGGGAGACTGACTCTTCACCCTGCCGTAGGTCTCCTGGAGTTAATGCAAACTCAACAGAACATTTCTAACATGGAAATTTTCACTTGTACACGTGCATTCCTTTTTTATTAAAAACGTGTCTAAGAGAACATGCCTTCATAGTCTAGCTCTTCTGGTTTCTCAGGTTTTAAACACATCTCTGTACAACTGCAAGTTAGTAGATGAAGTTTACCTTCAAGTGGCCTGTGAAGAAGATTAATAGTACAGTAAAAAAAAAAATTGCTTCGTATTCAGTTTTGTGATCAATGGCTATAACGAAGATCCCAGGATTTGTCAATTACTAGGAGGTATCTTGGATTCGGGTCACAGTAGGAGTGACTGACCTGACTGGCCAGATACATATCCCAAAGGCCATCTGTGTCCTGCAGCACTTAAAACCAAACAGTACCATTAGATGGTTGCCAGAGGCGGCAAGGAAGAGCCCGAGGTCACACTGAGTGTGTGCTCAGCAGGGGACGTTGCAGTTGCAGTTTAGGAGCTGTCTCACCTAGGCCTGAGCAGCTTCCACCTCACGTCATCTTTACTGCACCATTTCCTTCTTTACGTCCTGCTCTGGAATTGTTATCTATGCACGTGTTCATTTTGCTGCCTCCTGCTTTTCCATTTTCCTTTGTTTTAATGCCTCAGTAAACCTAATCTGGCTGCCAAAAAACCAATCAAACAGAGATACAATCAGCAGAGCATTTTCGGCGCTCTTCCAAATGTTGACTGGAGTTTTTCTTTTCATTAAATGAATATAAAAATCACGTAACCTACTGTACTGAGATACTGTTGAGCCAATTTTACTGTGAGTGTTCCAGTTCTCTGTTGGTGCCTGACAGCAAGCTGAAAAGTGGAAGTTGTAACATGTAGAATATACTGCAGAAATCCTGCAGTGGGTCATTTCGGAGCTCTTGGTAACTGGACTGAGCAGAATAGATGAAGTTCTCATAGATTTAACAGTTCTGTATAATGCTGGTGTAAGTCACAGCAGCTTTTGCTTCATCCAAAAAGTATGAAATATGTTTCCTGTATGTTATTCCTTGTTGACTTTGTGATTTGAGTCCATTTTATTATAGATATTGGGGAGTTTTTTATATATGTGTGTGTATGTATATATATAAAAATGCATGAAGTAGTTTGTCATTTATGGACTTACCTCTAAAATGGTGCTGTAACCAGAGAAGAAGCAAAACGTGTTTATTGCAGTTTTCTGAATGACATGTTAATCCTGCCTTGGCCAGAGAGTAACCTACCTTGAGCATGAGAGAAGTTGTTTGGTAACTAACATATGGAAGGAGGCATTGAATGCTTGAGATCCTTCTTGCTACTTGTTTGACTTTAAAAAATTAAACTCTGCGTCTTTGCCCTTTATTAGATACAGTGCTTCAGGAGCTGATTGAAAAGTTTCTGCTCCCCCAGCTTCCTGAAGCACGTTGCTGTAGCCACTTGGGTGCCTGAACGATTGAACTGCTGCTTGATTAGGTGATAAACAGACTGAGTTAGCCTGCACTGATGTCATTTCTATTTCCTGCAAGGCTTGCTCCCAGTGTCCGGGTAATTGTGCAGAAATAAGCAGGGAAGTTGTGGCTTGCAGCTAAAGGCAGCAAGTGGAGGTGTGCCATAATTTTTATGGAGAAGGATGTGTTCACAAATTAGGCCTATGGCTGGCAAGGTGACACTATATGTGTACGGTGCTTGTGTGAAGTGAGAAAAGTGTCATCTGTCTGAAGCTGTTGGCCTTAGTCTAGGAGAGCTGCCTGCAGACAGAATAGGTGGTTCTTTTGCTTGCTCCTCTGGGTTTTGTGTAAATTCACTCCAAAATTGGCATTCCAGGAACAGCTATTCATCGCTGCCCACTTCTGACTCCACCTCAGGATATTGCCCAGGACATTGCTTTGGCCAGACTATAAAGCCATCTGACATGGGTTGGTGAAGAAGTGTGAGAGCCTCTGGCACATTTGTCTGTCGGGCCACCCAATGGATAATTAGGAATTTAACTGAATGCAGCATCTAAATACCCCTCTACTCTGCTCTCTCCCACCTGGAGTGCTGTGTCCAGCTCTGGGGTCCTCAGCACAGGAAGAACATGAAGCTGTTGGAGTGTGTCCAGAGAGGGCCACAAAGATGGTAAGAAGGATGGAGCACTTCTGTGTGGGAGTGCTGAGAGAGCTGGAGTTGTTCAGCCTGGAGAATAGAAGGCTCCAGCACCACCTTATTGGGGCTTTTCAGTATTTAAAAGGTGCTTATAAGAAAGATTTCTCCAGAATTTTTACCACAGCCTGTTGTGGTAGAACAAGAGGTAATGGGCTTAAACTAAAAAAGGGTGGATTTAGTTTGAATACAAGAAAGAAGTCTTTTATCATGAGGGTGGTGAAACACTAGCAGAGGTTGCCCAGAGAGGTGGTGGATGTCCTATCCCTGGAAACATTCAAGGCCAGGTGGGACAGGTCTCTGAGCAACCTGATCTTGTTGAAAATGTCCCTGCTCATTGCAGAGGGGTTGGAATAGATGAGCTTTAAAGGTCCCTTGCAGCCCAAACTGTTCTGTCAATCTGTGAAATGGGACATGATGCCCTGGCTGGCAGCGCTGAAGGTTGTCCTGCTAATACTGAAGCAAAGGGAAAAGTGTCTGCCTTTCCTAGCAGGACTTGGCATCTCTCTTGGCTTGGATAACTGGAGCTGTCTCATGCTCCACATAGTAGTGACTAACCAAGAAATTATACTTTTTAAATCAAACTCAGTAATAGAACTGTAACTTTGTTTTACTAGCTACTCAAAATACTGTCTACTTTCACATGTACCTCCATGTAACAAAATGAGTAAGAGATATGGGGTTTATCTAACAGTGGCAGGAAGGTAGCTCAAGGGATGGCTGCTCTCTGCAGCTGAGACTTTTTTTAATTTTTAAGAATTTTACAGCAGACAAGATTTAAACTTCCTTTAAAGAGAGACAGAATTACTTCATGCACGCTCACCACTCCATCCACTCCAGCAAGTAAAAAGAACCACTCTGTTTATTTAATCTGAAATGGATCAGTTCAAAATGTACAGAAAAAGCAGTACAAATTTACAAATATACATAATCTGATTTGGCATTCTTCTATCATCATACTTTGTAGTAGTCTAGTTTTTTAAAAAATTCAGTTCCCTGATACTGTCTCCTCTCACCTTCACGACATTATATCTGAATCCTTCAGTCCAAAGGGCTACGTGGTGATTGGAGCTCTGTCCTCGAGCTCATTATCAACCACAAATTCCAAACCCTGAGTAAACACCATTACTCAACTACTTCATTAAATCCACTTGGCACCTCAGTATACCTTCTTCCATTGCTCTTCCACATACCGTCACTCAATTCACAGGTTATTTTAGTAGTGAGACAAGGCAACAATTGCAAGTATTCGCTATTTAGAGCCATTGGAAGGCTTGAGGAAAGTTGCTAATATAGTTGAAAATGCTGCCATTTAAGACAAAAGGATTTATGCTGCTGGCAAAAATTGCATTTAGACCATCGCATCTATAAAAAAAAAGCTTAAATAATGAGCATCATTAAAAATTACTTTTAAATAAATAAATAATAAATAGAAATAAATAAAGCCATTTTAGAGCTAGTGGAATTTTAACACTCAACCTGTCTTTTAAAATAATTTCTTTGCAGGTTTTTTGCAGTTTTCAGTGAAGGCACCTCAAATAATCCAGTGCCATAAATATTTTCAATAGATGTTCGAGGACATTTTCTTCCAGGTTCATGGGAAGCACTTCAAAGCAGCAAAAAGAGCGTGGTCTGGTTTCTCTCTTCAGAATTTACCTAGATGGACACTCTTTTTGGAATTGTCTTTCAGGCTGTTGAATATCTCTTTGGTGCCATTCTGCCACTGAAGAACAAGATCCATTGGGGTTTTCCCTTCCTGGTTAAAAAAAAACAGGAAAATTTAATTTCGTCCAGTGATGGCCAAGTCCTTGTTCTTTCCTAAGTACTTATTCAGTGCATCTGCATGATGTGAATCCTTTCTGCACAGACAGGTTTAGACTCACTCTTGCACCCCTGAGGTCAGAGTACTTTTGCTCTACAGATCTAGTCCCAGTCCTGGTCAGACCCATGATGAAAAGTCCCTGGGTTTCAGTGGGTCTAGGCAAATGCTGTGACCAGCAGAACAGGCAGGTGTTTGTTTTGTTCTAGTTTCAAGTGATTAGAAATATATTTAGGTGCGATCTCAGTAAGACACTCTTCCATTTAATTCAGAATTCAGGTAAGAGTTTAATTAGGGTATGGACCACAGGAATTAAGTAGGACCAACTTCTGTGTGCAGACAAAGTCTGAGAGAGCAAGTCTGGCTGTTGGGGCTGTACCTTCCATTACTGTCATACCCTGATGAGGGATAATGCTGGGAGTGGCCACACTTCAGGGAGGTGGGCACAGAGTAGGAAGTACAGAGTGCTCCAGTGACTGTTTTCTTCCTTGTACCCCAGAGTTTGACAGATTGTCAATCAAAGACATTGACTGGCAATGGTGAAACCCATACTACTACTGCTAGGTTTGGATCTGGGAGAAAAGGTCTGTCAAGTGCCATCTTTTAATAAGTGGTCACAGAGCTCCAGCAACGCTGCTGCTGCAGTGGCTCTGAGCACAGCCAGGTGTGGGGCTTCTCTCTGCTCAGCCGCAGGGATTTGTTGCCCAGCAGTAAGGTTAACAGCCAGTCCTCCAGGTGTAGTGCTGAGGCTGGCCCTCAGCTGTGGGCTTAACAAAAAGGAGATTTCTCTTACAAGCTAAGACCTTTGTTGTCTCAGTGGTAGTTGAAGCCCAGGAGTTGTGCAGAGTAAGTGTCTGTCTATTATATCTTTTCAATATATGATATGAGTAATTAAAATAAATCATAGAAAAGTATGATGTTGTCTAAGTAGCAGATAGTGGGTTCTGGTTTTAAAAGAGGTACTGGGTTTTCCTCTTTTCCCTGACTTCCCCCAAGTTACATTTTCCCTGTCTCAGCTCTGCTTTAATTAGCTCTGAAGTGATCTAATTAAGTCCGTTCACAGTAAGTCTCTCCCAGTCTTGAAACCTATGGAACTGCTCTGGTGGGAAACTTACTTTAAAGGATTTTAAAATTACTTCGATTTTGTGCTATTACTTACGCAGTTCTTTAGAGTCAGATCTGCTCCGTGCAGAATCAGAAGCCTGATGATTTTGTAGCGGTTCAGCCTCACAGCATCGTGCATGGGTGTGTCTCCTTCCTAGAGACACGGAGCACAGCATCAGTGCTGCCGGGCCAGCACTGCCAGCCAGCCCCAGCTGCACAGGGCTGCTCCCAGGCCCGGTGGAGCTGTGGAGGCAGACAGCGGCGTGCTGGTAGCTGGCAGGTAAGAGGGGTTGGTACTCACCCTGTCTCTGGCGTTGAGGTCTGCCTCGCAGGCAATGAGGTGCTCCCCGCAGTCGTAGCGACCTGTTCGCACAGCCACGTGCAAGGGCGTGCTGAGCAGCTGAGGGGGCAGGAGAGGAAGTGGTCAGTGGCACGGAGCAGGTAAAAACTGCTTCAAAAAACAGCTGCCAAAAATTATCTACTGGGAGTAAGGATCAGCTTTTCGTCTCCAATTAAAAAAGCTGCTGAGTTCCAGAAGCACGTACCTTGTCTCTTGCATTTATGTTTATCCCTTTGTCCAGTAAGAATTTCACAACGTCCAGATTCCCACCCCGGCATGCCCAGTGGAGAGCTGTAGAATGAAGCTTCAATAGGAAAAATAAATTAAAAGTTTTTTAATACATTGTTATAGTAAAAAAACCACTATTTAAATCAAATTTCTAAATTAATCCAAACTGAATTTTATGCAATTTAACCTAGAGCACTTCACTGTGATCACACAGTGATCACAGTTTCTAGTAAAAAAAAAATTGTTTCTAGTAAAAAAAAAAAAAATGTTTCTAGTAACAGCTTTTCTTATTTTGTCCTAATTTCTGCAGTACTGTGAATTTCTCACTCTTCACATTCATTGCATATTGCTCCTAAAGACAGAGATCTTGGCAACGCTGCTGTGAGAGAGGATGTGTTTTGTCTATTCTGTGAGCTTAGAAGTTATCTTTAGCCAGGTATGTGGCTGGTATGTGCTAGTTAATATTTTTTTATTCGATGCCTTTTGGGTTCTAAAATGCATAGAAAATGAAGCTCAAGGGAAATAATAGTTGTCTTTAAAAAACAAACAAATCCCCAAGTTATGCAAGTCCACAAAGTGAATTAAAACCCCTTTCCTCTGCAAGACTCAGCATCTCTGCCCTGAGCTGTGCCGGAAAGAGTGGAATGTCCCTTGATGGTCCTACTCTGCCTGTCATTCCTCCTCCTTCTCACCCTCCGTGAGCGCTGCTGGGTCAAGCGAGGGGGAGCAAGGCTGGCCGGTGCCAACTGTTCAGCAAGGGGACAAAGAGCAGGGCTAAAGGACAGAGCGGACAAGCAAAGAAACAGCTGCAGAAGCTGTTGATACTCAGGAACCCTTGTGGCTGGCATTCCAGAGGAGCAGGGGGCTCTCCCGAGCACAGCCTTGAAATCCTGGTGACAAATGTGCTGACCCTGGATACCTGCGTGGGACAGCGCTGTCTCAGCACCTGCCAGCAGGCTGCAGTGGGAGCCTGACCTCATCTCTCTTACCCTACCCTAGGCTTTCTCGTTTGTGGCACTCTGCTGGCCAGCACTGCCTGTGTTTTCCAGCAACCATTTTGGCGCCGGGAGGGAGACACTCCCTCCTGAAACCTCTTCTCAACAACGTTATTTTAAGGATAAAATTAAAAGACATTGTAAGGCCTTCTAATACTCCTCCTCTATAAGAAGCAGTTCTATAAATGCTTCTCCTGGCCCATATAAAACACTGAGCAGCGTTTGGTAAGAGGTGTGAGTGGATGTGACATACCATGTCTTTCTGTTCAAGCTGGGCTCCAGCTTCCACCAACTTTTTCACCACCTCTAGATGTCCTTCAGAGCATGCCCTGTGCAGTGCAGTGCGTTTGAACTGGCAATTGAAACAGTGCAAAGTTAGATATTGCATATGGCACAAAGATATCTTTAAATCTCTTCTCCCCTCCTCCGTAGGATGATGCCAAATACATACTCCATGCTGATTCCTTTTAAGGAGCTAATAGTTTTGAGAGCTGAAATCTGCTAAATTTTAGCAGCGAGCTGAGAGCTGCCTACCCAGCATTTTAAAGGATGGGAGAAGTATCTGCAGTATGGCACCCAGATTTAAAATGACACATGTTGAGTTCCCCATCCACCATGCTACACTGTGTTTTGCAAATGCAGCTTATGCATTATGGAGTATGAGGGCAGCCACTTATTTCTGTTGTTCTGCAGAAAAATTTCTTATCTCTTTTTCCATAGCATTGGAAGATCACCTGTTACAGAAAATCAGGTTCTCCTGAGCAACAACAACTTTCTTTTAAATATAAAGACTTTTTTGAGGTAATATGACTTTGAAGAGTCTCAGTGGCCACTAGAAAACTTGATGTACAAAACTTCCAGTATTTATTTACTTTCCTCCACCCCTTTTTTTCTTCTCGTGAGGGTGGAATCTACAAAACCTCATGGTAAAAGTTATTTTTGCTCTCTTCTGTAGCAGGCTTTGCATTAGGAAGAGGATTGTACCTTATCACAGACATTTGCATCGCCTTTGTCTGACAGGTATTTTTCAATTACTGGCAACTTATTCTCCAGTGCAGCTTTGAAGAATGTGGGAATATCCACAGGTCCTGTCTGAAGGAAGGAATATAGAGAACATAAATGTGTGTGGCACAAACCCCCATTAATGCTTTCCCAGAATAAGGTACTTTGAAGTAACTTACAATAACTTCTGGTTCAGGTTTCTTTGAAACAGGCACTTTCACTTTCTTGCATTTTTTCTTCTTCTTCAGCTGAATAATTTTTTCAAGATCCTCTAAGTTTTCAAGTTTTGACCTGGCCTCTAATTTCTTCTTCTTCAGCTGAAACAAATCAGGGAAGGCAACAAGTTGAGTTGTGTGGCCACCTCTCCCTTTCAGAGTGGCAGAACAGCAATGTGACACTATTCAGCTGAATTCAGTTAAGACTGGATGAACTTTGAAATAAATTCTTTTTAAACTTTTTTTTTTTTTGCAGATAGGGCTAATTGACCACTAGAATAAGTTGCTAACCATGCAAGAAATTCTACCTTATCTATAGTTTTTCATATACCATTAGATCTCTTCCTAACTTCTTCTTGAGCCATATGTTGTGACATGAATTTAGACCAGGAGTCAGGGCAGCACTGCAGTCTCTTCTGGCACAATTTAAAAAATCTCATGTGCAGCTTATGAGAGCTGGAAAGCTCCTGCAGTTTCAGCTGACTTCCACCAAGCCATTTTCTTTAATCACTTTTTTCTTTTAATGATGCAGCCCCTAAATTATTGGAACTTAATTCTCTTTGCTTAAAAACATACCCTCAAGAGAAGAACAAGGTTTAGAATGATCTTAGCATTTCAGTCCGCAAGTGTTATTACATTTTGGGAAGCCACAAAGAATGTCCTCAGTGTCCTTCACGGGGAGTTCAATAAATGTTTAAGACTTCTCCAAACCTGCTTGTAAAATCATCAGGGCATGAAGGCAAGTGTGGGGCACTGCTGACACCAAGGGCAAATGTATTTCCTGAACTGAGATCCCATGAGGTGTCCTTGACTTCAGAAGGGGCATTCACAAACGAGGGCTAACTCAGGGTGAATACAGATGACGGATCCTGTCCCATGGTGTGATTAAGGGTGGATACACTGGTGACACCCTGTCATACAGCACACAGTTTTGTCAACTGACTTCTTATTCAAATTATTTCCACCTCTTCTTTTTATTGTTCTCTGCATTTGTGGTTTGATCTGCAGATCATTGGCCTAATGGAAGATAATTATGCTGACTGTGGATCAACTGGAAACCCACAAAGTTCTTAGGAACTTGCTTTGAAGGAACTCAAAAAAACTTCTGTAGCAAGTAATGATATCTCTGTTGAAGCTTAAGAAGTAGTTTTTATTCTAATGTTTCTGAGACTGACTTTCTCACTCTTCATTTTTTAGAACAAAGTCTTATTCCCCCTGCTAGTTAAACTACCATTTCCAAATCACTTAAAATTTTTAGGCCAGTTGATTGCTTATTCACAAAAAGAAAGTAAAGATATTATAGCTACTGTGTTTTTTGGGGCAAAAGCATCAGTTCTTCAGGATCTAAGGAGAATTGTCATGCTCCAGGAATAGAAATTGGTACTTTTCTGTAGACCAGTATGAGTTTCATTCATAAGTGTTCTTCCTAAGTGTGCTAGTAAATGTAATGCCTTTTTTTTCGTAAAAAGATCATTTTCATGGTAAATAAGGTTTCTGGCTTCAGAAATGCACTCTTACATCTTTTGCGGGTTAGTTATTTTTGGTAGCAGTCATTAGGTGTGCAGGCTGAAGGTGTCTCACTGGCTCTGCTTGCTCCCCCTCACTGACAGCCAGCAGCAGGTGACCCCTGGGCAGCAGGAGCCCTCAGGGTTTCAGTCAGACAGTATAGGGCGTGTTTTAGGTTCTGCCTCGAAGTGTTCCTGCCTGCACCCACAGGCTACAGAGGTGAACAGATCTTCATGGTCTTCACTGGACTTTAGACCAGCCTCCTTTTGTGGTGGTGTCCCAAGGGTTTTTCTAACACGCCATGCATGTATTTCTAACTTAGAAAGAGGCAAAACTTCAAGGGCTGCAGCAGGAAATGCATACACAATGATAAAAATACAAGCAGAAAACCCAAGGGCCTACCTCTGCTTCTAGTTTTTTCTCCTTCTCATAAGCCAGATCACCTCGGGTCAGTGAGTGCTCAGGGACTGTCTTTAGGTCCTCTTGCTTCTCTAATCTTACGGCAGCTTCATACTCTCCATTTTTGAAGTCCTCGGGGAGGAAGCTGCCAGTCTCTTTATCATCCACCTTCCTCCCAGTCACCTGTAAGTGCAAACATGGTATAATATAATCAGTGGTTTCATGACTGCAGTTGCCACCACCTGGGAACGTGGATTGCCTGGGGCTGATTGCACCTCATTCCTGCCCTCTCTCACAGTGCGACAGCCAGGGCAGGCCATCCTGCCTGTGCCTGGGTTAGCTGTGGCTGCAGCTGGCTGGGGCACGTCTCCCATGCAGTAAAATCAGGTTGCTGAGTGATTCCAAGGCTGGTTTTATCCATCGCTGTCAGTACCTAATCCCATTTATAGCAGAATGGCAGAAGCTATGTGGTGCTGTGCAGCAGCACAGCTTTCAGTAGTTTTCAGAAATATTTCTGATGCCCGATTAAGTGTGTTCAAAGAGATAACTTGTTAAACTTAGTAGAGGCTGTTGTGTATTTTGAGAGTGGTTCACGTGGCCTAGACTGCCTTTCTGTTTGATCACCTTGTAAACTTGTATTTGTTATAGAGTCCAATACAGGAGAAACTGTAAGAACTTTGCCAAAGAATTTAAGACAGCATTCACTAGTTAGGTAGTTGTATCTTAACAAACCCATCTGGGAAAATAAATGCAGTGTTTTACTGAATCATTCCTGTTTTCCCAGTTTCTCAATCAAATCAGACATTCTTAGTCCAAATCCTGCAGTGGAATGTCCCATTACTTGTGGTCTAGACATTATTTTTCAAAGACTCTTTTACATCATGAACAGCAGTGGCTGTAGGAAATGTTAGTTTATTATTAGAAAACAATACTATTATTAAGATGTTCATTTAGTGTTATAAAATATTGTAGTTTCCCTGCATTAATATGTTTTCCCAGTTCCTTATTAGATTGGAATTACTCAGTGTGATCATAAGATTACTGGCTTCTAAAAAAATTAAAATTAAAATCAAGGACAAAGTCAAATAAATAGCTACATTTTGGTTGGTCTTTTCCTGGTGGACTGTGCTGTGATGCCAAATCCAAACAGCTGTGTAGTTGTGTCTGTGATGAGACCCTTTCCCAAAAAGCTAAAATGAAAATATAATAGGATAACAAACAGTATATAAGGGTTTTAAGGGTTTGCAGCTAGAGCACGGCAGAGCTGGTAACCTGCTGAGTTAATGATCCATGAAGGTCATCTTTCTCTGCTTGGTCTAATGACAGTCTAGAAAGAAAATTAATCGTGAGTAAATGAAAGAAGGTTGCACCTACCAGCTCCTCTACTTTCATCATCATCGTCATATTTGCTGGTGCTCGAAGGCTGTGCTCCTGTATGGCTGAAACCTCCCCGGCTCAGGCCAGCTCTGCAGGGACCACCACGCTCACTGCACTTATATATCTTCGGGAGAACTGTGCTTGAATGAGATAATCTTCCAACCTGGGAATCCAAGTATGCCCCTTGCGCTTGCCAGCTGAGAGGTGGCTCACACTCATTCCAGACACGTTAACGAGCCAGATCTGGTGTCGAGGCAGCAAAGGGGCGTCAGTTGGGTGAGGAGGGGTGAGAGCCCCACAGTCTGACCACACCAGTATGGGAATTGGAATGAAATGTGAGCTCATCATTCCTTTGGCAATGACTGCACTGCTCAGCAATGCGAGTCATTCTGTGCTCCCAGTGCCCACTGGGACAGCTGTCTGTTGATACAGCATTCATCTTCTTCTTCTTTTTTTTTTTTTAATTGACATTCAGATGACTGTAAGACACTGGAAAGGGTAAGTAGCTTGTGTACAATGCTCATAGCAGTATCTTCCTGATAAATGGATTATTACCTCTAAAGTCTGGAAAAGCCAATATTTTCATTGCTATTTATTCTTGGATGATAAACACTTTTAGGGGAAAGGCTTTTTCTCATCATGATGACAGTCTTCTATATTTGTTGGAAGGAATTCTCTGAAGGGATTACTATAACAGAATGATGTCTCTGGTGCTAAAAGGGCCTATGACATGATAAGTTACAATCAGTGTAAGATATCAAAACAGTAAGATTTGCATTTTTCTGGACCCTTGTCAATGATTATAAGCCAAATAATAAATTATGTCTTATTACGCAAAAGAAAAAAAAAAAAAAGGAAAACTTGGAAAACTTAATACTGTTTTCTCAGGCAATATTTTCATTCTGGATATGAGAGAATAGGGGCTCAGAAGTGATTTGTTTATTTTTTAGGATAAGATGAGATACACACAAATATATGCAGATGATGTGTGTGTTTGGTGGGAAAAGAGCTATTGAATCCTTTGGGAAAGCTTTTCTTATGCCATGAATCAGAGTCGTCTGGAATCAGGAGAATGATCAGCAGCAGAAGGCAGTTTTATAAGAGGAAGATGCACTAATCTTTGCATTCAAAGAGTGTGGATAAATGCCAAGAAGCATCAGTTCTGTGACTGTGCAATGCCTGGAGCTCCTGTCCGGTGAGGTATGCAGGTCACCTGGCTGAAATGAATACAGCAGCTCAGGTGCTTCAAGTACGCCATGTACATGAGTGCTTCACCAAATCAAGACCTATCTTGGGTGTTGTTTATATCATTAGCATCATTAGCACGCTGCATTCCTGACATTGACCTTTCAAGGTGTCTCTCCTCTGAACTATCCCCCAGTAATCCGAGTACATCCAAACTTGTCTTCTAGTGCCCATCATACCTATGCCCTCCCTTTCCCTGAAATGAAGCTGGACATCAGGTGGTTCCTTTACCACTCGGAATATATATGACATTAGAGGATGAGCCCCAGAACTAAAATAGAGTATGTGCTAACAACACAGCCTTTCAGAACACTTTTTTCCAAACTCAAGTACAGCAACGCTATCATTCCCCCCTTAGTGGTATGTTCTGAATCACACTGCCAGGCTTTTTTTCGCTGCAGTTTTGTACTCCTGCTAACTGTCTCTGTGACAAAAGCTCTAGCTTTTTATTGTGTTCTAACAGCTTACCTCAATCTGTTCAGTTCTCTGATTTTTATTTGGGAGATTGTCTTGAAATCCACAACCGTAACAGGATGGCTGCATAGAGTGCTTCTAGTTTAGAGGAAACAGATCACAGCAGAGACCTGATGCAGAAAGAGAAATATAGAGGTTTGCTTTTAGAACAAAAACTCTTTAAGGAACTGTGAGCTTCTCTGGACTCATTTTTTGAAGCTTACTTTTCCCTTTTCTTACTTTCCCTTTATTTTTTTTTAAACAGCTTTATAAATAAAACTGACTCAGCAGCACCTAAAGTGGAAGCTTTAAGTAGATAGATCTTCCTCTGCAAATGGTACATAAATCCGGAGCCAGAGTAGCTGTACAGGAAACCTCAGTGCTCTGAGGGGAAACAGAAACCAAATTCTCACGAGTGCTACTGAAACACCACAGCTTATTTATCTTTAAAGCATCCCATCCATGATGACTAAAAGAATAATAAAGAATAGAATATTCCTTGATTATCCCAAGTTTCTATTTTAAAATAGTGGCACCCAGAAACCCACTTTAACCAAAGGCTGGGATCTAAATTAACCTAACAGCAAATGCTTTTAAGCTAAATGTCATGTAAACAGAGGCAACACTATTGAAATAGCAGAAATGCTCTGATTTGTATCAGCTAAGACTCTTGGCTTATCACTATTGCTTAATATTGGAGGGGAAGTAGTATAATGAGCTTGTAACCTTGTACTGGACGGTAACCACTCAATCACCTTTCATCAAGTGATTTCTCGTTAAGGTGGTAATAGCAGATGGTCAGTGGGCGACGTGTAACAGGAATCTGAAAAACTCTTGCCACTCCACTGAAGGATAAGGGCAGAGCAATCATCTGCAAGGTGTGAGGCAACTGGATATTGTCACAAAAATCCTCCACAGAGAAAACACGAAAGGACGGTAGGCTCAGCACGACAGGGAGAAAACTGTGGCACACCCTGTTCCCTGCTACCAAAATGGAAGTGTCTGACTAAAGAATGTTTGTAATTAATTTTTTTACGTGATTAATGGTAGAGTGAAGATCTCACGTGTGATACAAATGATATTGCCGCCTCCCATCAAGTGTGCGACCATCGTGTTTTCAAGGCGTCACTGCTCATCTCATCCGTCTTACATTTTCCAGCACTCTGCCCTTGGCTCTGTCCATGCACCCACAGGTGATGCCCTTGGATGCCACTGTGCCTGCC
The DNA here is from genome assembly GCA_013397755.1 of Cnemophilus loriae. Classification (NCBI taxonomy): domain Eukaryota; kingdom Metazoa; phylum Chordata; class Aves; order Passeriformes; family Corvidae; genus Cnemophilus; species Cnemophilus loriae. The sequence goes on along the minus strand of VZTF01005051.1, from coordinate 2,981 downwards.
TGCCTGTAGCCCTTTTCCTGCTGCTAAGTAAGTAAAGGTATGAAAAAATCAGTTGCTGGAGAGTGGTTATGCACCTAAGGAGTTATTGAGCCAGCAAACTGCTCCACATACGTGCAGGCAAAGATAAATTCATAACCGAGGTACACAGAAGTAGCAACCCACAGGTTACTCCTGGATTAGTGATGTGCTGGTGTGTGATGGCTTGTTTATTTCGCAGCATGTGTGAGCATCCATCATGCCTTATATATCCACAGGCAACAGAGCAGTATATAATTGCGTATTGCAAGAAATGCATTTATTTCCTCCTCTTTCTTTTTGGCTGTTGGTTTTCCATAAAAGGCAGGAAGCACTTTTATTTGTCTAACATATACTCTTCGATACTTTTGTCAAGAAGTTAACTGATTTGGGAATGAGTTAACTATGATATGAACTCATGTTCTAACTTTTTCAACATAGTGATGTATGTGTCTGTATGCTTTTTCTAAAGTGGTCAGAGACTTGCTACATTGTCTGATTAGAGACTACTTATTGATGTGTATTTTTGTGTCTAAAACTGCTAAAGGGAAGTACACTGTCTTCTCAGAGGAAAAAAATCCCACAAAACTTTTTTGCTTAGGAATATTAAGCTAGTCAAGTACAAAATTAGAATGTAAGAAATTATTGAATTAAAAGATGAGGTTGCAATTCCATTTTTTCAGATTGTTACTGAAGAAACAAAGAATTTGTAGTCTAGCAGGTTGCTGGTCTGGCCAACACAGTTCTCTGGTGTGAAAACTCAAACCAGCAATGAGTCAAGAGTTGCATCACTTAGGATAAGCTTAAAAAAGAGCCTCTTCAAATTACATAAGGGTTGGGGATTTCACATAACAGAAAAAAATACAACTATGATTTCTATTTAAAAACAAGGTATTTGAATATATCTGAGGCTGTGAGCTTTATCACAATAGCATTTCTACAACACATGAATCTAGATAATTTATCTTAATGGATCTCAGCTAACAAGCAAGTGCAGCAAAACACATTAGAAGGGTTGTTATCTGTGGTCAAATGGGTTTATGTCTTGGCTGCTTGCCTGCCTAGTTAGCTATACAGGTCAGGGTCCTGCTGCTCCAGCACACCTGTGCTGGTGCTGTTCGTGTAACCTCTGACTACATTTGTGTGTGGTAGATGATGTACATAATTCCCTCAGCTACTGCAAAAAGGCTTTTCTATGAAAGTGTGGAGTTGTCTTAAAGGTTTCTGCTATTCAGAAATACTCCACAACAACTCCAAGTCAGGTAGGAAAGGCAGGAAAGGAAAAGTGCTTAAAGCAGAGATCAGTGAGTGCCTACCTGCAAACCCTGGCCACCTCAGTCATGATCCAGCACTGCCCACTTGCTCTGCAGTAAAGCATGGTCAGTACTTTTGAATGGCAACAAGGGAGAATTCATCTTCACTCTGGAGAAGCTGTGACATTTTTAAACTTTATTTTTACTGAGAATTTCACATTGTCTAACTTAAAGCCTCCAGTTATTGAATCTTGGTATACCTTTGCCTAAAAGCTAAGTACTCCCTCTCATCCCAGTAGCCCAATGCCTTTTTTTCTCTGTAAGTGTAAGGGGCTGCTATAGTTTTGGGTGATAGAAACATCCCTCTGAAATGATGCATAGCATGCACAAGACAAAATCCAGGTCCTAGCTGTCTTTCTCTCCCCTTACATAGAAAAAGCAGCAGCTCAGGAGGCACTGGAGAGCTCCACTGGGCAGCCATGCAAGACTTTACAGGCTGTACCTGAGGAAGTGATGGTCGCTTGCAACTGGCTGCTTCTATGTTAAGAATTCCACTCTGCAAAGGTGTCAGGTTTTGTGTGAGGCTCTTGACAGCAGTGACCAAATAATATCCAGCCATTGCTTTTCCCTGTGGCCTTACATTAGAGCACATGTTGAAGTGGTTATCCAACAGGATTCCCAAATCACTCTCCAGGCAGAATCAACCAAATTACATCCCTCCCAACGGGAGACTTTGGGAAGCCATCCAGTCCAAGCTTCTGCTGAAAACAAGGTCAAAATTGAATTCAAGTAAGGTTGTTCCAGGCTTCATCCAATCAGATCTTAAAAGCCTCCAAGGAAAGAGATTTCGTAACCTCCCTGGCCATCCTGATTCAATGTCTCATTATCCTCGTAGCGATATCTTTTTCCTTATGTATAGTTGAAACTTCCCCACTTTCAATTTATGATCATGATGTCTCATTCTCTTTCCACAAACCTCTGTAAAGAGCCTGGCTCTGCTTTCTTTGTAACCTCCTCGTAGGCTGCTTTTACTTTCCCTGAAACCTTGTCTTCTCCAGGCTGAACAAGTCCAGCTCTTCCAGCACCGTAAGGTCTCCAGCCCCCAACCATCTTGGGACTGATTTTACATCATTGTTTGGACACGTGATGAAAATACTAAACGATGTTGTACCAGGAACTGATCCTTGTGGGAATCTGCTGGAAATAGTTCCACTCATTACTCTCACCACTTTGCAATCTGTCAGTGAGCCAACTTTTAGTTCTTCCAAAGTGCATCCTTTTAATTCCATACAATGCATGCTTTTTAATCATACCAACATACACCATGAAATGAAATGCCTTTGGCAAGACCCAAGTAAACTGCATTAACATGAATGCTGCTCTCAACCAGACCTTTCATTCTGCAAAAAGACACTTTTTAGAAAAGATTTGCTTTGCATCTAGCTCCACAGATTGGCATCCGTTTCATGTAAGATGTCTGATTCTTTCTTGATAAAGCTTTGGTTAACTCTTCCCCCTGTTTTCCTGGAACTGAGTCTGATCAGCCAGCCTGTTGTTAACTCTTTCATCATTTTCAGCCAGTCAAAACATCTTGGGAGCTAAGAAAAAACAAAAAGGAGCTTCCCTGCTTTACTGGCACTGAAGCTGGCCTGTGAGATCTTTGGATGCAGTCCAAGTGGATGCTCTACCTGAGATTCCTGCTTCTTGTGAATA